>JAGFZM010002158.1:215685-253495 GCA_017657215.1 Limnothrissa miodon | reverse complement strand
TGTGTGTGTGTGTGTGTGTGTGTGTGTGTGTGTGTGTGTGTGTGTGTCCAATGTGCACTGACCGAGGCGGCCTGCCTGCGAGCCTGACTGATCATCTCTTTGATCTCTGACAGGTTTCTACTCAGGTTCTCTCCGAGGGTCTTCAAAGGCTTTAGCCGGTCAAAGAGACGCTCCACGCGCACCTCCACCTCACTGAGCTTCGATGCTGCCTCGTGGGCTACAGGGCAAAGGAAAGACATGCTCAGCTTGACAAAAATATTCATCATTTGGCATTTTACCTAACAAATTCACACAAGTTAGTCTCATCGTAGATCATTGGTGCTAAAAGAGGGAGACAGATCTCCTCATATGCAGCATTTGTGAAGTGATACATCTAAACATTTCAACTTGTGACCCTGGAAACCACAAGCCCTGCTGGTCGAGATAAATACAGAGCAACTTCTCGCTGAGCTTTTGAACTTTGAACTCACTGGTCTTTTCTGAGTCGTTGACCATCTCATTGGTGCTCCGGGCGGTGCTGTTGGTCTCGGCTATGGATGAGGAGGACTGCTCCACCACGGCCTGGACGCGCTCCAGATGACCCACAGACTTGATCAGAGAGGAGTTGACCTCCTTCACCTGCTCCTTGACCCCCTGCACCTGTTCGCTAACTAAGCACAGATAATGACAGCTCTGTCAGATTCTTTGAAAAAAGAAGCATTCTAGAAAGAGAAAGACAGAAAGAAGAGAAAGAAAAAAACTGGCTAATTGGGAGAAAAGTATACTTTAGGCAAATTCAAGTTTTACTTTTCAAACTACCTAATGGTATAACAAAATGATCCTTCCGTTTCATTAAGAAAAAGACGCAGAAAAAATATTAAACACGCTGAAAAAAAAAACCGCAAAAGAAAAACGCAGACTGATCCATTAAATTTAGACCACACTCTTTTTCCATTACTTCCAGTAAGCATTACAAAAATTGCCATTCTAGTCAAGTCTTGTCACAAGTCATTAAATAGTACACTGGTGTACCACTAGTACACCACCAAAGGAACAACCAAAGACCGTTGAATATTGACCGCTCTGCTTCAACCCTGTCTAGACCAACTATGAAGATGCTTCTAAGGTTGACACACCTGAAGGGATGCCCTTGAGGAAAGTGGAGGCCTCAGGGATGAGCACGCTGAAGTTGCGGAGGTTGTTTTTGAGTAGGCCGATCCTGTCGATCGCATCGGTGAGATTCACAACGAGACCTACGGAGCACAGAAGCGATTAAGCTTTTACCACCACAGTGCTACTACATTAACCTAATGACCTTACATACCGTACAGACAGAATTATGGTATCTTTGTACAGTACATTTATCAGTACTGTGTGTGTGTGTGTGTGTGTGTGTGTGTGTGTGTGTGTGTGAGTGTGTGTTGTAGTGCATGAATACACACCCTCACTGTAGTTACCCAGGCGACGGCTGTTCTCCAGCATGTCCATGCTGAGCTGCAGGCTTTGCCTCCCCTGCTCAGACATCGACTTCTCTGACTCAGTCTACAACACGAAGGGCACAAACATAGAGAGAGTGAATACAAACACTTCTCCCACAGAGTCATTTGAGCCCGCCCTACAGGTAAACAAGCCTTTGATGAAACTCTGTTTGGCATGGCTCACCTGGTTGAGTACGTGGGTTACATTCTGAACGGCGATCTGTGCTAAGTCCTCGGCTGTCTGGATGTCTGCGCGGATGTTGGAGTTGGCCTGCGCTGCAACAGTGGCATTGTTTGCGGCGTCCCGCACCTCAGACAAAGACCTGACGGGAAAAATAATAACGTATATGTTACACACAAAATAACAAACAAAAAAACACACAAATAACAAACAAAAACAAAAATGAGGTATGTTTGTTTATTCGCTAGCACAGTAGTTTGCAATTGCAGGTCATTGTTCTGAAGTTTCCTAAATAGATCAAACCATACACACACACACCATCATTCTCATCGTCACACTGACTGACAGATACACACACACACATTAATATTATCATCATCAGACTGAGAGACACACACACACACACACAGACACAGAGACACACACACACACCTGTTCAGAGTCTCCGCTTCCTTGTTCATGACCTGGGCGTGGTCCTCTGCCCTGTAGACCAGCTGAAGCGCGTCCCTCTTGGTCAGCTCCATGACCAGTGTGTCCACGTGCTTCCTCAGGGTGGGGTAGCGCATCTCCAGCTCATCACGAGTCTCCTCAAGGGTCTGTCAATCAATCAGCATGAACACAGAATAAGACTCTATAGAAAGACTCTTCAAAGGAGGCAAGACAATATGTAAGATATTTATTAAAATATATTGTGTCATATTGTTCAAGTATTCAAGTCAAGTATAGTTGTGGAGCTAGTTAAGGGGCTAGAGAAGAGTGCATGAGGAGTGGACTGGCTTTGGGGACGCACCGATGTGATGTTATCCATATCACCACCAATGTTCAGGGCGTCGGTCAGGAGATCTTGGGCCTCTGCCATCTGTGATGTCACATCCTGTGTCAGGTTGCTCACATTGAGCTTCATAGTCTGACGACGAACCACAACAACAGATTAGTTTTCAGAATAAAGAACAAACTAAAACTATGATTTCCAAAAACTGATAAAGCAGTGATTTTACATAGACTGAAACAATAGTGTCATTAAAGGCTTTTTGCAGTTTGTGTGGGCCTGGGACTCACTGTGTACTGGTCCAGACTGGCATTGATGACACTAAGCAGCTGGGTGGTCTGATTGTTCTGCTTCCTGGCTTTGGATATGAGCTCCTGGGCCTCCTGCAGCTGATGTGTGTGATTGGACAGCGCCGTGACGACGGCCTCCATCTGAGACTCACAGGCCTGCCGAGGCTCCCCAATCTGCTTCTGCATCTTCTCAAGGACGGCCTCGGCCTCCCTGCACCACAGCACAGACACAGAATGAATTAATCTCATCATTTGTACATTATTATATATACTTTATAACAACAGCATTTAGCTAGCCTAAGGATCCAAGGTAACACAGGATTTTTACAACACAGCCTGTATGAATTCAGATATCAGACAGGCGGCAAATTTAGTGTTTAGTTTTGTATGCATTTTGTTTGATTGATAAACACCTTTTACCAGCATTTCATTCTTATCGACCAGTGGTACATGTACATACTGCTTGTATCATTTCATAACATCGTATCTCTTGAAGGAAAAATACTTATTTTCAATAAGCATCATCATACTGAACAGCATGTAGGTGGCAGGAGACAGTCACTGACCTGAGTTCAGTGATAGCAGAGGCATTGTTGATGTTAATGGCCCTCATCTTCTCCAGCATGGCTTCCAACTGTTGCTGGAGCAAGGTGCTGTTGACCTCACTCATCTCCTCGTCTGTCGTCTCATTCAGATGACTCACCTCCTCCGCCAGAGCTGAACCAATCACAATCAGTCAAGCACCATCACGGAACCAATCAGCAGTGAGATGGGTTATTATGTACAACAGCATAATCATTGGTGGGAATCCACAGCTATTTGTTTCTTGACATAAAATATTTTTATTTCTCTTCCTTTAATTCAAGTCTTTGTATAACTCTGTTGTCTTTTGAAAATAGTCAGCATTCTAAATGTGACAAATACTGTATCTGTCTGTAAATGTTTCTGTTTATTTTTAATTACTACATTGGATCTAATCCATAATTGTTATATTATATTGTTCTACTATACCACTTTTACTATACTACCAGTTATGCTATACTATACGGTAATATATATGACTAGGTTAAGTTCTAATATACTACACCAGTTATACTATACCTTGTATTGCAGCATGAGTCTTATTGATGAAGTCGAGCAACTCTTTTCCCTGGGCAGTATGCTCCTCTATGGACTGGGTCAATTCATCTCCATATTTGGACAAATCTTTGGCCTGTAAGCCAAGACAGAGGTTGTTTAATAAGGGGGGCAAATCAAAGAAAAGCTTGCGTTATGATGGAGAGGGTTAGGGTTAGGTTTAGGTGTGTTTGGACTTACCTTGTTCTCTAGACTGTCAATTTGTGCAGTGACGTTGGTCACAGTAATCTCCACCTGGTTCAACTTATGTGTTGGGCTTTTTTCCCATGACATGAGGTCCTGTGTGAAACATAAGCCCAACAAACACAAAAGACATGTTATGTGAATGTATTACTTAATATCACTAGACAGTGAAATGAGTACTACACGCTTGTTCAGTCTTCATATCTATAATTTTAATTTTAATTCTTAGATGAAATTACTACTTTCGATTATACTTTACACTTTTTCTGACCTGAATGTCTCGAGTCTGGTTCTCCAGGGTCACCAGCAGGCTGAAGGGGGCGAGGATCATGCCGGTCAGGTTCACAGAAGTGATGGAAGAGTCCAAAGCGTCCAGGTCATCCAGTAAGACCCCTGTGCACTGATCATCACAGGCTGGGGGGAGTGCAGAGAGACCAACATTTTAGATTTGAAAAAAACACAGAATAATACACATGACACATAACAAGCACAATAGCGGTGCACACAGGATAAAATAGACATGAATCCATACACCATTGGTCAAAACAAAACAAAGAAAACAACACAAATTGATTAACTTAATTATGCATGCACATTCATAATTAATGACTGTTTACTCAAAATGACTTACATTGTAATATTATATATAATATGTAAATATTCCACATCTTAATTATTCAGGCCATGAGTCCTTCATTAATCCATTTGGGACCATTTGCATTGTTATTCTGTATAAATTCATTGTATTTTCCTTCCTTTAATTAAAATCTTTGCAGATAATCTTTTGTTGTCTTTTGGGAATATTCAGCACTCTCAATTTGATAAATACATGATCTGTCTCTGAGTGCTTCCATGTTTTATTTTAATTAATACGTCTCATCATATGCAATAAGCCCTTTGTGGTCTTTTGGGAATACTCTCTCGCTTTCTCTTTTACACACACACACACACACACACACATCCTGTAGCAAAAAACACTGCAGTATTTTGTATATTGCCATGCCTGCGCTGGATACTCACACACACACTGGTCTTCGATCAGCACGTGTCGGGCCTCACACTCGTCGCAGGTGTGTCCCCTCACTCCCACCTTGCAGTCGCACTTGCCCGTCAGTCCATGGCACACCTGGTGGACAGAGCCTGCTCTGCTGCACTGGCACGGCTGACAACGGCCACCCGGCTCAGAGGGGTTGCCATAGTAACCCACAGAGCATCTGAGGGATGGGCAGAATTGTAATGAATTTGTTATATTTCAAAAGGGTTCAGAGACTCTCATGTAATTTAAAATCCTCATGTGATCTAACCTCAAATCATAATAATAACCTAATCATATTAATATCAATACCAAGTTGCCCTTCAACCAACCCCCAAATTTGATCTCAGTTACACCTGTTAATATGACAATGCTATTAAAATCACAAGAATATTATTGTATTTTATTAGCTGCTGACTAGAAATAAAATAGCATTAATATAAAGTGTTGACTCAGGTGCTTATCCGTGTGTTGAAGAGTTGACATATTTTTCCTTATATTAATATTTTGCTCTGCTCTCAGGGTCATTCCTCTAATGGTGAGTAGTTTGTCTTACAGGAAAGCACAACCCATGTGGCCTTTCTCCTGACTCGTGACGGGGCATCACCATGCCTTTGACCCTCACCTCTCACAGTAGCGGCCCTCGTAGCCTGGCTGGCAGGCGTCACAGCGGTAATCTCCTATGCCCTCCAGCACACAGGTGGGACTGAAACTGAAAGAGGAGGGGGAGCAGAAAATTTAATGGATGTAAAAACAAGTAATCACACACACACACACACACACACACACACACACACACACACACACAGACACCACGGAAAATCTTTTCAATGTAGCAATTCAGTGTTTTGATTTCCTATTTTGAAGTGTGAGGAAGAACAAGGAGACATCTGGGCTTTAATGTGCAGGCTGTGCATACATCTGCCAAATCTGCATCAGCTGGCCACTGGTTACAGACCAATTCTGCTATATATACGCCACAGTAAATTACCACACTGCCCCCTTGTGGCTAAAATCTGGACGTGCAGCCGACAAGGCTCAATTCATACCCACGTTATCTGATGTTATCAGTTTCCTTGTGTTGACACAAATGATAACCATAGAACTGGCACAGATTGGCCAAACAAAGTTAGTCAGCCACATCAGAGAAGCACTCAGATTACAGAGCTACAGAATTTACACTGGCTGCATAAGATGCTTATCTCAGCGATGGCTCAACTAGATCAAATCATTTATGAAAATCAAGATGTCCAACAATCATCATGCACTTGCAAAGCAATGCAAGTGCAGCAGTCTTAAGACAGAATGGCGTGCAGTTAAAGTAAAAGTACAATACATTGGAACCTAAAGTATTTGTTAGAACCCTATGGAGTGTGATTAGTATGACACAGTGGAGTGGTCTTACTGTACCTGTTGGTCTGAAGCGGGCAGGCACACAGGGAGCAGTCGCTGATGGAACCCCTGACAGAACCATAGTAGCCCTGGGCACAGACATTACAGCTCTCACCCGCAGTGTTGTGCTGGCAGCCCTGGTTGGGTGGAGGGAGAGGGAGAGAGAGAAAGGGAGAGAAGAAAGGAGAAAAAAAGAAAGAGAGAGAAAGGGACAGTGAGAGAGAGAGAGAGAGAGAGAGAGAGAGAGAGAGAGAGAAAACGGTGACAACACGGAAGGAACTGGTGCACAAAGAGAGCATCTGGTCCTCTCCACAACCTGCGCTCTGGGATTAAGGTGAATGCTGACAGAATAATGGATGGCTTTTTGAGTATTTTAAAGAAAGCGATCCGCTTTTCTCATAAAACTGTATGATTCAT
Organism: Limnothrissa miodon; assembly: GCA_017657215.1. Lineage (NCBI taxonomy): Eukaryota > Metazoa > Chordata > Actinopteri > Clupeiformes > Clupeidae > Limnothrissa > Limnothrissa miodon. Next base: position 246,636 of record JAGFZM010002158.1, on the reverse strand, counting down.
GGGAGGAAAAGCTTTCTCAGAGTGTGTACACAGTATTAAAAAAAATCTTGTGTAAATTGTTAGATAAATTGGAGTATGTCTCACTGCAAAGAATTTTTACATTTTAACATTTTTAAACTGTCTCCTCTTGGACTGAGACCGGCAGCCTGGGCATAAGATCACTGCCCTGTCTCTAAACTGACTAAAGCCTCTTCCTGTGTCCCAACTGGGTCGTGGGCAGACCGGAGGAGGCAAGATGAGGTGAGCTTACCAGGCACTCTCCTGTCTCCAGGTCACACGCCCGGCTGTGGTTGTTGCATCTGCAGGGCACGCAGGGCTGGATGAGTGGCCGCATCATGCCCTTCATGTTCAGCTCAGACACCGGCTGTCTGTAGTAGCCCGGGGCACACTCCTGGGACACGACACAGACAACGGAGCAGTTCAGAGCAAGGACAGATACCCCACGTCCCCACACTTCACACGCCCACCGCCACTACTTTCTCCAAGCAACAGCCACAATGATTAACTGGGTCATGACATACACTGGGAGAGGATGAAGTATCAGGCAGTATAATCATCTATTGCTAGCTTTGAGAGAGGGCACAGAGATATACAGTACATGCATTTTCATCTAGACTGTCCTTTTAATTACCATTTGGAAGTTATATGATATTTAATTGGTGTTGTAGTTATTAATGTTAGACGTGACAAAATATGTATTACAATTTCTATCTAATTGTAAACTGCGTTCAAGGGTACTGCATAGAAGCTAAACTATGTCCTTGTGTGATACTACACTATCTATACAGTATGGTTGGGCTTTATGAAGATGGGTGTGTTGGGGGGGGGGGGGGGGTTGTACCTGGCAGGACAGTCCTGCGTAACCACGCGGACACTCGCAGGACTCGATCAAGCGTGCTACTTCTGCAGACTCTGCTCCGTCCTCCGAGTCCATTGCAATATCCATGCTGATATTTGCAATTCTTAAAGTGAATCATAGGGGAAATAAGGGTTATAGTGAATGCCTTATGTAAATTCAGTGTTTCAAAAAAGCACCATGCAATGTGAATTACTACAGTGCAATAACCACGAGGAAAGGACTGACACACATTGGCAATAAAATCACTGTACTTCAGTAAATAAAAACTGCTATGCTACAATATATAAAGAGAAGAAATGCATTGTGGGAGATGGGAATGAGGAAGTGTCCCTGTCGTACCTGCTCTGCTGCAGGCTGGTCCCATATGAAGCTTTGATGATTATATATTCAATATTGCTCAGAATGGACATAAAGTCAGAGTGGCTCACAGGTTTCTCAGAGACCGAGTTGAAATACTTCCACTTGTGCTGTAGATCAGAACAGATTAACAACAGATTTAGAAAAAATACATTGATTAGATCTATGAGTAGTCGTTTTATTCACAGTTTTCTTCACACACAATTCTTCAAACAATCTCTAAAACAACACACGGAGCTGAGTGTAAAAACTCAAATCACGTGTTCAAGGTTTTTTTTTCCCTTCAGCCCTTGTCATCGACTCTTTAACTTTTCAACCAGGTGTGTTCATGTTTTTCATCACCTGCCTGCCTGCTTTTGTTCTCCTTCTTTATTATTCCTCTAGCTACCTCTCTCAACACTGGGGGTGATGCAATGTGCCACAACCCATCCAAACAGACCCAAACCTGAAGTGACAATAGAAGCACCTGTGCAAGGGATGATGATGTTTGTGAGAAGCGGGGCGCAATTAAATTATGCATGGAGAGACATGGATACAAAGCATTCTCCTTTGAGCTGCTCACAAATAACAGATAGGTTTCTGATGTGAAACAAAACCGAGAAAATGACTGACATCATCCAAATGATGTACGACTGGTGATGACACAATGAGGGATCGCTGAGCAGCCTCGGAATATGTCCTAGAAATGTGTGTGTGTGTGTGTGTGTGTGTGTGTGTGTGTGCGTGAACAAGTGGAAGAGCAGCTAGGAGGGCTCGGAGGCTCACCTCGGTGAGAGGGACCTCCTGTCGGGTCTTCATGCCATTGTCAGGGGCGGCCATGTCGATGTAGATGACCAGCTTCTTCAGGTGACCGCCGCGGATAAGCACCTGGGGCTCGTGATTAGCCAGGCCTGCTCCGTCCATGGAGTAGAAGACCACAGAGTACGACAGCTTTCCTCCATAAGACAACAGCTGTCGAAGACATCATATACCGGAATATAGCAAATTAAGAACTACTAGCAATTTTTCAATTCACCTTATAGACATTTCTATATCATTATGGGATTGCAGATCATTCCATTGTCATTTATTGTGTAACAATAACCAACAGCAAATGATTGAATAGACATAAATAGAAGTAATTCAGTAAACTCAAAATAAAAGTCCAATAAGCCTCATGAAGGCAGACAGTTTTAACTGTGTATTGTGTCATTATCAATCAGCCTATTCAGCCTCTGTCTTAAGCACTTAGGCACTAAAGCACACATAAGGGTCAGAGGGGCTCACCTTGTGGCCCTGGAAGTGCTTGGGCAGTCTCCAGTAGTAGGGTCCGGTCAGGGGCGTGTTCTGGACCTGGCTAGCGTCCAGGAGCATCTCAGCGTCCTGCACGTACACGCCCTCCAGAGTGCCCTGCAGGTTGCTTTGACTGACCACACGGAGGCGCTCTGGGTTTTCTCCTAGTGTCAGCTGATTTAAAAGAAAAAGGGGACAAAGCAGAAGGAGAGAAAGAGACAGAGAGAGAGAGAGGTGAAAAGATAAAAAGAAATAAAATAAAGACGGAGAGAGAGAAAAAGAGAGAGAGGCAGAGAGAGAGAGAGAGAAAAACAGCATGTTTATCTTCAACTTGCTGAGTTAAGAGACAGGCTTATCACAGAGGCACTGTGTCAGCGGCCCCATGAGACATCTAGCTCTTACTATCTCTCAAGCATTACCAGCCCACAGACAATAGGGAGCTCCGAGATGATATCTGCAGTGTAATTACCACAGACGGAAGGTATTAACACAAGGAAACCATTCACCAGACTAATTGCTCCATGCACAAATCAGATAAAGAGGAGAAGCACCATGACGCACCATGTGTACTAGGACATTTCATTGAGAGTACAGTATATTAAATTGAAAACGGAATATTACATTCCTAATTAATCAGATATACAAAAAGAAAAGAAACAAAAATAGAGTCCTGGTTACTAAACCACAAAACTAATGCAGGTTACTAAAAGGCAGGCTGTCAGTTTAAAAAATCCTCTCTGAAAAAATAATGCTCTATTGAATAGTCTTTTAATCAATGTGTATCAAGGTCCTGCTGTTATGTTTAGGGAGGCCTTTTTATGTCTGCGCTAAAATGATAATCTCCCTGTCCTTGAGACAAGAAGACAGAGCAGAGCCGTGACTTCTGTGCAGGGTAGCCACAAGCGGGCAAACTTTTTTTCATTATGTCTCAGAGGAAAGAGCCCAATCAATGCTTTGTAGCAGCCAATTAAAAACTTTACTAGAGAGCAGGCCTCTGAGAGCACTAAAATATTCATCCTTTATTCCACTAGCGTAGCCTTTAGGCCAATTAGCTGTTTATTCCTGCAAGAGTCAAAGAAGTGATGGTGATGATGATGATGATGATGATGATGATGATGATAATGTCAAGGATGCTTATGATGGTGTGAGTGCTCGCACAAAAGACAGAAAAAGAGAGAGAGAGTGTGAGACAGAGACAGAAAGAGACAGAAAGAGTGAGAGTGCATGTGTGTGTGTGTATGTGAGAGAGAGAGTGTGTGTGTGTGAGAGAGTGAGAAGAGAGAGAGAGTGGGGTTTGTCTGTATGTGTGTGTTGTGTGTCTAGCATGAATAAAGACTTTCCCCTTCAGGGTTTGCTCTCTGTAATGCATGTTTCCTGCAGCTATTTTGTGACTACGGTATATTAATGAATCATGTTACACCAAGGTGTACCCGATATGTACATATGGGGGGAGAATGGACGAGACATGGGTTAAGAACAACACAACGCCATAACAGCTGATTTGTAACTTTGGTGTAGTCTAATGCTTTGTGAGAAAGTAGATCCACAAGGTTGCTTGCTGTTGTTACAGTTACCAGAGCATTGATATGGAACAGTGATTACATTTTTTTACCAGATCTACTCCATACAGTATGTGTCCCATTATTGGGAAATAACAAACACCCTGCCAGAAAATCGGAAAACACTATTTAATTTATCTGGGTCATTAATAATATAATATAATATAATATAATTAATTAATTAACTGATTGATTGGTTAATACATCTAATGCTCACTCACTCACTCATCCACTCACTCACCGGTACTCTCACAAGTCCACCCATCTCCTCACAGTCGGAGGAGACCCCGAAACAGAAGCAGGGGATGCATCCGGCTGGATTCTCAGCGGTCAGGCCAAACGTGCCCTGCTTGCACTCATCACAGCCCCCTCCACCAACGTTGGCCTGGCAACCACATGGGGTCATGAAAAAATGTGTTACTAGCTTGAATGGTTATCTATTTATCTTTTATCTTTAGTTTTAGAGCTTAAACATTTTTACGTTAAAGTAATTTTTATGTTAAAGTACTTAATGACACTATTATATCTGTGAAAATAATACAATAATAATAATAATAATAATAATACAATTTATTAGTGATATAGATTATTATCAATTTTCTCTTTTGCTCAGAAAATATATTTGCTGGGATGAGAGGGGATGATGGCATTTGTAGATTTGTACATGAGGGGATCCTCACCTTGCATGTGCAACTGCCCTGTTCCTCACAGTCGCAAACTCCCAGCTTCTCATCACAGAACTTCACCAGTGTGCCGTTGATGTTGCAGTTGCATGCAGTGCACTGTGGGAAATCTTTGAAGCCCATGGCACAGCGTTCACACCTGAGGCCATCAAAGGACTCCAGGCACGGGCACTGACCAGTGGTCAGATTACACTGAGAAGATGATGAGCCGGCCTCACTGCAGTTACACACCTGACAAAGAAAGAATTTTAAAATTAAGTGTGTGTATGTGTGTGTGTTTGTGTGTGTGTGTGTGTGTGTGTGTACATATGCTAAGGTATGTACTGTACCTTGCAGCCGGTCACAGTATCATGTCCCCAGAAGTTCTCCTCACATAGCTCACACTTCTGTCCTTTGGTGTGTGGAGGACAGATACACTCTCCGGTCTCCGGGTTACAGTTGCCATGGGTATGGGCACAGTCACAGGCTGAGGGCATCAACAGGGAAGGAACAATAAAACTCAACTTTATTATTGTCTTTTAGGACACAAATGATAGTCAAGAATCAGCTTTCAGATCAAAGTCAGACATTTGTTTCTAATGTGTTATGTATATAGACAAAAAAACAAACATCAAAACAAACTTCAGCAGTTCCCAACTTAGTCTGTAATGTGCAGTGATACTGCATATTATAAACTGTAGTAATAAAGCAGTAGGTTTGCAGTATGTCTGTTTATTTCATGTTGTGAGTGTGTGTGTCTTACGTGTGCAGCCGCCCTCCTGGAAGTTGTAGTAGCCCTGTTGGCATCGGTCACACTTGTCCCCTGCCACACCACTGATGCACTGGCACTGCCCATCCTCAGCACAGGCCACTGAGGTGGACCCTGATTGGCTGCAGTTGCATGCGACACACCCCTTGCCACTCAGAAGCCCGTGGAAGCCCACCTGTGAGTGTCAATGAACCACCATGATGCAAAATGTACAATTTCTGGTCGTTTTCAGGTCATTTGCAAACTTATTGGCAGGGATTATTTTCTAATTTGTACAAACGACATACAAAGTCATGCTGTCACCCCCAAAAGAACAATGGTAATCAACCAGCAAATTAACTCAATACTCCTGTTTTATAAGGTATTATTTTATTATTTTGAGGTAAATATATATATATATATATATATATATATATATATATATATATAACTGCACTGTGTTTACTTCTACAATCATGAAGTAAAAGTGCTCCAGTGTCCTGATGAAAAATAGCCCTGCTGCACAGTAGCGGCTAATCGCCCAACATCTCCCGCAACGTGAAAGAAACATTGTTTCCTCTTCGTGCGCCTCGCTACAGTCTGGCAGACAGTGGGCAGACGCTCATTGTGCTATTGTGCTAATGACTGCAGTGACTGATGGCTGTAATTGCTGGAGCAAAAAACGCTGAAAGTGATAAGCGGCGAGCTGAGCTTCCAGAGCGCTCTCAGGGTGATTAGCAGAACCGAAGCTGCTTGCTGCTCAGCCTATTTGAATCATAACGATCAATCAATATTCAGGTACTGAAATTCTCCCTCGGCGGTAATAACTTGTTTGTTAACTTTTTGATTTTGATGAGTCCATTTAAATCTGTAAGGGCTCTCATTATATCACTTATATCGTATAACGCTCTTCATGGGGGTATCCAACGGCTCAGTTTACAATGCAAATAACGTAACTCTCTCAGAACTGTGGCCAAAGTCACTGGCTAGCTGGAATAGTTCTCTAAGCATGTGGTCGGTTAAGGCAAGGCAAGGCAAGTTTATTTATATAGCACATTTCATACACAAAGTAGGCAGTTCAATGTGCTTTACAAAGATAAAAATAAAAACAGTGGATAAAATAAAGTAAGAAAAAACAAATAAGATTAAAGGACAGAGTAAAAAGTTAAAAAGAATAAAAAGTTAATTAAGGACAGAAAATAAAAATAATTTTAGATTAAGGATTTTCCCAAATTCACAAATCTGTAACCTCCAAATGTGATCCTATACATCCATCAAACAGAATCACTCCTGTATTACAATCTTAGAAATAAATGATCGAAGTCAAACACCTCAACTGACAGTAGCACCCCTGGATATTCCCGAAAGTAGTTCCCTACTATGCACTATTCCTTTAGACAAAGCAGCCAGGTATTCATGGAAAGGTGTGGGTTGACCTTCTAGACTTTATGGGGGGGGGGGGGGGGTGACTCAGCTGAAAACGTCGGTCTGCCTGTCGGGCGGGCAACTACTTCATTAACATCCCTTAGCTGTGCCGAGTCCCCTTAGGCCCAAAGCCAAGGCACAGCCATTAAATTGTGCTACAAGGAAAAAATAGCACTAACCCCACAGGTGCTCTGTCAGGCAATGTGTTGAGGGACCACACAAACCACAAATATAAATAGTAGCCACCTACAAGTGCTCTGATAACTAGAATGATGTAGGATCATACCTTAATCTGAATAAATTAATCATTAAGAGAAAGCATCGGAGAAAAATTGGGGCAGTAGGGGCATTTTTTATGTCTCTTCAGGAAGTTAGTTCCAAATCTGATCAGCATAGTAGCTCATTTTGTTCTTGTTAAAACCCTGGCATCTGCATTTTGGATCAGTTGAAGATGTTTTATGGTGTTTTTATGAATGCCTGTGAAAAGACCATTACAGTAATCAACCCTACTGGGGATAAAGGCATAGATAAGTTTTTCTAAATCATTTTTTGACATTAGACCTCTCAGTTAGGTGATGTTTCTTAAGTGATAAAAGGCTGATTTGGTGATAGTCTTCATGTGACTGCTGAAGTTTAGATCACTGTCAATGATGATGTCAAGATTTTTAACAGACTGCTTTAAGTCCTTTAGTTTCAAGGACAGAAGAAGTTTTTAGCATTGATTCCTTCTTTATAAAAATAATTACTTCAGTTTTGTCTGTGTTAAGCTGGAGGAAATTTTGTGAATTCCAGTTGTCAATTTGGTCCAAGCATTGATACAGACATTCAAGGGGGGCAAAGTCATTAGGTGACAAAGCAAAATAAATCTGGGTGTCATCAGCATAGTTATGATAAGAGATGGAGTTGTTCATGATAAGTTGTCCAAGTGGGAGCATGTAGAGGTTAAAAAGCAATGATACAAGGATTGATCCCTGGGGGACACCACAGGCCAATGACATAGGTGTTGAAGTACAGTTCCCATGGCAACAAAGAAATGTCTATTTTGTAAGTATGATTTTAGCCATTTGAGAACTATACCAGAAAACCCAACCCAGTGTTCAAGTCGATGTAGAAGTATGTTGTGATCAACAGTATCAAAAGCAGAGCTGAGGTCTAGTAACACCAAGACAGATGTTTTGCCTGCATTAGTATTAAGACGTATGTCATTTACAACTTTAACAAGCGCTGTTTCCGTGCTGTGATTAGCCCGGAAATCTGACTTGAACTTATCAAAACGACAATTATATGTCAAGAAAGCAGTTAATTTATTGAATATTATTTTTTCAATTATCTTTCCAACAAATGGTAGATTCGACATTGGCCTGTAGTTGTTAAGCACTGAAACATCCAGATTATTCTTTTTCAGCAACAACTGCTGTTTTTAGTGATTTAGGGAAAATGCCACTTTGCAAAGATGAATTTATAATCTGGAGGACGTCAGGTGCCACAAGGTGTAGAACAGTTTTTAAAAAGCTGGTTGGCAGAATGTCCAATTGGGATGTAGAAGAGCTTAAATTTTGTACTGTTTTCTCAAGCGTTTCATAGTCAGTAAAGCTAAATGTTGACATTATGTTTAGTTCCCCTCTCTTTGACATTGGTTTTAGCGTTTGAGATATTTGTGAAGTTATGTCAGTCTTATTTTATCAATTTTACCTCTGAAAAAGATGCAAACTCATTCACTCAGCTCAGGTGCTAATTGTGATGGTTTATTTGTTAGCTTCTCAACTGTAGAAAATAGTACACGAGCATTGTTCAAGTTCTTATTGATAATGTTGGAGAAAAAAGACTGTCTTGCTTTACAAATTTCATTGTTATATTTGCTTAGCATCTCTTTATGGATTTGGTAATGGACATGGAGATTTGATTTGCGCCATTATCTTTCAGTCTTCCTACACTCTCTCTTTAACAGTTTAACAGCTAGGTTTTGTTTCCATGGTGCTTTATTATTATCAGTGATTCTTTTGGTTTTTAATGGAGCAATATTATCCATAATTTGTGTCATCTTAGCATTAAAATTGGTCAGTAAGTCATCTACAGAATCTGAATCTATACTTGAGAGCTGTGAGAGAGCTTGCTCAAAGAGAAAACCTGCATTGTCGTTTACGATTCTCCGTTCTATGGTCAAAGCCTTGTTCCGTGTGAGAGGAAACATAGAAACGTCAAAGAAAATACAATAATGATCAGACAAAGCCAAGTTCTTAATTGTTGTAGAGACATCAAGACCCTTTGTGATGACTAGGTCAAGAGTATGACCATGACAGTGTGTTGGAACCTGTATATGTTGGGTTAGGCTTTGCGACCCCCACTGCTTTCGTTGCTCTCGTCACACTCATGAAATTGAAATTTGGAGGAGCTGCCTCAATCAGGGTAGCACAACAGCCGTAAAAGACAGCCGTGCTATGGGCAGCATCCTCTGCAAACTTGGAGGGAATTTCAAGCGTGGAGGTGATGGGGATAGTGGCACCAGATCAGAGGAACTTCCTGTATCTCCCTGATTCCTTGTCACTGAATCGGACATGTCCACCTGTTCCATCTCTGTTGGTTTGTTGTCTGGCAGAATGGGTGGTAAAGTTGTCTGCAGTGTTTCATTGCCCTGGTCTACCTGTCCTCGAAGGCCTGCCTGAGTTATTCTAGCATTCTCCTCATGTTCATTTGACCCAGATGTCTTGTGTTTAGGTTCAGCGTGCTCCTTGATGACCTTGTCTGGATCAGTCTGTGCCGCTATGGAATGCTTATCAGAGTTACTGTTTTCTGTCTGTGTCATTAACAGAGTGCTTATCAGGCAATGCACCCATAGTTTGCCGAGAGAAAGTTGCATGCTGAAGAGAAAGGCGATAATGGTCAGCTAAAATTGTTCTCCCTTGCCAGCTGAGTCTCGCACTATTTGGTCTGAAAAATCCCCTGCGGTTCCAAAAAAGGTTGAAATTGTAAATAAAGTTTATTCCAAAAGAAAAACATTTCTTTGCCAGCAAAGTGTTTAGGCTGAATAGTCGTGAAAAGGCAAAACTTCCCTGTGCTGGGAGGGGACCACTGATGAAGGTTTGTATCCCAAGGGTAGTAGGATAATCCGGTGTTGAGGTTTGCTTTTTACCTTGACTTGTTTTTTTCTGGTGGTTTGGTCTTTGTCTACAGTGGTACTGCTCTCTGGTAGTTTTCACCTCAAGATCTCTGAGGCATTCAAATCTGTTCTGGAGCCAAATGGGCTGTGAGTTGTCAGTAAGCCTGTGATTTCAATTGATTTCGACTATGTTCCTGGGCTGATGCCCCGAGGTTCGAGTGGTATCAGACTGCACTGGTGTTGGGGTAATCACCCTTTCACCTGTATTTTGTTTTTTGGGTCTGGCCGCTTGTGTGTGCCAGCGATCAGTAAACACACTCTGTCTTGTAAGGTCAATGCATTCTGTTGCTCCAACTGCAGTCATATCAGCCAGTTGTGGTGTGTTCTTCTTATTCCCAGAAACGGCTTCTGCTATTGTAATCCTTTCATGAGACATCCCGTATGGTTCAACATTCTTTAACGAAAATGAGTCAATTCTTGATTCCAGGATGGCAATCCTCTGTACCAGCTGTTCTAGTTCAGTCGACTCTTTGCATTATTCACCCGTTGTATCATCTAAATTAAACTAATGATCTTACTTTAAATAAAAAAAAAAACAATTAGAAATAGTGGAAAAAAAACAAAGAAAGAAGGCCAATCAGGAGCAAAGCAAAAAGTGTCCTACTCGCTTAATCACAAAAACAAAATGAAATGATGAGTTATGAAAAGCTTTGAGTGTGTGTGTCGGTGCGTCTGAGTGTGTTTCTGTACCTAAAGTTGGAATGATTGTGGAGAGGTCATTAATTACTACCCAACTACACAACAACACTCCAACCAGAACATTTATCGGCCCGCTTCAGCTGTGGCACCTCATCCGTATTTATTAGCCCACCGTGCCAAACGCCACGGCAACCCATCCAACTAGGCCCTGGTGGAGCTCCTGGCAGCCCGGGGGTCGCCTGGCACCCTTTACCCCACCCTTCAACATCTGACACCGGGTAGCAGAGAACATCTGCGGCCTCCTACGACTGGCCCTGCCAATGCCGCTCGGTGTGCCTTCGATGGTTTCGCCCACTCCCGCTGTCCAGCCGAGTGCGAAGAAACAATCTGACCGTGCTAATGGAGAGCGAAAACATTCGCACTGCAGCAGCTTGTGTGCCCAGCTGGTGTCTGCTGGAACGCAGGAGCGGACAGCCTTGGGTTCCAACCACAGGCCCCATCAGGGGAGGGCTGGAGGGGGTGGGGTTGTGGGGCTTGGCTGAGGAAGGGGCCAGAGAAGTTGTGTTGCAGCCGTCAGGAGGTGGTTGAAAGCCCACCAATGAAGGGGACACGGGTGGGGAGGAGAGGCAGTGACAGATGAGGGCCCAATGGTGTACTTGTGTTTCAGGGCGGATGAGGATGAAGTATACGGAGACGGGGGATGTACTGTATGTGATGGAGATGAAACACCTACAGTATCACACTGAGTCTAAATATGCCTCAACACACACACACACACACACACACACAGACACACACACACACACACACACACACACACACACACACACACACATATACAGTGGCATTGTAGATTACTGAATCACACTCACTCACACATGCACATACACACACACACACACACTCAGTCTAGAATGAGCAAAGTAAAGAAGAAACTCCACCCTGTCTTGCAACACACACATATTCACACACACACAGACACACACATACACACAGACACATGCTCCCAAGGACAAAGCGTACCTCACACCGGTCACACTTCTCTCCCTCAACGTGGTCTCTGCACGCACACTGGCCCGTCACCATATGACACACACTGGCCAGGGAACCGTTCCCGTGGCAACCACAAGCTGGAAACATTAAAAAAACACAAACATGATTATGCAAGTAAAAGCAACTCATTAATCATGACAAGATTTCAGAGCAGACTGGAGATTTTGGCCATGTGCTTTTCTCCAGGGATGACACTGTGTTACTGGTACTGGCCAATAGATGTCACTATAGCACAAAAAGTGTTGCATGCAGATGGGAAGAGACTACTAAATACATTCTGCTGATCAATAAAACTGCTAAATAAAAAAGTATGCTGAAATAATTACATTGCCTGTAAGGGACACACACAACACACACACACACACACACACACAGATACACACACTCACACACCAACTACACTTCGCTACAAGGGCCTGAGAGTCGCGTGTAAGTATGCAGTGGATTTACATTAGAGGATTATAGCGACTCACATGATCATGGATGGAACTAATGCTACTTTATAGTAGTTAGCCTACTTTCACCCAGGATAACTGAGCCTGCACTTTGGCCTGCTTATGCCAAGCACCTTTATCCACTGACAGGGCCAGGCCACATCAGTCTGCCTTTCAACACAAATTCAGCCCACACGCGCACACACACACGCACACACACACACACAATACAACAGAACCACATTGGGAAATACAGTATATCCAGGATAAGTACTTTAAAATCACGTTACTATTATCTGTATTTGTTTTACAGTATAGATTTGCATTACTTTAACACTTTTTTTCTGAGCAGCTCTCAACTCTCAAGTTTTTTTTATGTTTCCGTTCTTATGGATTTCAGGAATAAAGTTCGATAAAATGTTCAATGAAAATATCACATTTCACAACAGAGGGAGACACCTGCATTCACACAATAAATAAAAAAAAATTCTTAGTACAGAGTATGTTATTTTGTACCTTGGCAATTCTTGGCGATGATGGCGTCACCATAGTAACCATCGGCACACCTCTCACAGCTTTGCCCTGTGGTGTGACCCACACACTTGAGGCACTCGCCCGTCCGGTGGTCACAGTGACCTGGCTCGTTGGGGTCCACATTCCCATTGCACTCACACGGGACGCAGACCTGTCCCGGAACAGTGGGGTCACCATAGTAACCATTAGCACACCTGCAGAGAACAAACACTGTGAGCATCACAGGTAATCAAATGCTATCAATACGTAGAGTCAATTTCATGCATTATCTCCTAGGGTGTTTTACAGTATTGGGATCGGGATTTCTTCAGACATGTCAGAGATTATTGAGTGTGTGTGTGTGTGTGTGTGGGTGGGTGTCATTATGTGTGGTTGTTTCAGTGAGTGTGTGTGTGTGTGTTTTACCTCTCACACTTAGGTCCAGTGTATCCTCTCTGGCACTGGTCACATGTGATCTCTCCTGAGTTTTCCACGGAGCAGGTGGGGCTGAAACTACAGGCAGAGAACCATATTCAGCAGGACTGCGAGCAGCATGACATTCAACATGCTACATTTTGGCAATCAATTCAAATGAATTCTGGGCAAACCCGATTCAACAACATAATAAATAAGATCCTGTCTGTACAATATATTATACCGGTATTACATTATATTATATTAATAACAATTTATTTCACATAGGACATCCTTATTTGATGCTATTTACCAGGACTAATAAAATAGATTCAAGTTTCTGCCAGCACTTTCATTTTGGCTAACGCATTTCCTTTGTGTTTTGTGATGTAAAGTCTTTTAAACATATGCACACACACACACACATAAACACACACTCACACACACATACAGGCACACACATTAATGCAAGTCTTGAGAATAAGTGCAGCATTCTATGTGAAAGGCCCTGCTCTGAGCTATGGCAATGGCACTGGCTCCGTCCTCTGTGGCGCCGCTGAGCCCACCACTAAACATCTTCATTGAGGCTCCAGACACCAGCCCTTTTCAGCAGACGGAGCCTGGAGCCCTGGAGAACGCTCCGGAATGAATGGCCAGTTCCGACGCGGCCGGCGGAAACTCACTTGTTCGACGCCACGGTCAGCGGGCAGGCGCATCTTTGGCAGTCCTCAGCGGTGCCATCGAAGGGGTCACCATAGAAACCGGGCAGGCATTGGTCACAGTGGGGCCCGGTGGTGTTGTGTTTGCAGCTCTGGGGAAGATTTAGCATGGTTGAGTCATGGTGAGACACACACACACACACACAAGACGTAAACGTACACACATCTATACACACAAATGTATAAAAATACTCCTCTTTTTTATCCCCATATAGTCTTAGGACTGCATGCTGGGTGCCGCAGTAACCTAGCAACCTCCTTCTGCCGTATCACACTCAGTCGATGACAATAAAGTAGCTACACACTGATTTGAACTACACACATGCACTCTACTCTGGGACTGTGCACTATCTGAACTCCATAGAAACCCCTACGCAATGCCACACACTTTAGATTGTATTACAGTAGCCCTTCTATTAAGCCATGGAGCAGGGCAGACATTACCAACCGAGACACGATTCCCCACTGCGAAATGTCAAGGGGGGCAGGGGGTGTAGGGAGGTGGGTGAGAGAAAAACAGAGAGGAAGAGTGAGAGAGAGAAAGAGAAAGACAGAGGGAGAGAGAAAAAAGAGAGAGGAGGAATGTGCTAACCTTTTAGAAGCGAATTTGCACCGAGTGATAAAATGTTTTCTAGGAAAATAACACGGACGTGTCCTGTCCCAAAGCCTCTGAGAGATAAGTGCCACATATTCATCTGATGCCTAATACACATGTCACATTGAGGCCAGCTCCTGAGTGAGGAGTCATATATCACACTGCTGTCTTCAGCAGCGAGGCGCTCAGCTGCAACTAGGCAGACTGCGAGTCCTTCGGGGTGGGGTGCTGCACATGACAGGGGTCAAGGTAAACATCTGCAGGAAACTGGTATTTGTCCAACACAGATGCTCAGGAAAAGCAAATCATGAAAGGTGCCTCTTTGAGACACTTCAGTGTGACATAAATGAGTAAACATTGTTGGCATGGATGCTGCAGAGCTACTGGGATTCACAGACCTTGGCTTAATAAACATTGCAAATATAATAAAAAAAAAAAAAAAAAAAAAAAAAAAACTCACCGCACACACACCGTGGATGTCACACTCAGTTGCATGGTCGTTGCATTCACACTGGAGGCAGTTTCCACCAAACAGAATCCCATCTACACGGTAGAATCCAGAAGTACAGTACTGATGGAGACAAAAAGAGATTAGTATGAGTAAACCGTAAAAATAAATAACAAATAAGTAAAATGTAACTAAGACTAGGTGCACATGTAGCCTACCAGTAAATATAACAAGTGCCTTTCATTTAGCTAATGCACTCATATTACCAGTTGTAGCGTTTATTTGGCCTTGCTAGCATCATTCAATGACTGGCGCATGTACACCCTGATCACATGATGTGGGTTCTTACCTCACAGGAAGTGCCTGAGTAGCCCCAGGGACACTCACACTGCTCCACACTGATAGCCTGGTGGGAGCTGGAGGAGTTACGACTAGCGGTGTCCAGGGACACTTGACTCAACCTGAAAATTGACACCAATAAAAGTATGAGTTTTTAAAACTAGAGATTAGATTAGATTAGATTCAACATAATTTAATATAGAGTATTTACTAACTGTTTTGAGCTTCAATCCAGTTTAAAGTTTAAGACTAGGTTTAAGGCGCTAACCTGAGATTGCCCTCTGCACTGGTGTTGAGGTACACCCTGATCCTCAGACTGGCCACGTCAGCCAGGACCGTCATGAGTTCGTCCCTCTGGACCCGCCGGCCCGTGTGCAGGTCTACAAAACTGTGCGCCACCAACTCCACAGACACCTCCTGCTCCCTCAGGGGAGTCAGCAGCAGCCGACGGGATGGAGACTGGCGAAGAGATCGCCCATTACCCTGGAGGACCACGGAGACATGCACAAGGATCCTGGGGTTATAGGACATCAAACTACAGGGCACTAGAGCAAGGTAATGGTATTGTTTTGTTTATTTAAAAGCAAAATTTAACTCCATGGTCTTATTGGGCTGTCATTGTCTTGTTATCCCAAGAGCCCTTCTTAAGGTTCATCTAAGTTTGATCTTCCACTTACCTCGATAATAAAGTCAAAGTGGGAGGGAAGAGTCTTGTCCACATTCTCCACAGCGATGTCATATGCCACACTGTACCTCAGAAAGCCACCGTAAGACATCAGCTACGAGGTCAAGACAGGCAGACACACCATTTAGCACACTAATTGAGTTATTTGTCTCAACATGTCAAATCAAATTAAATAAAGTCAATATTATCCACCAAAAAAATTAATGGCAACTGTACAAATTACAACGCTTAACATGTTAATGTCACGGACGCCGTGACTTACTTAAGCCTCTTTAATTGCTTTAACCGTAGTCCGGTGGTAATAAGCCATTACTAAAGCACGTGTTGGACACCCAGGTATGTGAAACATTAATCTCATGTGGATGGATTGTGGAGTCTGCTAAAGGGATTCCCCGAGGGGGTAATTGCTTTTTCAGACATGCCCCCCCCCCCCCCCCTCCTTTTTATATGTAGCAAAGATAGCAGAAGTAATCACATAATTTCGCTCCATCCATCACCTGAGGGGGGTAACGGGGGTGGGGAGCAGGTACAAATATTAGGCCGGTGCCAGCGAGTGTAACCTAATTATTTTTTTAATGTAGTGCTGAGGCCACTCTCTGATGGAGTGTAATTACAAGCGCTTTTTAATTAATAATGTTGGAGAGAAAGCGGGAGGGGGGAGAAAGAGAGGGAGGAAAAGCGGGAAAGAGGGGAGGGAAGTTGAGGGAAGCAAATGAAGTAGGGTGAGGCAGAAGAGGAACTACAGTTCTAATATTAATAAGGCAGCCCCATGGACTAACCCTAAGCCCGTATGTCCTTCCGCAAGACTTAAGGAGAGGGATGAACAAAAAAATGAACCTGAAAATTGGCATTGACACAAATATCTGAGCTGCTGTTTGAGCAGTTTGCTGTTTGATTCCAGTAGGGCTGTTCAGTGGGTTAGCTACTAGATCTTTAGTGTTGGTCATTAGTGGGCGTCAGCTGCAAGGTCATTAGCATGGGTTAGATGCTAGATCATTAGCTTGTGTTAGCTAGTAGGTTCTTACTGTGGGTTAGCAACTAGATCATTTAGCGTGGGTAAGCTACTTTGACCACAGGCCCCAGGCGTCTATGCAATAAATGAAGGGTGACAAGGTAAAGACACACACAGTCTTGCTTCAGCTACGGGCTAACTGGAATTCTCTTCCTTAAACAGGCAGCGTCTGCTTAAAGTTACCTAGATTGACAGATGGATTACTTCACACTAGGACTCAACAATATTTGACGTCTGACAAGACTAACGACTGCAAATGATTTTGCTGCTGATAAAAGGTTGACCTTTGACCCAAATGCCCTTAAAATGTATAGGAACTCCTTGAAGACTGCTGGGAAAAGTGCATACCCGAATTTTCTTAAGGTAATGCCAAAGGAATGACTCTTTTGACCTTTGAACTCTTACCTTGTTTCCCAGAAAGGTCTCTGGTGCGGCCCAGGTGGAGAGGAACTGGTAAGAGGTGATGTTGCTTGGGATGATGAGGTTGTCCTCGACCAGAGGGGCCGTGTAGATGGAGGTACTCGGTGTAGTGGGGATCAGCCAGCCGTCTCTGTGCTCCACCTGCATGGAAACACATTACCTAACTTAGTTAACTTAGAGCCCTAAATAATGAATAAATGTCATGTCCTCTGTCTCTCAGTGCATTTATATGGATTGTGAAGAAAATCGAATACACATGCGTTACCAGTTACAGTCTATATCTGTATTTATACATTTGTAGCTGTGTGTGTGTGTGTGTGTGTGTGTGTGTGTATGATTAAGATTATGTATATGTGTGCATGTATATGTGTCACCTGAGTTGTGGACCACAGCAGGCTCTCACACACGTCGGACACCCCAAAGCAGAAGCACTCTGTGCAGCCCTCTGGGTTCCCTCCCTGCAGGTTGAAGAAGCCTGCCTTGCACAGGTCACAGTGGGCCCCCATCACATTCGCCTGAACAAACACAAACACAACTTTTCCGTTACATGCTGTGGATTTGCCATTTGAAATGTGATGATTTGATGTGTGTGTGTTTGTGTGTGTGCATGTGTTTGGTGTGTGTATTTCTACCTGTGTGTTGGAGCAAAGGCTATGCACTGTCATTATTCTTATTCTTATCTATCCTGCCCCGGCCCAGGGAACAGAGAGTAAATTGTCTATTGTCTTGATGCCCAGCATATCTCCATAGTACCTCTTGCACTGTATGTATGTATACTGAATGATGTCCTCGTTGTGTGTCTAGAGAGCATAACACCTACCAGAGTCAACTTCCTTGTATATGCAAGTATACTAAGAAAGGGAGGTTACCTTGCACACACACTCCTCGCAGGGGTCTACGTTGAGACTGCCGTCCAGGCTACACTCACAGCGGGTGCACAGAGGAAAGTTCCTGTAGCCGAAGGCACAGCGGTCACACCGTTCCCCAGCAAAGCCCTCTTTACACAGACACTGGCCCGGGTGCAGACCTAGAGTGGGATCAAAGCCGCAGCAGAAACATAAACCACCTCATCTCATTTCGATTTTCCTTTAGCTCAACCAGGCAGCAGGACTGGTAGATTTTGAACATTGAGAATTTTCCTGTGGCAATTCAACTATGACATCTCGATTAAATCAAATGTATCAGGCATGAATTAGTAGCAGCATGAATATACTATGGTTATTTTCTTCTCTGTGCACTCATGGTGTTGTGTCATCTTGAAAGGGAAAGGAAGTCAACCAGAAATATGTACTGCTGACAAAGCTTTGCTTTAAAAAAAAATTCTTGACAGTAACCAAGTGGACAGTTTGAATTATGAGCTTCCCAGCTCAGCGCACTGGCTGTGTGGCCATGTGGTCGTGTGAACTGACCTCTCTCTGGGCTTGCGTGCTTGTCATCCCTGATGCACACCGGCGAATGGGAGCCCCGCATGTCACAACCGCACTCCGTGCACGGACTGTCAGCATATGGAGACACCTGCACAGGGGAAGGAGTGTGTGTGTGTGAGTGTGTGTGTGTTTGGAGTTGGATCAGACAGATAGACACATTGTTTAGGCTCAATAGCTAATACTAGAACAAGAGCAGAGGTGTCTGCAGGTGAATACGTCACCCACAACATGGAAGAATATATCAGGAAAAATTTAAAATCATGCACACGGGCAGACACACACACACACACAAACACACACACGCAAACACACACACATACACACACAGATGGAGAGACAGATACTTTGGATGTGTAGGGTCATCGGAAGGACATTCCTTTCTGAATGTACGACTTTAATACAGTACTATAAAAATAAGTTATGTGTGGTTGGCAAAAAACAATCTTCAGAAGTAAAAAAAAAAAGTGGTACTTTTGTGATAAAACCAAAATAAAGGCCATAAAACCACACTGTTTTCTTTATTTTAGTGAGGCGGGCGGGTGAAGAGTTTGTGTACAAGTACTTTGTGGATGTGTTTATCTGTAGCAGGTGGCAGGCCATTGTTAAAGGCAGAAGAGATGCTGGGTGCGGAAGTTTGCTCACCCCACTGAGGAGTCGTAAAAGGCAGGCAGCTAAGCTAATTGTCCCACTGAGCCTTTACTGAAGAGGAGACCCAACCAGGCCACACAGCACAGGACCGGTGTCTTAAAGCTAACCCCCATTGAAATGCAAACCACTTTTAGTCAGCAATCAGGACCACACACACACACACACACACACACACACTCACACATACTTCTCTCTCCCACCAGTATCTCTCCCTACACACACATGCACACACACCACCAGTGGCTTTTCTGACAAATCACAGCACAAAAGACGTTTATACTAACAGCAATTCTCACAAAATGGAGGCACACACAGACACAATGCGGGGAGCAAAGGAAGTCAGGACTCAGGTTTCTAGGAGCCACACAATAAGAAAGACTAGGGCCCCTCATCCCAGCCCTCCCTGCCAACGGGCCACGCTACCTTGTGAGGTCTGAAGAATCCATCAGCGCAGGTTTCACAGTTCACCCCAGCAGTGCTCTGGGAGCAGTTGATACACACACCGCCTCCAGCGTACTGACCGTGAATGTTCATGCTCTGTCTGAGTGCAGCCACCGTCTCATTGTAAAAGCAGTCGTCTGCTTTGTTGTGGCAGTTGCACTCTGTGGGGTGAAGAAATCCTCATTTGTAATTCTCACATCAGGAGTTTCAATTAAGTTTTGTGATTCTATTTCACATTTATGTCTTTCAGGGCAATTAAAATTTAAAAAAAGAAATACAGTGTGATCAATACTTAGCCCTGTTGTTTGAGGTAACTGAATGTTGGAGAGCAGTTTTATCAAAAATGGATACACCAAATAACACTAAACGGGCCACAGACACCAAGATCATATTGTAGTTTCATTTGGCCCCAGTCTGGCAGTGGCTATTTAGTCAATGTTGTGTCACATTTCCTCATTCTTTTTCCTACAGACAGCTCTCGATGACCTCAAACGTCAGGGCTAAGAAATCCCACTGGGTTTCCCTTTTAATTTTAATTTTAAAACATAAACTGATTGTGATCATGAGATAGAAATGATTTAGCAGTGTTTCAAAATGAGTAGGTTTCAGCTTTAGTATCTGTTCGGTGTTTGAAGGGGAGAGCGAAAGCGAGTGGCTTACTTTCACAAGTGTTGCCGGAGGAGGTGGTCCCTGCTTGCCACAGTTGCTGGTGGTAGCCAGGGCAACACTCATTGCAGCTCTCGCCGCACGTATTGTGCTCACACACGCAGTGAAATTTCTGAAGGGACAAAGAGAAAGAGAGAGAGGGGTCAGAGGGAGGCACAGGGTGAGGAAATGCATACTGCAAGTACACACATACACACACACTGTTACAGAAGGAAAAAAGGTCTCTGATAGAATAAAAGAGAACTTGTAGAATAGGATACTTGAGAGTAATATGCTCCTCTTCACTTTACAAAACACTGCCAATCAATACACACACACACACACACACACACACACAGGCAAACAGGGATCAACTACACACAAGAACATGTCTTTCAAAATAAGCAAACCAGGCAAAGCTCTCTATCTACACTTAAGGTGGGTAAAGCACACCATGACCATGGGTCAAGTCTCAGCTGAAGGTGTGAAGTAACACTTGCATGGTATTGTTGAGTGTTTGTGTGTTTATGAGTGTGTGTGAGTATGTGAGCATATGGGAATGTGTGTGTGTGTGTGTGTAAGTTTGTGTGTGCATGTGGGATGTCATGTTTGTGTTAAGGAAAAGAGACGTGCGAGTTCGTTTTTTAAAGTGCTGATTTTAAGAGGTCTGGGATTACAGACGGCTGTCACGGGGTGTCGCTAACGTGGCCATCCCTGCTAATGAGGCCCACACGGGAGGCAGAGCGCTCTGGGGTTAACCACTACAGCTGGCTGCTCACGGCCAGACCAACACCTCGCTCACCCAGGGGAGACAGGAAGCAACACTGGCCTTGGAGGCTAGGCTTATTATGGATTTGCCTTTTCAACTGAATTATAATTGAAAAGCCTAAGTAAAGCTACAGTAAGCTACAGTATTTGTATGTGAATATGCATCTATTTATCTTACAAACTGTCAATGTATATCTATCCAGTGCTTTCATACATTATGTCTGAAAATGGTCATTTTATTTCAAAATGTCAAATGGTCAGTACAAGTGAATTCTTAACACAATAAAATTATACTACTTTGAAATCCATTAGAAAATCATGAAAGAAAAGGGACAAGAGAGATGAAGACCTAGCAAACAAAATATGCCACGACATACCATTCAAAACTCATCATGCAGAACCAACTTTTGAGAACTCTATTAATAAAGCCTCTTGGTGGCCCCATGGGTGGAACTATGAACTATGTGAAGACCCTCAATCACATAAAGGTATTAAATACTTGAGTCACATTCAAAACAATCAACTTAACAGCTGAGAGGCGGTCACGGAATTTCACACCCTCCGCGTTAAACGAGTTTGATTGACAGCTTGGGGGATTCCACTCTGCCAGGGGTCGTGCTGAAGAGAGCGTGTCGTTACCTTGGTGACGGGGTCCATGGGGCAGCTCTGGGCGTGGCCATAGCAGATGCACATTCCGCCCACCGAGATGTCTTTGATTGTGTAGTAATACTGAGGAGGGCAACGAGGCAGACAAGACAAAACAATAGAATGGATGAAAAATCCCCGGTCAAACACCTCCACACAAATTAACTCTGCTACAGCTATCATCAGGAGGACACACCCATAGGCATTTGAATAACATGAATGGCATTCATGAGCTCTGATGAACAGTGAGACGTGTAATTACAGTGTCATTCATCTTCACAGGAGGGATAATTAAAAATGTCCAATGTTGTTTATCTACTTCATTCTGGCAAGCACATATGCGTGCTTTGCATATTCACAGCTTCTCAAACCAAGGTAATAGGATAATGGAAGAGATGGTGTGTGTAGAAAAAGATGAATAAATAGATGGATAGATTTATAGATAGATAGATAAAGAGAGAGAGATGCTTCACTTGTTTCCAGAGAATAGATATATAACACATAAGATATATAACACATAAGTGACTGTTTTATTTTTATTACTACCAATACAACTCAATCTCTGTCAAAAGTGAACCTACACGGCGGGTGACGATGGGGTCGACCTCCTTGGGGTCCCTGTAGCTGAGGGTCATGAGGTCAGCGTTGAGGGTGCGGATGCGTTGCAGGCGGAGGCGGATGAAGCGGGCCGAGGTGAACTCCATGAGCGCTGGGGCCCGGTCGTACGCACCAGGTCTGTCGTTGATCAGAGACGTATGGATCTGAAACAGAGAGGAAGAAGGCAAACAGGAGGATGGAGGGGTACAAAGAAGCCCGTTAGTGTACCAGAGGAAGCAATGGAAGTAATGGAAGTTAAAGAACATGCCCAGGAAATTGGACAAAGTTCACAATCACAGAAAAAGTACACACAAATAATATTTGTGAGCTCATTTATAAGGAACAAAACTCTCGTAGCACAGACCCTCTGACTGCATAACATGTAAGAGGATTGTACATAATTATGTAATATAATATTTACATTTACATTTACATTTATGCATTTAGCAGACGCTTTTATCCAAAGCGACTTACAAAACGAGGATAACAATCAAGCTACATAGCAGAAACCTTAAGGAGCATAGTGCTAGGGGATAGTGCTTCAGTTCATTTTAGTGCTAGGATAGAAGATGTTCTCTGAATAGCTGGGTCTTTAAGAGCTTTTTGAAGGCCAGAGATGGCCCTGTTCTGATTGTTTTTGGTAGGTCATTCCACGAGAAGAGTCTGGATTGCCTTGGGCGAGGTGCCGGGACTGCCAGTCAACAGTCATTGGAGGACCGGAGTTGTCGGGGGGTAGCCTGAGCCTTTATGAGAGCGCTTAGATAAAAAGGGGCAGATCCTCTAAGCACTTTGTAAGTCAGCATCAGTGATTTGAATTTGATGCGAGCCGCCAGAGGCAACCAGTGGAGCTCGATTAGCAGAGGGGTGACATGCGTCCTCTTCGGCTGATTGAAGATGAGACGCGCCGCAGCATTTTGGATCATCTGAAGTGGCTTGACGGCACAGGCAGGAAGTCCTGCCAGAAGGGCATTGCAGTAGTCAAGGCGTGAGAGGACCATAGTTTGAACCAGCAATTGGGAGGCTTGTTGAGTTAGGTATGGTCTGATCTTTTTGATATTGAATAGTGCGAAGCGGCAGGCCCGGGCAACAGAAGCAACGTGGTCATTGAAGGTTAGCTGGTCGTCAATCATAACACCTAGGTTCCTGGCTACCCGTGAGGGAGCAAGAGACAAGGAGCCAGAGTTGATGCAAATGTTATGGTGAATAGTTGGTTTAGCTGGGAGGACCAGCAGCTCGGTTTTTGAGAGGTTCAGCTGGAGATGATGGTCTTGCATCCATGCAGAGATGTCAGAGAGGCAATCCGAGATTCGTGTTTGGATGGTTGGGTCATCGGGTGAGAATGACAGATAGAGCTGGGTATCATCGGCATAGCAGTGGTAAGAGAAACCGTGCTGGCGGATGATTTGGCCCAAAGAAGTGGTATAGATGGAGAAAAGAAGGGGGCCCAACACAGATTCTTGGGGCACTCCAGTAGCAAGGTGGTAAGGCCCAGAGGTGTGTCCTAGCCAGGACACTTTGAACAGTCGCCCAGTGAGGTAGGATTCGAACCAGCAGTATTCATCACCCTTGATGCCCATGTTTGACAGTATAGACAATAGAATACTGTGGTTTACCGTATCAAATGTAGCTGACAGGTCAAGCAGGATGAGTACAGATGACCTTGATTCCGCTCTGGCTTCTTTTAAGGCTTCAACCACAGATAGTAGAGCTGTTTCAGTGGAGTGGCCGATCTTAAAGCCAGATTGGTTGTGGTCAAGTAGATTCTGTTGGCTCAAGAATTCAGTAACCTGTTTGAATACCGCTCTTTCAATAGTTTTAGCAAGGAACGGAAGGAGAGAGACAGGCCTGTAGTTTCCCACCTGGTCGGGAGGAAGAGAGGGTTTTTTGAGTAGAGGTGTTACCTGAGCATGCTTGAATGCAGAAGGGAAGATTCCTGTTGATAGTGAAGCGTTGATCACATGTGTGATAGCTGGTGTGATAGTTGGAGCTATGGATTGCAAGAGGTTGGTTGGAATTGGGTCCAGAGGGCACGTTGTAGGACGGCTGCAAGTGAGAAGTTTAGACACATCCATTTCGGTGAGGGGTTTGAATGAAGTAAATGTCGTGGCAGGACTATTGCAATCGGAGGTGCTGCCGCTAGTATATGGTCCAGTTGTAGCCTTTGCAGTTGGTTCAGAGAACTGCCTACTGATGGCAGCTACTTTGTCGTTGAAGAATGAAGCAAAAGAATCAGCTGTCAGATTGGTAGCAGGAGGTGGTGGTGGGGGGTTGAGTAAAGTTTTGAAGGTTGAGAATAGTCTCCTGGTTTCCGTGGCGTTTTGAATTTTGTCATTATAGAAAGCCTTCTTTGCAGCAGTGACATCAGATGAGAAGGAAGAGAGCAGTGCCTGGAACCTGTTTCAGTCAGAAAGATTTCTTGATTTGCGCCATTGCCTTTCAGCAGCTCTGAGGTTTGTACGCTGTCGACAGATGGAATCATCAAGCCAAGGATGCGGTTGGGAGGGCCGAGCCGGTTTGGTGGATAGGAGACATAGCCTATCAAGACACATCCTCAGGGTAGAGCACAGAGACTCAGTGGCATCATTGACCTCAAGTGAGGAGAATGTACATGCTGGTGGAAGAACAGAGGCAGCAAGAGAAGCAAAGTGAGAGGGAGAGAGATTGCGGCGGAATGATACCAGAGGAGGGACGGTCCGAGATACTACAGGGAGGCGTAAGCTGAACTGAATGAAGTAGTGGTCCGAGAGGTGCCGAGGTGTTTTAGTCAGGGATTCCGTAGAGCAGTTGCGGACAAATACAAGATCCAGTACCTTGCCTGCTTTGTGAGTTGGAGGACTATGAACCAGCTGTAGATCAAAGGAATGGATGAGTGAGAGGAAGTCAGAAGAGCTTGGGTTGTCCAGATGTAGATTCATATCGCCAAGGACAAGCAAGGGGCAGTCGTGCTCAGGAATGGATGAGAGCAGTGTATCAAAGTCGTCTAAGAAGTCTCCTAGTTGGCCAGGTAGATTTTGACAGGTGCTGTCACCAGTGTGGCATGGTATTCAAAGGAGTTGTACGTAGCTGTGGGTATCAGTTGGTTGTATTCCCAGTTGTTGGAGATGAGCAGGCCTGTCCCACCGCCCTGTCCGGCTGGACGAGAGGTGTGGGAGAAAGTGTGGTTGACAGAAAGTGCCGCTGGGGTTGCATTGTTTCCAGGTTTGATCCATGTTTCGGTGAAGGCCAGGACGTCTAAGGCTAAGTGTTTAGCATAGGCAGAGATGAAGTCCGCTTTGTTGACGGCCGACTGACAATTCCAGAGTCCTATTGAGAGTGCAGAGCGATTCTCAGAGGCTTGCTTTAGCAACCGGAGGTCACCTTGATTGCGACGTCTTCTGACAAAGCGATACCTCCTGCGAGATCCGGACCATATAGGGATTGGGTAGAGACATGCTGACCGATTGGATGGATTTTTTTTTTTTTTGCTATGCTCAGAGCCCCTGCTCGGTAGACATGCACAGGTTGACATGTATGTCTTTACCTTCGAATGTCTACACAAGAGAAGGGCTGAACACAAGTGCTGGCGCTTCCGCTGGTGCTCCAGGGAAGATCACTATGGATATGCAAGTCAGTTGCTAATTGCACCCGCTGAGACCACCCACCAAGAGACCAGTCAAAGAAAAGGCCTAACATTGGGAGGAGCTGGTGATTCTCAGTCCAGAGTTTCTGCTTACCTGCTAATTGCCCTTCAGCTGAATTAGTGTCCTTCAGCTGAGTTAGTTTATATATTATATAACATGAATAATATGTATATAACGTGTTATATATAATGTATAAATGTTATTAATATGCTATTTAAAAAGTGTGTGTTTCCTGTCAGGTGTTGCCCACCTCGCCGTGCTCCATGGGTTCGATTCTGGAGTAGTAGGAGGTGCAGATGACCTCGTTGTCCTTCTTGTAGGTGGGTGGTCCCAGCCGGGGGGTGATGTTGTATTGTGTCAGGCACTCGGTGTCACTGATGGCGTAGTACTGCCACGGCATGAAGTTCTCACCATCCAGCGAGCGCTCCAGAATCCAGTTGCCAGGACGGGGTGAGTTGGCCACCTTGATGATGACATAGGCAATCTGGAAGATCTGTGAATCAAAAAGAGAAATACATTCAGTACTAATTAATTAAAAGTAATACAACATAATTGCATTGCATAAATATAGTTCAGTTTAGTTAGAAATAGAAAGACACAAGAGAATGATTAGTGACCATTGGGGTAGAGGTCCAACCTTTAAAGTTAACTTTAAGCTTTAAAGAAAACTGGAAACTATAACAGTGTTTTCATCCACAACTGACCAACATTTATTTAAATCTGTCCTCATGTGAATGAAATGATGGCATGGTTTTTCATCCCCTGTCAATCTTTTATAAAAACAAAGACTTAGCCAATTATTTTAGCAAGGTAACCATATTCAAATAAAAATGAAGTTGCAGCTAGCACAAAGTACAGTGCTCCAAGTTAACTCCAGCTCCAAGCTAAAGCTGCAACTCCGACTAAGCTGTTAACTCCAACTCCAACTGCAATGGCATTCATAGAAATTCACAAGTCATTGACAAACACCAAAAGCTTTTGGGCCTTGTTAAAAACACACACAACAAATGGGGTGTTGGCCCTCGTCGGACACTATGTGCACACACGCGCACACACACACACACACAATGTGTACAAACACACACACACATACACACTTACATTCACATTTCACATAACAGATTCTCCCCGGGGGACTACTAGCAGTCAGCAGGGTTAATAACCACCAGTCATGGCCCTAGAAGCTGATAATGGCTTCAGCGTATGGGCATGTATGGCTGCTGGTTAGGACTTTTAAAAGGGGGCATTTTAACCCCCCCTGCCCCCCCTCACCACCACCTCTTTCCCAGGGGGGGGGGAGTCAAACTGGCATGCTGTTACTGTGACTGTCTTTTGGACAGTGTACAACACACACACACACACACACCACCACCACTCTGCATGCTTGACTGCACTTCCGATGCAGAAGAGAAGTTGTTTATTTCATCTAAATGGCCTCTTTCTCCCTCCCTCTCTCTCTCTCTCTCTCTCTCTCTCCATCTCCTTCTCTCCCTCTCTACTATCCTTTATGTCTCTGTACCTCAATCGCATACCATATAGAGGTAATACTTTCTGTTACTCTCCCACTCTGACCTTTTACCCTGCTGCAGGCACTCTTGTTCCTTCCCATCCTCTAAGCTCAGACAGCACCCCCTCCCCTTCCACCTCCAAGACCCTCAAAAAAGAGGGGAAAAATTCAATCCTGCCATCCTGTCCTGACAGGCTCTCACAACAACAGACCCCTTTTTCATCGTCTGGTCCCCCCAACCATGACGGGAAAGCAAATCTCAGCCCCGTGTCTGCTTTCAATCTACTCCCCAAATAATACCCCCTAAAAACCCGTTCCCCCCCCTCCACACACACACACACACACACACACACACACACACACAACCCACCACCACACATCCTACCCACAAACCCCTTCTCTGCCCACTTCCTCTATGCAGCTCTGGAACCACCAAAAGGGCTTGTGGTGGCTACACTTACACTCATGCTAAACCTTCAAAGCCACCCTCACAGCATGCTGGGAGAGTAGACACAACATAATAGGGATGAGTTTGGGGATGCAAAGTGTGTGTGTGGGGGGGAGGTGGGTGGAGTGATGGTGCTTTCCTGTCTATGCTTTAATAGGGTGAGTAGGGTCTCCTCTCCTCCTCTCCTCCCCTCACATGGGGGTATGCATGAGGGGTCCTTGTTTTTGGATGGGACTAATAATTGTTTTCATGTGACAAAAACATCATCAAAGTTTGAGCATGAGGATTTCTACTTCCTGCCTCAGGAAATCTCCAGAGACGACAAACAAATATTGAACATCCTCAAAAAGTGTTACTTTTTATTTACACACGGTCTCTAAGAGAGACAGGGTGATCTAAACATCTCAACAGCCCACTGGGGTATCAAAGCCTGGGTGAAATCCCAGCCAGTGCGTGTTTGTGTGTGTGTGTGTGTGTATGTTTGTGCACAGTGGCTGGGATTTCACCCAGGCTTTGATACATAGGTGGGCTGTTGGGAGGTTTAGATCACCCTGTCTCTCTTAGAGACCGAGTGTAAATAAAAAGTAACACTTTTTGAGGTTGGTCAATATTTGTTTGTTGTCTCTGGAGACAGAGGAAGAGATAACCTCCATGAAGGGCCAAGGCTTTCAACTCTCCCTCTCTCTCTCATTTGAATGTAATGAGAGTGTAGACACAGGGGGTGGGGGGGGGACGGATCGGGCTACTGTGCACTTATCCTTGCACTCAATCTGAAGTGGCGGAACATTCCGGGGTGTCTTCCACCACACACCCACACACCCACCCACCCATCCCACCAATTCACCCAACCAACTCCCCCGTTTTTAACTAGCGAGACATGTAAAGACAAACTTAAGATCATGAGGCCTGTGTGCGTGTGTGCGCATGTGTGTGTGTGTGCGCGTGTGTGTGGAGCGGGTGGGTGGGTCTAAGAGGAAAGCAATCAAAGCTTGAGGAACTTTCGATGACAGGGCAAACATGTAATTTCCATGTCCCAACAAGCGTCTTCCGACATGTTTTAATGAGAATCTTTAATTACAGGCCTGCAGTGGCAGAGGCAAAAGGACAATTTCTCTCAGCAGAGGGAGGCTGAAAGACGAGGGGTGAGGGGGCAGGGCATGACATCTCAAGGGCCACTCGTAAAACAGAGGGAATCTCAACAGCCCCCGCTACGTGCTCGAGAGGCCCGATACTGTATCAAAGTATGAGCATGACTTTTCACAGGTATGGTTAAACTGATCAACAACAAATACTGCGATGGGGTGTGAAGTACTGTTGGTTCAAGTGTACTCCACAAAACTGAATAGGCAATACACACCAAAAAAAAAACATACAGCTTAGGCTATTGCAAAACGTTGGATACACTTAGCTTTCGATTGGATATGTAGGCCACTCCAAATCATGTAGTGGGAGTTGTACAACGACATCTCATTCAAATGGAAACATTTTATATCTGCGTGTTCTTGTGAGGACATTAGTTCTGTCGCTCGCCTTGCCACAGCCTTGACTGCAGTTTCTGCCAGGCGGTTAGTTACGTAGCAAAGTCTGTTACTTTGTGTTTCATGGGGTATCTGTTGGAGGCTATGTGAGACGCAGACTGTGAGGTGCTTTAAGACATCTTTAAGACTAATCGCGCTCATCTGTTAAAGATTTGACACCATTGAGTGCCTGAGCCATGACCTCGTTTTATTTTCTAATGAAAAAGGGTTAACCAAATAGAAAGAGAGAAAGAGCTTGATGCAGACAGTGGGAAACTGAAAAAAAGAACAAATGAATGCACTGTCATTTTTAAATATTTACTAACTGAAAATTACATTTTTGCCAGGTGACAGGGGGTGTCTCATCCTGTGTTTTCACGCTTATGTGTGTACAGCGTTAACATGTTGCTTGTGTGTGTATGCCTTTGTGTGTGTGTGTGTGTGGGGAGGGGTGTTTGTGTGATATGTATATGCGTGTGTGTGTGTGTGTGTGTGTATGTATATCTCTGTGTGTGTTCACACAGAAAAAAAGCCATCTGGGGATCTCTCATCCTGTGGGGGCTCTCCAGGTGGCCCAAATTGTGACACAGCGGCTGGGAACCCACGCAGCAAACACAACACCCCACCCCCATCCCTACACACACACACACACACTATCCCACACCCCATCCAAACACCTCCAGCTTCCTCAGCTGTGTTGGCATTCACCAGCAGCCCCATAAGAATGCAAGCAGGAGGGATGTCAGTCAGGTGCTGTAAACGTGCTCCGTTAGGCTCCTACTCTGGTCTGGATGTTTTATAGGCACACTTAAGGCCCGTGGGCCAATAGAGCTCAGCGACGCACGTCATTCATTCCACCTCAGGTGCTAGAGCCCATTACACTTGGTGCTAGGGCACACACACAGATACACCTATAGCTAGCTCACTTACACACACGCATGAACATATGCACACGCATACACACACACACTCACACACACACACACACTAAATTGATACTGATGTCATGGTCTGGACACGTACATGTTTATACAATGGTTTTTTACTGCCTTCGCATCTGTATAGTGTGTTGTAAGCAGCATGTTGTACACATAACTAAGTTAACTAGGTGGTAGACAAAGTGACAAAAGGCAGAGCTTCTTCTGATGGCATGCACCGCAAGACAACCTGACAGCCCACAGAAAAAAATTGCAACCAGACAGCTGGTGTGTTTGGAATTTGTCCACAATGTCCGACACAGTATAAACTAGACACTTTGCATGCTGAGAAGTTTCTGGGAATGTAAGTGGAGGGTTCATTTTGTCAATCCATATGAGGAGTAAATAAGGCTGAATGGGTTCTACTGACACAAGAGCTCGGTTTCAAATAGCAGTTGTCA
>JAGFZM010002158.1:163185-210685 GCA_017657215.1 Limnothrissa miodon | reverse complement strand
ATCAATGGCATAGGTGATTGGATGGCGCTCTGTGGTAGAACAACAAAATGAGTTTCTGTATTATTCGTAACATTTACAGATCATAACACACACACACACACACACACACACACACACACACACACATAAACACACACACCTACACATAGTGCACTTTATTACACATAATAAAAACAAGCATTAAGTGAGAGCTGCTTTTCAAAACAACTTAAGACGTTGCTTGGAGATTATTTTTAAAGCCAGCTCTATTCCTGCAAGTTCAAGGCTGAAATCGTAAATTCACTCTGAAACAATTAGCTTGACAGAAAAAGAATACGAGCTTTTTTCAAAGTCACACCAGTACCTTTGGGGTTATTGCTGTTGGCGTCACAGATGCGGCACTGTGGGTTGCGGATGCGCTGGCCTGGCACGTGCTCCACCAGCTTACATGTTATCTCCCGGTAGGGCTCGCCGCACGTGGCATTGGCAGTGATGTTGGCATTGCTGGCCAGGTTCAGGATGGCAGGGAACAGACCTGAGGGTCAAGGGTTATGATCAGTGGGTTAAAAGGTGATTTAAGAGGTTTCAAATTACACAGTGGGACATGATATTGATTTTTACATGCATGCCTCCCGAATCACAAAGAGGCAAAGACAGGAAACGGGCATCTCCGTCATATTCTGACTGACAGTTTGCAAGGAAGCAGCATCCAATGAGATGGTTTTGTTCTGCCATCTATCGTATCTCTGTCCTCATCTGTTGCATTCACATTAGCATACTGCATGGTGTTTATGCATTCATTAAAAAACAACAACAGTGTTTTCATGTCTTTTGTCCGCCACCATTAGATATGTGTGTGGCAGCCATGGTGCAAAAGCACTCTTAAAAGCAAGTTTATCCCTTTTCCAACCATGTCCCCTATCATCACCCCCCATGCATACACCCCTACCTCTGGCTCCCTCACTCAACAAGTATCCCTAACATTTCAATCAATTCCTCCTGGTCCCTAGCTCTCCTCTCCTGTCATCTCTCTGCAGGCCTCTGCCTTTGAAGAGCAAATCCTCATATCCACCCAACCCCCCTTCTGCCATGTTTACATGCCCCATTGATGCCACAAATGGCTATGTCTTGGACAATTAACAATGGCCGCAGTCTATTCACGGGTTAGCTGGCTAGCAGACTCTGGCCCACTGCGATAACCCCTCTGCCCTGGGGGCCCCCTACATCCTCTGGCATCTCATCTCCGCCTAACATCCACCCACCCTCTTCATTCATACCTCGTACCCACACAGTCCCACTCACAACCCCACCCCCGCAATGCCATCATTACTGTGGGTAAAAGCACCAAAGACAAAAAGAAAAGGGATCAAGCAAAGCTCAGGCCAAAGTGGGGCTGTTTCCGGCTCAGGCAGTCACATGTTTCAGGGAGGAAAAAACTTAATAGGACATCTAAAGAGGGTGATCAGAGAAGGAAGCAGAAGGACATCTGCATACTAATTCAAATAATCTCTTTATTGAACCCAATCACTCTTTGCTAAGCATGCATATGATGAGAGATTTATGAAGTATTAAGGTTGCCATTACCACACAGCATAAAGGCAGAGAAGAAAGATAATGTTATGCCATCTATGCAGATATGCAAGCACATGCATGTGCAAAACACACACACATACACACACACAGAACAAGCATTTATTACAATGTCCTTCACTGTACATTCAGCACTGAAATCAAACTACATAAACATTAGGCATTTGGTAAACAAGCTAAAGACAAATGCCCAAACTCCCTGGTCCAGCTACTCTTTGTTGCCATGGCCAACATCAAACACAGGGTAGATAAAGAGGGCGATGAATGAAGGCCATCTCCTAATGATGGGGAGCACATCTGCCGAGCCATTATTTGCATACCTGAGAAAAGCACACCAGGGGCTGCTAGACCACCTACTCACAAGCCCCCTGTGATTTCATTAGGTGACAGAACGCAGAATGCAATTACTCAAGCAGCATAATACCTTCAGAAAAACAAGATAAGAGAACATCTCTCTCTCAGACACACACACACACACACACGCACACTGAGGCTGAGCATCTAAATCTTGCCTGACTGTCCAATAAAAACAACCTTGAGAACTTCGCTTTGTCAGACCTTCTCTTATCTGAAGGCATACCAAAAACATGAAATGGAGACTGTTATTGATGAGACACGTTGTCGCTGATCGCAGCAGACGTGCCAGGAGATGAGGTAACGGTTTATTGCCAAAGCATCAGCAAGAGTCCTCGAGGGGTGACCAGTTGCTCTGCTCAATAAATTCCTCAGTTCTGTCCCAACTCACCCCCCAAACTCCCCTGTTCTCCTTCACTGTTGTTTCAGGTGACTGCAGGAGTCACTGACACACACACACACACACACACACACTATAGCAAACACCTGCTCATACTATGTCACTCGCTCAATAAACCAACGCATTCCCCAGAGTCCTGCGAAGCCTCAAGTGAGAGTCCTGCCTACCAGGAGTGTGTTTCTCCCTTCTCCATTTCACAGTGACAGACTCTGTGTGTTTACGGTGGATGAGACACTGCATGTGTAACCTCAAGCCGTACACACTGTAGGCATGTAGACGTGTGTGTGAGTGTGTGTGTGCGCGTGTGCGTGCGAGTGTGTGAGTGAGTGTGTGTATTGTATACATCGTATGTGCATGGGTAACTATGATGTTCACTAGTCATCTAGTCGAGGCAGCCTATAGCCCTCTGTCAGTGTTTATGAGAGTAATAATGGCCCTGCATTGAGTTTTTTAAGGTGATCGAGTTTCACTCTGTGCTGGTGGTCACTCAACACATCAACGCGCCCCCTTTCACAATCTATGGGGGCGATCAGGCCTCTCGAGTGAGAAAGCGGAGGCCAGGACAAAGTATAACACCCGTGTTATAACAACAGCCAACCCCTGATTGACTGCTACAGCCCATAACAGCACCCAAATGTTAGCCATACCAGAGGAGGCCAGGATGTTAGGCTCTTAGTCGACTGAGCTTGAGGCCATTTTTTCCTGTTTGGACGCAGCTGGTCACAAATACAAAGGGCTGTTTGAACAGCGTAATCTTTACTGACATTTAGAGTTTTTCAAGGCTAGGGAAAATGCACATGGTTTGCACATGAAGCAATATCTGACTGAGTTGACTCTGATAAAATCATCAGAGGTCATGGTTTATCAGTGGTTTCCAGAGGTTGTGATATCTGGAATTCTCTCTGGGTATTCTTAGATTGTCTACAGCTAAAAAATCCAATGAAAGTGCTTATTATCAGGGTACAGATAGTGTTAGTGAAGCAAATAAAATGAATGTGAAAAAGACTTGTTTTGTCAGAGAAGACATTATGTGATCATGTTGAATAATTTAACACTCGTTTTTTTTTAAGATATATGTGTGTGTGTTTTTGTTTTGTTTTGTTTATGGTCCTTAAAGTTTTATCTATAGTCCTATTACTCTAGAATATAGAATGTTTTCCTCCAAAACAATTCTGTTGTAAGCTCCAGTGCTCCAAAGACGGAATATCAGGTTCTGTATCTTAATGGAACCACCCATTTAATTGTATCAGAAAGCTTCTCAAGTGGAAAGAAAAAGACAAAAACAATGGCGAAGATTATGTGGGAGTGATAAGAGACATTTTCGAATTAGCAAACGCTTGACTGTCTCTTAATGATAGTTCTCTGCCACTCTGAAAGCTGGGGGTGTGCTCTTGAAAAGGGTGATGAAAATGATAAGGCCCACTGTTGGAGACAATCACATCAGGAGATAAGACATGTGGCGGCAGATGGGTGGGATAAGCCATTTGTTGTTGCTATCAGCTAACAACTCTTTCAGAGCAATTACCACATCAGGCTATTAGCAACCATCTTTACTGTATGAAGAGGTCTATCCAATGTGGCACGCTCAAGAACTCAGACATCTATGGTGAATGATGAGAACTAATCTTGTTGGTGTAAGATGATTGTGAAAATGCAAAGTGAGAAAGAGTAAGAAAGAAAGAGAGAGAGAGAGAGAGAGAGAGAGAGAGAGAGAGATGAATGATTCTGCTATCCATTTGAATGTAATAGGCAAAACCAAATTAATATGTGTACCATGCAAGTGTGCAGTAATGCACTCTGAATCCAAAGCATGTAGAGCACAAGCACTGCCGTTTATCAATGCGTATTGCACCAATAATAAGCATTGTTTGCTTGGTACCAACTCAACCCAAACCAGTAGCACCACCAGCACTGGGTAGCTAATGAGCTACTACTACTACTACTCCTGCTGTGGAAGGGCCAGGGGCTATCTCTTTATCACAAAACAAGCAGCCCTATAATTTAGCCTGTGCAGCACCTCATCCCCAAGGCCTCGCCTCTCTCAGCTGAGAGACACAGCCACTTAGAGTGATGGAATAACAAGGATGGTGGCCCAAAGCCTGGGCCTTTCCGAACTGGGCCTACAGTCCCACAGTCCTTTTGGTTACTTTGGTGCTAACGGGGCACTGGAGTGGAACACACACAGAATAAAGCCCTTGGGAATATGAGCGCTTTGAAAAGCCAGCAGATGAAAGTGTCGCTTATGATAACATTTCTAATCCACCTGCACTTCAAAGGCCTTAACAGTAACCTGGCCCTTCTCATTGATCAACAGCAATGCCTGAGATTGTTGGTGTTGTTGGGTGGGTTGGTGTTGGTAATGATTTCTCATAAGGACCATGTGTTATGTGGTCCTCTGTAAGTTTCATTGGCAACCAGCTTGTGAGGTGAGAAATCACAGAGAGATAATGTGGATTCCATTTTGACACCTATGCATTGCAAATAGCTGTTCGTTTAATGAAAGGGTCACGTTTTTTAAAAAGTCATAATATGCTACGCTAGAAATATATCGCTGATTATATTCATTTATTTTCATTTTTTATATCAGCATCATCAACAAGTTCTAAGCGCCGGCGCTTTTCAGGAATTCCTGAACCCTTAAGCATTCTTCACCTTTTCAAAGTGTGGACAACGGTTTTAAGTTAGACGTTCAAACTAATTTCACGCCAAAGGGGGGACATGCGTGTCTCATGTTATCCCAAAATGTAAAGTGACCATATAATCTGCACAACAAAAGTTTAATAACGATCACATGGTCGCTATTTGAGGTAAATTCTTTCAGGATGTCGCTGCAGTGCGACCCCAGGGTGTTGGCATGCCTGTCCGTTGCAAAGAGAGGTGTCAGCTATTGTAATTCAACAACGGCAAAAATTTCTCATGCTGGCCACTTAAGCAAATTTGACGGAATACTCAATAGACGCGAACATAATTTTGAGCGAAACGCTTGGCATCACAAAAGTTGTGCGGTTTGTGGTTACCGGGTTGTTTTAAGAAACGCCGTGAAGGGCCTTCTGGCATCCACATATCATATCTTAGTGAATGGAAACCACAAACTTGTGAATTTTAAATATTGGATGCAAAATCGAGTATATCCTTAACATTTGTACGGAAGCATCTAATGCAAATGGGAATTTTCTTTCATTCAGATCTCCAGTTATTGAAGACAACCATACTCCTCGCACATAGCCTACTGCATCATTAACCTCATGTTGCAATAAACATTATAAACTTATATATTTAAAAGGCACGGGGCCTCGTGATGAATGGACTCTGAAAAGTGCAGAGTCAAAGGAAAGGCATTACTTCCAGCTCACCTCTTTGCTGGCACTCCACAGAGGATGTCCAGAGCAACACAATTGCAAGGAAGAACTTCATCTCCGCTATTGCATGAGGACAAACGATTTGACGATTTTTTTCCAATTAAAGATATTATAGGTCTATAACTAATAATACAATCTAAAGATTATTCATCTAAAAGTTTCCCATGCGCTATTTTCGTTTTCGCTCTTCTCCGCGGTGGCATCCACTCATGTCCCCCTTGTCTCTCCCTTTCCCCCTCTTTCATTCAGCCCCAACTTTTGTCTCAACTTTTCATTCTGTCCCGCTACAAAGTCGCTAGCTGGGACGTACCATTGCTCTCGAAGAAGGGGTGTGCCTCACGTGTAGGCCGTCACATTTATAGAAGTTTTTAAGGCCCTTTGCGAGGCGCCACATTAAGATGACGTAAAGCATATGTGATTATGAATTTAAACAATAAACAATATTGCCTTTAATACCCCAAAAGCTAAAATATAAAATGTTTTGTAATAATACTGATAGTACTCCGTAGGCCTAGTTTCCCTTTCTAGTTTAATGTGTAAATGTCAAATATCCAAATCGGACTAGATGCTATTGAATTTTATAGAAAACAAAATATGACACATTGTTTTAACAACCTACATTCACATACCCCCATCCAACAGAGAGCGGGCAAGAGAGAAAGAGAGAGGGGGAGGAGAGAGACAGAGGTGGAGGAGTAAAAGATCTTGTTATGTTACAAACGAAAGACCGGCCTCTCTCTGCTCTGTTGTATTGAACTGTCCTACTGTTTTAAGAACATTTTAAAACATGACTTGTAAGTAATTTTACCTTGTATGCGCTTATAATGCTCAAACTAGACAGGGGAATATTAAGGGGAATAGTCTTTACGTCTAAATACCCCAGCGTAAATGTAGACTCACAAACTGACAGTAGGCTATAGGCACGAGGTATTAAAACAAATCACTTCAAAATAGACACGACTCTACTCTGTATGGTACTGTTCATGTGCGACCTCTAGTGGTTAAGAAAGTATAGCACTAGTGCGTTTTGGAATTGGTGATACCTGGATTCCTAAGCAATTGCGCATTTGGACACTGTTTAGTAATCGGCAGCAACGTACAACAAAATACAAAAAAAGTCAACTCGACATAAATTCATTTTTTTATATCTGTTTATATATATAAATAGATTGAACTATTTAGAAAGTTTTGGATCAAAGAAAAAAAACATCAACACTTCACACCGAATGAAGAGGGCGCAACAAGGGTGTGTGGCGCGTGTGACTGTTACGAGAATTAAACAGGGGCATGAAATCCGTTACGAGAATGAAACAGGGGCACGATCTCAGAACCAAGTCAGCGCGCAGACTATAATTACCCACTTTGTCTTCGGTTTCCACAGGAATCGCTGATGTCCACTCCTTCATGGAGATTACGTGGATGCTGTTTCTCCTGTGCGTGTGCCAGGAATGTCGGTGGTCAGCTCCTAAAGATATTTGTAACTGAGAGGGAGAGACTATTAGTCCTGTGACCTCGCTGGCGACTGTTTGCAAGGAGCAACTAGCGGACAAACTCAATAATACCCAGGTGATATTTCTCTGTGCTACTGTGGCGAGACGTACTGTTATCATCTCTCCCCACCACCAGCAAACTGTAGGTCTGTGGACCAGAGATATGAAGTGTGGCCGTTTGTCCTTGAAACCTCATAATCTTGGTTTGTGGTACCGCAGCATGTTGTCATGAGATGCGACATTGTGCTAGTTGTGATGGATTATATGGCTCTTGCACCAAATACACTTTCAGCCGGTTCATTTGAGAGTAATTTAGCTCTTTCTCTTTTGTGGGCAATGTGACCTACAGTACAGCTTTACTGAGTGACAAGAGTAAGCTGTTGTTGTGAAAGATGAACTAAGTTGTTCTGGCAATATTTTAAAATTATTTATTGCCAAGGAAGGCTATTTCTATCTCTGTTCAGAGAAACTCCCCTATTTTATTTTGACAGACCCAAATATTGCACATGAAAGCCTCACCTGCATCTTGTGAATGTGAAATCACAAATGCCCTCATGAATGGTACACTTGGGCATATAAGAAAACTGGGCACCCCATGTCACTGTGCCTTCATTGTCAAAACCATACAGCACTGATAGTGATCTCCTTAATCCTGGAAGACACAGTAAGTCACAATCTAGTCAACTTCTTCCTATACCCTATCCGCTACATCCTCTGAGTGATGGGCAGGATCCATGATGGTTAATGACAGAGGTGGAGCCTATGGCGACACACACAGCACA
The DNA here is from genome assembly GCA_017657215.1 of Limnothrissa miodon. NCBI lineage: Eukaryota > Metazoa > Chordata > Actinopteri > Clupeiformes > Clupeidae > Limnothrissa > Limnothrissa miodon. The sequence goes on along the minus strand of JAGFZM010002158.1, from coordinate 202,731 downwards.
TGGCCATTAGCAATGGCAAGCAGCTGAGGCCCAATTGCACTGCCTTGTCTTTGGCAAGCAATCTCACTCATCCTCTCGGCTTTCTTCCTTTCGGCCCTCCACACCATGTCTTTCTTGTTACACCTCTCTCTTGCCTCATTCACATAAGAATCGGTGTGTTTGTAGTGCAGATGCGGCTTCTTTTTCCTTTTTAATATAGAATGCATGTTAACATTAACAGACAAGATCAGACATGAAGTAAGCTACTCTCATTTGGACAAAGGAGGCAGTGCAAATCATGTTTCTTTTCAGCCCCTTCTGCTGTAAAACAAACTACTGCAGATGAGGGTGGGTCCGGTGAACTAAATCACAGATTACCTTGCAGAACTGCCCCAGTTGTGAAGACCTTAAATCTGAGGTTGTGGCTAGCAGTACTGGGCCACCACAGGGAACCTCTGCTGATCTCCTTGTGCACCACACACTTCAAATTACAACTCTGAGTCATTCCCTTTGTGAAGTTTCTCTTACAACAAACTGTGAGGTGAATCGAGGATAGGCAGGGGAGAGTATGGAAGTGGACTTTGTAGGATGGTGTAGGATTAACTAGCTACTAGGCTTCTTTAGGGAAAGGGTCCTTCAATATCTGCAGCAAGCTCCTGCTTACTCCTCCTTCTTTAGTCAGTTGGGCAGGCAGCACTAGGAAAAGGGATGCCTGGTGAAAAGTCTGTTGACGTAAAGCTGACTGCTCTCTATAGTAGACAATGACCACCACCACACAAATTTTTCTTGCAAAAAAAAAAAAGACAGGCTCCATATGTTCTTTGTCTCTAGTTTAAATCTTTTCTGCACACGGCTCTTAATACATTCTCTCATATGGATTCCTTTAAACATACACTACCCTGGACTGGACTCATATCAGAAACTTTAACTCTCTCACTGTCTATATTAGCCACTTGAGGGCCTATATGGTCAGATTTTACAACCTCAACATTTTTCTTTGCTTTTGTTTAATCTATTTTTCATAGATTGTGTATTTTGTTGTACTTGACAGTGACCTCCCAATTTTCTGACTGTCATAAAATGTAGACCCCATGGATAGAGGAGAGTGTGGTCAGCTCACTTGGTTTGTATTTGTGTGATGTTAGCTACATGCTTGTTTACAGTGTGAAAGCTTTGTAAATAATCTCAGCCAGTATATAGGAAGGTATGTGAGACGTTCGTGTGCTGACCGAAGAACTGGATGTCAGTTTTTCAACACTTTTCTCAGAAATGAATACGTATGAAACATTGCAATTAAGGGGTGTCGCATTTTTATTAGCTACTTTTACTAATTGTTGGCCAACCAAAGCCAAATGACTGGGTGAGTGCCATTCCAACTAAGGTCTGGCGGTGTGTGTTGGTGCTACACGATACACAGACACACAGTAGAGAAAATCACTGTCATGACTATTATTAAGTGTATGTGAGTCGGGTGACCATAAAATAGGACAGGGTTACAGACACACACACATGCACTTACAGATCCTCTTTCTCTCTTTGCCCTGTGTGTGTGTGAGTGTGTGTCATACACATTCTCTCTCATTCTTTCTCTCTCTCTCTCTCTCTCTCTCTCTCAACACTCTTTCTCTCACTTTCTCCCTCTATCTGCCTGGCACCAGTCACTCTGCCCATTTTGGTGCCGCAGGCAAGCGCTAGTGCCTTCTCAGCCAGCTGGTCCTCCAGTGTCATCCATAGTGCCGGATGGGAGATGAAGTTTGGCACACTCGGTGGGCACTGAAGGGCCCAGGTGCCTGCGAGAGGGGTAATCAGCCGCTAAAAGAAGGCCAGGAACTTGTGAGGACCACTCATGGTGGAGCTGTCAAAAAAAAAAAAGCCAAACAGCAAGTCGCACAGTGTTGTCCTGCAGCCTTGTGAAGTCGTTGCAATGCTAAAGAAATTCATGCAAAGATTTCTCAATAATGCTCAGGCATTATTCCAAACAGGGAGAAAGAATCTGTACACACAGACATATTATACATTTTGTACTGATGCACACAAACTAAACATACAAAATAAAAATAATGATACAAAATGGTGGAAGTATCCTACTGCAAAAAAAGTCAGTTCCCACACTGTATACCCACAGTAGACAAAGTAGGTTTCTAAAGAGAAGGAACGAAGTCTCATCCACTTGATCCTCCAACATTGACCGTATCCGGGCTGTGAGAGGGCAACGGCAACAGTTGGAACAGGTGGTGCAAGGACATTGCAAAGAGCAGCGGAGAATATTCCGGAAGCTTTCAGGCTGAAGGCGTAAGACGAGTCCCCGCGGATGAGACTGTCTGACGGAGCACAGTGACAACCTTATCATGGCATTCTGATCTGATCACATGAAGCCCCTGTGAGGCAGCTGAGTGTTGCCTGTGCAGTAGTTTAGGCCTGCCTCCCTAAGCACCAGAGGGCAGAGGAGAAGGGAAACTTTTACAGTGTGTTGGGTGAGAAAGCTAATTGTTAATTGAAGCTGACAGGCAAACAAACACAGAGCTATGAAACACAGCGGAGAAGAAGAAAAGGGGGAAAGAGAAAGAGATCCAGGATAAGTGTAAATGGGTAAACGAGAGCCCGGCAGTAGGCCCAGTGAAGAGTTTGTTCTGTTGGTGTGCGTTCTGTTTGTGTTTGATTTCCCTCAGGTGGAATGCAGCCGGGGCTGCTCGGGAGCACTTCATCATGCCAGGCTGCTATTGTCAGAGGCCCAATTGGGTTTTATTCTCCGATGCTGTTTCAGCAGCTCAAACCTGATTTGGGTACTCTATAACCGCATTAAGCATCTACTGTGGCACAGTCCCAGGTCCCTCTGCCAGACACACACTCTCCCACCCCCACCCCTTACCCATTTCAGGGGACATTACAAATGGCATCTTTATGTTGTGTAATAGCCTGTGCACCACGATCCCCCCTCCGATTTATCATTCTGCTCTGCCCCACCTCAAGACACCCCACCCCTCCACTGTTTACTCAAAGCATTCTATTTCTCCCTATTGTAGCTTAACTTAATAAAGATGCTGAGCTTCACATACACAGTTGAGTGCACAGATAACTAAACTAGAGGCTCCATGGCAGCTATGCCAGCTAGTAATATAAAAATATAAGCAAAAAATTAAAGTACAGTTACTTTTGCTAAACAATTGTTTTGTGTGAGGGGACCTTGTATTTTTTATCTATTAAAACTAGCTTTGGCTAGTAAATATAAAGTCAATAGTCACTGTTTGGTGTGGTCCATCTGAGCTAAATAATCAACATAAAAAGGACAGATTTCAGCTTGTATTTGAAGTGCCCCAAACACCCTCTGATGAAAAAAAATGTGTATGTCTGTGATGACAATCACACAGCTTTTGTTCAAGCAGTCTGCTTTGTCCTGTGATGCTCTGATGCAATTCGGAGGATGAATAATGCGAGTCTGACACCTGCCCTGGCTGTGCTTGGCTTCGGCCCAAACCACAACCACCGGGGGAGCCACACCTTCAGTCCGCCAGGAAATTAGGTGAGTAATGTTGTTATGCCCTGCTGTGCAGTAATAGGCCAGATAATGGGCACTTTACTACAGATTTTGTTGGGAGGCATCCAAATTGTATATCAACACACCAGAAAGCCAGAGGACTGCGAGAGACCAGAAGCGACCATTTGTTGGCTTGTGTGGATGGAATTAGTCTATATGTGTGTGTGTGTGTGTTAAAAGGGTGCAGCTACTCTTTTTAAATCAGCAAGGGATGATTAAAGCTGAAATTTCCCCGTCTCTAATCAACCACGTCACACAAGTGTATAGGCTGGCTTTATCTGCTAGCCCGCTATTCTGTGTTTATTTTTACTTCCTTAGGCTTAGCCAAGCTGGCAAGGCTGGGGTCGGGTGTTTAATGTGTAAGTCTGAATGGAGCACACTGTCTTGTGGGTCAAGTGACTCACATTACCACATGAATCCCATTACAGTCACCATTCAGGGTCAATGGCGCTTTTAAACAACCTGTAAGTGAGCATAAATGGGACATGAACTCTTTCACTTAATGGTGAGCCCATAGCCTTGGCTGAACATGCTTTGTTCTAATAGTCTGCTATTATGTATAGGGCACAAAAGACATTAGAGATGATGGAGATGCACTTGCTGGAAATGCACCGTGCTTTTCATAGGAGCAACAAGGTGAACAGGAATCAAAATTAGGCACAGAATGCTGATCCTTGACAGACACTAGCAAAAAGACTTAAAGAGATATTTGTGTTGTTTTGTGCTCGACAATAGAAGTAGCATTTATACAATGTGGGTTTGAATGAAAGTAATAATGAAGAGCATAAAACAATAAGCTAATTTTCTGTAAACCCTCAGAACATAAAAGTGAACGACTTATTCATCACTCCTCCCGTGACTATTCTTACATCGGTTTCTCTCCTGTACTGTGTTTAAGAAATGTATATCCTGTATTTCTTATTTAATGGACTTTAATGGTTTTAAATGCTATATTATTTTTCAACAGCAGATTTAATGCAAATGCATCAACTAATTATTTTACATCAATGTGCTTTGATTGAGCTCATCCCAACGAGTAAAGTGTCAGATAAGAAATCTATGTTGATGTTTTGTGGGGTTTAAGAATACATTTCTTTGTTGGAGCAGTTAGTAAATGAGGATGTATATCTCTGTACTCAGCAATATGCATTGTGAACATGGACAAGACAAACCTATAAACAGGGGGCTGTTAATGCAGAGGGCTCATGCCATTGACATTGGCCCAGTTCAGAGGTCATACCCTGTAGGCACGGAGGATGCTTATAGGATCTGTGCAGACAGTGATGGATACGGTAGTCATACCAGAGGATCCTGAAAAAATACCAGCAGAGGCCCACCAAGCGTTGCCATGCCTGGTCGTGTGTGCAGATTGTTTTTGCTTGTGCCTCCTTAGCATATTGATTTACTTTTTGCAATGTTGTGCGAAATAAAGGCTTACACACATCATTTCACTATAACGTGTATGAGGTCTAAAAGAATCAGTCTTTGTTGAATATATGTGAACTCAATCTGTGTATCAGCAGTCTCAGTTGGGATACACACAGTTGTATGCAGTAGATATGCCCAATGTACACACAGAGAAATGTCTGCGTCTCTGAATAAACAGCGAGATGATGAGTATACAATGCATGATAAACATGGTGTTTTTGTTTTTCTTCTCAGCAGAGACGCTGTGCAAACAGAAAAATCAAAATTGCCACTCAGATCTCATGACTGAATGACCATGTCGGATCTTCCCTTGGTAAATTAGTCTCTGTTTAATTCCCTGATCAAAATGAACTAAGGGAAAAAAATTAACTTAGATGTGAACTAATTTTTGAAAGTGAGAAGCTAAAGTAGCACTGTAATAGTTGGCATGAATATTTAGAAGTAAAATCCAAAGGACAGCCTGTCCATGTTGGATGTAGTTTTATATAATGCCTCAAACTGGCGCTCTTCGACACAGACCTTCCGTTGCATAGGAAATTAAAGGCCAGAGATTCATATCTCTCACCAAGCCGTAATGGGAACACCCCCAAGAGGACTGGTGTTTTTATTAACGCCTAACCCATGGCTCTGTAATCCAGCTCCACAGGCCATCTAATACAGTGTGAAGTAATGAAACGGATGGGCCAGGGGCTTCAGCGCATTTGAAAAACAAAGTCATGCACTTGTGTTTGGGTTTCAGGCGAAATCTACTTGTTATTTGGAATGACGCCATTTGATACGCTGGTATCAACAATGATACAAGAATGATCTGCTATGAGAAAAAAAATAACAGGTGGGTGACAGCAAAGAATATAACCCTGATAGGAAATTGTTTAAGCAAGGGTCTCCTAACATTCAGGAAAGCTGAGCCTATATATATATATAGAAAGAGATGTGTGTGTAGATAATTAATGGTGGAGCTCGATTGTGATTTCTTGCGGTCCGCTGAATGATTCTTTGAAAGACTGAAATGGCTACTTGAATTATGTTACTCATTGTCACCATTTGCTGAAAAAGAGGAACTGATTTATTTGAAGTAAAGTTTCTCAAAGGCATGTATGGAACCCTAGACAGACGACTTAAATAAAAATGGCCGTTGTGTGCCCTTAGCACAATCAAGGTTAGTTAACACCAGTCAAGGAGGCTAAAGTGACAGGACCAGCTGGCCATGGTCAGGGGGGTGTGAGTGAAACTTAGTAAGAGGTGTTTCAGGCCCTCCCTCCTCCACCCTGTCAGCACAGCCGCTTCAAAGTCCAGACAAACCAAACACACACACTCACACACACACGAGTGCCCAAACATAAAGACATACACGGACACAGAGCGACTTCCAATCGGATATCCTCAGCATGTCTGAACCACGGCAATGGAGAAGGAGTTGGAGACCCAACCGACAGAGATTGATCCAGACAGAGTGGATGCCTGCTTCAGACACTGCGGAATAGGTTTGGTTCTTTTTCTGACATTCTCGTACCAAAGGGACTTTATGGAGCACTGCAGGATTCTTTTTGACATTTAAGAATAGTTTGGAATTCCAGAGCCTTCTTCACGCCTCTCTGCAGAATTTTATTGTGTTAGGGTTTCTGTGTGGGTTAAACCAGAGCTAAATCAGAGTGGGGGCAGGAAAGGATGGGGGGTAAGCAGTCAAAGAAAGCTGCAGAGGAAGAAACGAGGAGGCAAGCGAGGAAGACCGCAGGCCGTGAGGAGAGCCTCACCTCAGCCGAGCGGATCCGCCGCCACACCACCAAGCAGTTTGGCCAGGTGGTCCTAAGCCTGGCCCGCCGCGGCATGACGGAGCCCCCCGAGGAACTGTGGGAGCTGGTGGAGCTTGAGAAGCTCAACCTGTCCCTCAATCGCCTGCGCGTCATGCCCTCTGCCATCGCAGTGCTGCAGAACCTGGTGGTGCTTAACCTTTGGGGAAACCAGCTTGCCCGCCTGCCCCCCGAGATCGGCCAGCTGCGTAAGCTCCGTGTGCTCTTCGCCTACCGCAACCACTTGACCGAGGTCCCCGAGGAGCTGGGCAACTGCACCAGGCTGGAGGTGCTCAGCCTGGCCAACAACCAACTAAGCGGCCTCCCTGCCAGCCTGTCGGCTCTCACCAGCCTTCGCAAGCTCAATCTCAGCCACAACCGCATCACGCACGTCCCCGGCTGCGTCTACGCCATGAAGAGCCTTGTCTTCCTCCACATGGCCTGCAACCAGCTGGAGAACATCGCCGACCAGATCCAGGCGCTGGCCGACCTCAAGATCCTCATTGTGGAGGGCAACTGCCTCCACACCCTTCCCCGGATGGTCTGCTTTCTCACGCAGCTGGAGCTGCTCAACGTGGACTTCAACGACATCAAGGATGTTCCACAGGAGATGCACCAGCTCAAGCGTCTAGAGAGGCTAGCCTGCCACCCTCTGGACAAGGGCCTCCACATCATGCACAACCCCCTCCTGAAGCCTATCAAGGAGGTGTTGGAAGGGGGGCTCACTGCCCTCTACAACTATCTCAAGGCTACATAAGAAACCGTGAAGGGGGAAGGGGTGGGGGATTAAGTCACTGCCAGCAATGACATGGACAATTGACCCAACTGTTTGGACAAAACAATTTAAGAGGACTTTGTATTTTTTTCTGAATGGACAAAATGGAAAAATTGGGGAATAAATATGGTTTAAATCAATTGGTAATTATGCAAACCAACAAATAAATACTTTTTTAATGACGGTTAGTTATCAGTAACAAACCCAGGCCTCTTTTATTGTTCAAATGGTATAAATCCTGTGAGACAAATAACACAGCTTTCATAAAAAAAAAAAAAACAGCTTAGTGCAAGGAGAGGAAGAGCGGGAGAAATTAAGCTAGAGAAAATAGCCATTACAGAAAATGTTGCTGATGTTACGATCTTCTCAATCTGTACCAGCCGTCTGCTGAGGAGAAGCGAGTGATGTTTAAAACTCCCAAGTGCACGTTAAACAAAAGGTCCGTGGCTATAGCAGTTGTCTCGGACAAGCATTTAATTTCTTTCCCTATGTGCTCCCTCTGGCTGTGTGTATGTATGTGTTGGAGGGGGACTGTTGCTGTGTGTGTGTGTGTGTGCTCATTTTGAACATGCTGACTCAAGTCGGTTGACCCCTGGTGTTCTCTAGCCCTTTTTAGAAAGCCCCAGGAGAAGTACTAGAGCAATTACGAGCTACATCCCATCTAGCGAGCGGCAGCGAGTGAGAGGCTGAGGAAACCACGTCAGTAAAGGCCCCTTTCCAAACAAAAAGGTCAGTGTGGCCCCCTGTACTTATAGGAGCCTGGCACTGGCACTGTGGGGAGGCAAAAATGAAGGAAGAAAAAAGAATGGTTTGTCATAGATGTCCAGCCAGAAATGCTAAATGCCAAAAAACAAAGTCTTAGTCTTGCAACTAAGCAACTATTTTTGTGTCACACCTGTCAGCTGAATGGAATTGATCTGACAATAATATTCACTCATTTACAATAAGACAAGTGACATATTTCTCCATTTCCCCCTTAACGGAACAAGCAGCATATCACAGTTGGTTGTGTTATTTGTTTTCCTGACAGCTGTTAGTAAGCAATCAAAGCACCTCTGTGAAACGGTGATTGACTCCCACAGTGGGTTGCCAATGCCAGGGCTGTCAGCGGTATACACTTGCAGATTAAAACACCTCAACTGTTTATGGGCACCTTCATCATTTTTGGCGGCTGCTGATTCAGAAAGAACAATGAAAAATCCATGATTGCCCCCCCCCTACATCAATGCAATGGACTCACGCTAAACTTGCTTCAAGAAGACTGTGTGTGTGTTTGTATCACATCAAAACACAGCTATGCATGGTTGTCACATCTGAGTTGTGAAAAATCGGGATGCAGTATGAATGTGGGTGTCCACAGTTGCTAAGGTGGTAAACCTTTGTTTATTACAGAATACAACCAATAAATTAAAAATATGCGTTAACTGCAGCACTAGAAACCTGCCTATGGAACACCAACGCACCAGCAAATAGGTTAATTTAAAAGTAGTTTAAAACTATTGAATATGGTGATGGAAGTGCATCTTTAAAAAACGGAACAATACAGTGTTCTGGGAAAGATGATACATTTTCCAGAACAGGCAGTAAAAAAGAGAACAAACCTGGAAGAAACAAGACATGTGGCAATGCTAGCTACAGATGGAGCTATACCTACTTTAAGCCAGAGGTCACATATTGTTTTTTTTTTTTTTTTTTTTACAGATTGTAGGATGGTCCTGTGTCACTGTGCTTCTTTGTAATCAAAAGATTACAAAGACTCACAAGAATCCTGTAATTCTTTTAGTTCTTAAGGTCCTCTACTCTCAATGAAGCTGGTATTGATGAAACATTATTTTGATAAAACCTCTGCTGTTAGCCAAATTGAAATGGAACACTTTCTTGTGTAAATTTGTTGTTTTACCTTCTCTGCAGGTAGAAACACATTTAGTAGAGTGAGAAAAAAGGCTTAACTATTTGGACTGCAAAGGTGTACAGAGTATATTCAGCTATCACACACTGTTCATTTTTATTGAAGTGTTTTCTTGTTTGTTCAAAAGAGCATAAGGAAAAAAATCATTTACATTCATTTATATTCATTCATTGTTGCACTAACTCTACACTGGAATCGTCCGCTGTATTCACATGGATAGTTTGCTAATGGTGGGCTACTTATTCTTTTATTCTTTCTTTTGTCACAAAAGAGGAAAGGCAACTGAGCCAGATGTCATGTGTCTTGTTAGTTTGTTCTCAGCATTCTACCCTGATAAGCAGGAATCCCTCCCTCCTGTGGTATATGTGGACATACTTCATTAGGTCCTTTGCACCAACAAGCCATCAACTAATTTGCCAGTCCTGAACAGGTAATGGCCCAGTTTACACAGGGGTTTATTTCTGTGGTGGTGTCTCTGACTTGAACATTTCCCCATGGCATGGGCCTTCAGCATTAACCCCAGGAACATTAATTTGACATTTAGCCACTAATATAACATCCCATCTTAGGGTTCCTATACATACAAATTTCCTTTTTGCATACATAACCATCCAATTTAAAGAGAGTAAGGACTTCAATCCATTGGTTTCAAATTGAAATCACTGTATTCTAGACACTGTGCTGAATGTGGAATGCATCAGAAAAACAGTGACCTCTAGTGGTAAGGTCATCATTGGGGTTCTCATGGGTCTAAGAGAAAGTAACCAACACAGGTGTCAAATAACACTTGGTCATCATCATTCTTTTAGCGCTTAATCATTAGGGTATCTTTTTTATATGAAATGTGATGCAATGAGTATATAACTATAATAAATAATATCTTCCTAGCCCGAGGCTAGGAAAACAGCTATTTGCTCATCTACAGTTTAGCATGCTGGAAAAGTATCAACAGCTACTGTTCCATCCACCTACCCCCACTCCCCATCCCCACCCTGCCAACACACACACACACACACACACACACACACACACACACACACACATACTTAAAGGGATAGTTCGGTTTTTAACACATTAAGCCCCTTTCACAGGTTGTCTAAAATGCAATAAAGTGGTTGACATCGAAATTTTGACGATTGCTTCTGTCTCGGCTATTTGGGAAATGTAGAATCGCCTCTGCCTGCCTTCAAAATGGCTTGCAATGGGCATGTGTTGTTTCTATCCTTAAAACACTGGTTTTAAAAAAGCGCTACTCACCAAGTGGTTAGTGGTGCTCAATGATGTTCCAAAACATGTATCGTAGCGAAATAAAGCTTCTGTCATGTTTTATTTGGCACTTTGTTTATAATGAAGGAGCAAATAGATCCCTATGGGACTGTATAGAAACTGTATTTTGCTACGATACTTGGGTTGGAACATCAGCAAATGCCACTAATCACTCCATGAGTAGCACTTTTTTAAAACCAGTGTTTTAAGGATAGAAACTACACATGCCCATTGCTAGCCATTTTAATAGCAGGCAGAGGTGATTCTATATTTCCCAAATAGCTGAGACAGAAGCAGTCATCAAGATTTTGGTGTCAACCACTTTGTTTCATTTTAGACAACCTGTGAAAGGGGCTCAATGTGTTAAAAACCGAACTATCCCTTTAAAGTATGCACAGTGGAAACACAGAGTCATAGTGTTTAATTATAGGCAACTTGAAAGCTAGCTAAGAAGTCCAGTTGCCTAACACTATGACTATCATGATGAACCTTGATAAATGAGAATCTTCATAGACATACACACAGAAACATACATATACTGTACATACTATATACATGTACATCACACACACACACACAAACAGACACTCCCTTGACATGGAGAATGTTGGGCACAAAGCCAGTTGTGCCCAGTGATTGAAATTTTAGGACCACCATGCATGAGTTAAAAATATGTTTGTGGGTTTGTGTTTGTTGTCTTTTGGTCATACACCCCTGTGGATAACAATTTCCTGCAGGCATGAATTGGTGTATCCCTTTGCAATTCCTTTAACACTCTGAATTTCCTACACAAGTCCACAGTGTGCAGGGAATCTCTGAGTGATGGGAGGTGGGAAAGACCTTGGTCCCGCAACAATCACACCACACAGCTGGGCAAGTCTTGACACATCGGGCTGTGCAGCCTCAGCGTGGCCACGGATCCAGTGGATGAAACGCACACGCACTCGGGTGGGCACAGATGCTGTGCTAATTCTGCCTCTCTTCACACAGACACACTGTACATCACTCTATCTCTCTCTCTCTCTCTCACACACACACACACACTTCACCAGGCACCCTCTTTCTCTTCCCTTCCCCTGCCGCCCCCTCAAAAGAAAACAGTGCAAATGAATGGTACAAGCCTGGGCGCATTCGCACCGACTCCCATTGCTCACTGTCTCCTTCCTACCTGCACCAAATCCCTCAGCTGCTGCAGGCTCATTGTGTCTTTGTCTTATCGAGGGGCGAACTCAAGCAAGGTTAAACTGACAGTTCATTCAGGGGTTTTGCCTCACGTCCCTTTCAAGGAAAAGAAAAGCGACAGGTTTGGTGGAAGGGAGAGTGGCGTGGAGCTGGTTGGCCGTGCAGGGGGCTGGCAAAAATAGCTGACTGACCCACCGAACTGTTGGCTTCAGCGATACCTTCTAGCATGAGGCTGCCTCTGTCTATAGATCACCACGCAGGCAGCTGATACGGCTTTTCTTCCAAGGACTGGACTTATCTCTATGTGAAAAAGAGAAAGAGAATGGACGATGCAGAGAGAGAGAGAGAGAGAGAGAGAGAGAGAGAGAGAGAGAGAGAGAGAGAAGGGGGGGGCAGAGGAATCCTCTTGGCTCCTCTTTCTCTCTCTGTTTTTTTTACTCTTTTCCCATTTTTCTTTTTTACTCTCAGTATACACTGATTAAAGCACTTTATCTTTGTCGCCCTCACTCCGGCTGGTGTCAACCTGGAAGCTGTTCAGCTCTTCGTCCTCCTATGTATCTTTCTTTCTCTCTGCACTTTCCGCCTTTGTTTAGCATGGTAGCGGTAACTGTGGCCATTCATTTATGGGATGATAGGCAAAAGAAACTAAGGTGTGTGTGTGTGTGTGTGTGTGTGTGCTTTCACTAGGAAATGGGTGTCCACTATCATCTGCAGTTCCACAAAAAAAGCAGTTTTTTCCCCCTGAAGCAGATCACATTATTGACCTTGTGTCTATCCTGATATGGGTCAATAATTGCATTAGATTGCTCTCCCAAGACGTGATCAAAGATACCATGTCCCTGTGTAATGACCTCTTATTGATGTTGACATAACCTAATTGGGTTGATGCTCTGTGCCTTGCACCTTCAAGCACACACTGCCGCAGACAGCAATCCAGAGATCCAAGCTTTGGTCCAGTATTGATGTGGGCACAACTGGGAAGACTGAACCTTCTGACTGACTTCTGAAGACTGAACCTTTTTTGGTTATGTTGCATTTTTAAATTGTACATGCAACTGTACCTTGGATCAAATCCAACAGGATTCAGATGCAATATGTCTGAAAATGAAAGTGTGATTCTTAAAGCCATTTCTTACAAATGCACAAATCCCACAGCATAAGTCAAATAATACATAATACAAATATACAGACATTGCAGAGAGAATATATAGAGAATTTTTTTTTTCTAGAACTGTAAAACCTTGTTAGGAAAGTAACAAATAAGATGAGATGAACATATGAGATTGAATAAGACATAAAATGTAATAACATCAAATGTATCAATCACTGATTCCATAACAAGCATCTAGAATTTCATTTCTGATTTCATGCCGATAACAAAATGTCCATACATCCAGTGTACTATATAACAAAGTGTCTGTGTAGATTCTCATTCATCCAGGTCAGAGTCTGGAAGTCATCGCCAACTGTGTCACTGTGGATTATCAGTCAGACACTATGGTACACTTACCCTAGATTTGTCATTCAAAGATGTACAGTATGTGAGTGTGTTGCAACCTACCTCCAACATTCGCCTATACCCTATGGTTAAACACAACTATATAAACAATAGAACACCTGAGGGTACAGTTTAAGATGACCCAATTAACCCACATGGGCCCCCATATTGATGGAGCGCGTGGATGGAAAGAGCCATGAACGTCCTCTACATGGACAAGGCCATTTCACTGATATGCTGATGATAAATGACCACTGTGAGAAATGTTCCCTCTAGTGGCCATCTGACATAAGCTAAGCAACATGCGACTTAGAGTGGACAATACTATTTATGGCCAATGGAGAAGAATTGGGGACATTATCAAAATGCCAGGAAACCCATATTTTTTTTTAAATAATACTAAAACATCTTCCCTAGTATGTAGAAAGCATTGCACTGGAACATGTTATGTGATTATATCCTTATCCTGGTTGAAAGAGTGTAGTTGTGGTAAATGTAATGGAGAACCAGAGAGGGCTGATAAACCAAAGTTCTTTGATAAATGATCTTTGGCTATATGCTCTCTGTAGTTCTTCAGTTGTTGCTTCTCCGAGCCCCAGCATCCTATTGATTGAGAACGCCTTGGGGAGTCGATCTGCCTTGTCCTGAGGAGTACATAATTATATATGAAAATGTCACAGGGCCGTGCCCTGGAACAATAGCTGGGAGACAGCTGTGACTGTGGTTCTCCGGTGGCCTTCTCTTTACAAAAGGCCCCGACAAAACAATTTGCTATAAGAATGCATCTTTGATAAGGCAGCTATAGCCTTAGATGAAAATGAACAGAAGAAACCACTCAACTGCAAAAGGCCAACTGGCATAAAAATATATTGTTCAAGTATTGACACCTGACTTATAATAGTAAATGGATTTATTTAGTGAAATCGTGAGGGATTTTGCCAGATATTAATGGTATACGGCACACTCCATGCTGTTGCTTTCAATTGTCTTGGTGGTTCATTTGGACTTTCAAAACAAATATCTGCTTAATAGCAGAAGAACATCAATAAATCCCAAAGTTGAGATTGATCTATTGACATACAGTGTTTTAACGACCCCAATAGCACCAAGTCATGCACTGGTGCAGAAAACAAAGTGTCATTTGTGGGATAATCTGTTATTTTTCTGATGAAGGCTATCAAATCAAGGATAGTTTAAAGGGATAGTTCGGTTTTTAACACATTGAGTCCCTTTCACAGGTTGTCTAAAATGCAATAAAGTGGTTGACATCGAAATTTTGACTATTTTTTCTGTGTCGGCTATTCAGGAAATGTAGAATCGCCTCTGCCTGCCTTCAAAATGGCTAGCAATGGGCATGTGTTGTTTCTATCCTTAAAACACTGTTTTTTAAAAAATTCTACTCACCAAGTGGTTAGTGGTGCTCGATGATGTTCCAAAACATGTATCGTAGCGAAAAAAAAGCTTCCGTCATGTTTTATTTGGCACTTTGTTTATATGAAGGAGCAAATAGATCCCTATGTGACTTACAAAATGGCAAATAAAACATGACAGAAACTGTATTTCGCTACGATACTTGGGTTGGAACATCAGCAAACGCCACTAATCACTCCACGAGTAGCACTTTTTTAAAACCAGTGTTTAAAGGATAGAAACAACAAATGCCCATTGCTAGCCATTTTAAATGCAGGCAGAGGCGATTATATATTTCCCAAATAGCCGAGAAAAGAGCAATCATCAAGATTTTGGTGTCAACCACTTTATTTCATTTTAGACAACCTGTGAAAGGGGCTCAATGTGTTAAAAACCGAACTATCCCTTTAAGCACTATAGTCCATCCTGCTATGGCAAATACCTCAAGGCAAAATGTTTTATCATATGGAAAGTTACATTTAATTTCATGTTTTTTTAATTAGAAAGATGGTTTGCTTTCCATAGTATGGTAAGGGAAAGAGTCAACTGAGTTTGTATTTTGCAATAACCTGCCCTGGACTTTATTAGTGTTGCATGTTCAAATTTAAATGGAGCTCTTTCATACTGATTGAAAAAATGGGTGAGGGATCACTGACTTGTTTATACCTGTGCAGATTTGAAGACTCCTCTTTTGAGATCATTTATGTGAAGGACAATTTTCCAATGACATTCACCTCCCCATGACAGCCAAACTGATAATGAGAGAGGAGATATGGAAGATGAACTTTACTGGGTTGGTAATGGTAACAGCTGAGCATGATTATGTTGTGTCCATGAGAATTTTTGGCTGTGTGTGTGTGCCTTCAGGGGTTTTTAGTCCTTGCCAGAGGCCAGTCCCAAGCACTAGGTGATCAGCAGTCTTAATATCCTATGTTCTGTGACTAGGGAAACACATTTCTCTCTCAATTATCTCTACACAATTAAACAGCATTGACAACAGAAGCATGTACAGTGTGTAAATTCTTTTTCCACTGTCTGTTTATGCTAAATATAATTAATGATCATATCTCAGAATCAGGTCTTATTGGCCAAGTATACTTTCAAATACAAGGAATTTGCCTTGCATATGCCAGTACTTGGCCATTGACACCTAAATCTGATTATCAGGTGTTTTTTACTGTTACTGTTCTTACTGTTAAGTTATTATAATAACATGTTTTTTTTTTTTATTTTAGCTTTCAGATGTCTTGAGTTCTGTCTTGTTTTGCTTTGTGGCGCAGAGCCGCACAGCGAATCAGCAACCGTCACCACAGCACTGAGTGAGACAATTTGCTGTATCCCGGAGGGGAAAAGGACAACATAGCCCGCCAGCATGACAGCGGACCGGCAAACCCATTAATACATGGAAAGACATATTTTCAACCACAAGTACGCTTTCAAAAATAAAATTACTAATACAGAAGAAAAAGCCCTCGTACGTCCATTAAGCCATGAAAGTGACCATTAACCATTCAGTGATTATTAAAGAAAACAATTGTGTCTGATTCCACAATTTCACATAAACTAGTTATGAGGTGTTATATACTCTGCTACAGACGTCTGCCAATGGGTTGAATATAGAATACCTACAACCTTCTTGTAAATTTACTGTGTATTAAGTGATAGCTCGTAAAGTTGTTTTGCATACCTGTATCCTACAATTTCGCTCTGGTCAACGACAAACCATTTTTGTCACATTTTCGGTTGGTCTCACTTTTTCCAATTGTAAGATTATATAATTACAAAAAGTGAGATAACGTCTGGGTAAATTCAGACAAGTTAGGTAAAGGACTCGAAGGTGTTGCGGAGCGCATAATACACCCTCTATCGGAGAGCGCTCAGTTTCAGCCCTCTCTCCGTGCATGGTGACGTCAGACTCCTCTTAGCAGTCTGGAAGTCACTACGAGAGTGGAGCCACTGGAAGGATACACAATTAACCAAGTAGGGAAAGAAGGAGAGGAAACATTTCCAGTGCCAGGCTCCGAACTGTAAAACCGGGAATATTTCCACCGTCACAGCGGAAGAGTAGCACCAATCTTGCCCCAGAACTGGGGTAACGTCCGCAACACTCCCGCAATGGATAGAGTTTTAACTTGTCTCCTTGCTGCGGTCAGTTTACTGGTTTCAGTTCGAGGACAAGTATTCAAAGGTAAGACTTATTATTACTTTGAAGTGTTGTAGAGCACCGAAAGCTAATGTGAAGTAACAAAGATTCCGTCAGTCGCCGGTGAAGGGTTCTCGAAGTTATCGTCTTCGTGCACAGTCTACGTAGTTCTCCACCAAAGATAAGTTTAACGGTAATTGTTGTAACACATACCATCTTTTCATTGTTTAGTGGTTAAGTTCTGAATGCCGTTGTGATGGAATGTGGTCCGGTTGATGCATTAGTGTCAATAATGTTCGGGTTGTCGCCCACAAATTGTTACTCTTTCCCTCGTCTCAATGACGTCCCTCGAATCAACGCAGCTTAAACTTTTAATTTAGTCAGCTCTGTGGAATCTACTAGACCAAAGTCAACAGTATTTGGCCTGTTTTGTAGAGGGTTCTTTCAAATTTGGACATAGGAGGTATTGTTCAGATAACCACGGTTCTGTTCGCATACGAGCGCCATTCGTCGTGTTCCGTGCTCTGTGCGCCCTATATCTGAAACTGTTTGAATTTAATCAGCTTCATCTTAAGTTCGTCAGAATCAGGGGTCTCGCCACTTCTTAAGTCAGTATTATGTATTCCAATAAATGTTGCATTTCTTCTTATCTATTAAGTAGCATTTGCAGTCATTGTCTAATGCGATGAGAGCGCTGATGTTTTGTTATAAGTGTCTTAATAGCTTGGGAATTTAATCTTATCAATTCAAGCCGCTGCCTTTTATAGATGCCGATCTATTTTTACGCGGTGCGTAAAGGGGCACCTCCTCTGTAGCATAGCGCTGTAAAGAGTTGTTTATACTTCAGATTTTACATTAACTATTCGCCGAAAACGTTGGTTGCTTTGATTTATGTATAATTACCAGTGCGCCTTGGCAACTTTCCAAAGTTAGGACAGCAACATTATTTTACTAGATTAAACAAACATGGTTGTAATAATGTAAATTATATATGGTTAAGGTTGATTTGCAGCTGTGCAAATCGTTTTCTTTCATGTTTGGACATTTTTGGTAGGACACTTTAAGTTTTGACTTGGTCACAGAAAACCATTTTTTTTAAGACCAAGCTTGCATTTACAGAAGCTAATCGTTTATCGATTCTCATCAGACCTGGACAAATATTGTCACCCCCCAAATACATTCCAGTTGGAATGTTTAGCCATTCAATAATGGTCTCTGTAGAAGTTAGATTTTGCCTACTGGGAATCCTTATACACTTTTAGGTGGTGATCTGAAGTCTCGACAACTGTGTGTTTTGCATGACTAAATAGTATTTTGTCTAGGATGGGTTACATGGATGCGATCACCGAAGTTCATTACAGATTAGTTAAATTGTAGCCTATTTATTAACAACAATGCTGGTATCTATGCATTTCTCCAGAGCGCACTTGAACATCACTGAACATCACGGCTATACTTCCCTGTCAAAAAATGTAATGTGAAGCAGCAAGTTTCGTCTTTTTTCAAGTTATCATTGCCTAAACCGAACAAACTAAGAGTGAAAATCACTTTGAATGATGCAGTGCTGCTCATCCGCTGTCAAACGGTTGGGTTCCTTTTATTTGAGGGTCGGCCTGATGGTGGCAGCAGTGCTTACATATAGGTTGGGCGCACAATAGACCAGCATGAGAGATACAGCCCTGTAAATAACTTTCCTTGGGGCATATTGGGAATAAAATAAGTAAACACTTGTTTCTTAAATTATAATTAATTCATTACGCAAATGCAAAACATATTTGCCTGTCAATATGGGTAAATAAAAACAAAAAAACATTCTTGGAGTGAAATTAAAAATGCAAATGGGGTTCTGCCTTTTAGTTGAAATGTATTACTAACATAGTAATTAAAAGGAAGCGGCAGTTACTGTACAAACACATTTTTCGCTTGCAATCTCAATCCCCACATGGATACTCGTTTTCTTTTCTGATAATGCTAGAGGAAAGATTTACCAAAGTACATGTTAATTTGCCACAAAATACGGCAACTCCAATTAAAACGCGTTCCAGCTAACAATTACTCTAGTAGTTGTTGCTAGCAGCATGTTGACCCTGATATGGAGGGCCGACTGTGCGCCCCTGAACAATATTTTGACTCGTGACAAGGAAACACAGGATATCCTTTCAGGCCTTACCGCCTGTGCTGCATTTTACTGCGTCTTCCGCAAATTGAAAGCTTTAATTGTGTTATTTTTGCCAAGCGGTAGATATGTCATTGTGTGTCGTGGTCATTGTTCTGCTAGTTGAACTTGTTGACTGGGCCTAGTTCCTTTGGATCAGACGTGTGCTCACGCACGAGGCCGTGCTGGATTTTCAAAGAATTTGTCCTCTCAGCTGAAGCTGTTGAGCAGAGCTTTTTAATTGTGTCACTAGGGAGTTTGTCCTTCGTCCCTATGAATCAGTGGGGAATAAAATTGAATCTGCATTCTCCAAAGAGAAATTACTCTGTGTCTGTAGAACAATAACAACACTCACAGACATTATACAATTAGTCTATTGCTCAGATCGAGCTGTTTCTGTCATTGCCTACTTGTTCTGCCAATGCAGTGAAATTCACATCTTAATCGAAAACTATATATTCTTGTCTACTTACTGCTAGCATTTTTAAACAATTCACCATGTCAGCCTGCCTGGTAGTGTTTTAGCACATTCCACCTTGTCTCGTTGAATTTGTTGTTGCGGTAGAAGGCAAACAGTTCTATCATTCTGCCTGACCTGCTTCGCTCCCACGGCCCTTTCCCAGTCCTCCTACATGGTGTCCTCAGCTGGCTGAGTACTGGTTGAAAAGCTGGTGGGCAGCAGAGATGGCAAGGGCAGGGCCAAGAACTGGGCACGGTCAGAGACTAAGCTGTCAGTTTGATTGCATCGGTAACCATAATCACTTATTAGACTAGGCGACTCTACTAAAGATGCTGAGCAAAGGCATGCAGAGCTAATTAAAGTAGGCCCAGTCTCTCTCTCCTGTTTGGAAACAAGTGCGGAAGAGCTAATGAATCATCCTTGTCATCAGAGTCAGACAGAGAAGCACGAGGGGGCCAGGTGGTCCACTAGCCGATTGCGCTGGGCATATCTACCAGGCCCACACAAAGCCCGCTGACGGCTGATAAAACAGTCCTTGATGCGATCGCCATGACTCACTCACTAGCCGCTACTGTTACCCACTTCACATTCCTTTGTAGGTGACTGTGTCAGTCCAAGAGCTGAGAAAAACATGGCTAATTAATCCACAAAGGGCCAACAGCGGCCTAATTTTGTTTGAGCTCTGGATGGGATGGGGTGGGCTAGGATAGAACGAGAGCGGGATAGGCACCCTCTGTCATCAAAGGAAAGAGGAAGGCCTCTGTTTGCTGCTGACGTGTTATTTTTCGCAGGTGACACACTTTGAGCAGGTGGCTGAGATCCCCTGTGCCAGTGTCTCTTCTTTATGCCCTCCTCCTTTGTGTATGACCACGGGCAAATATTTCCATTACTGTCAGCTCACATCTGCGCAAGGCTCTGCATCCATTATGTTTTCTCTCTTTTGGGTTGTTAGCAGTGCGTAGGCCTTGTTAAATTCCAGTGTGTTGTTCTCTTAAATGCTTGCCTGGCCTAATTAACTAGCCGAAAGCCCATTGTTTCATCCAAGGAAGCTGTGAAATGGTCTCCCATACACACAGGCTTCAGACAGGAAACATGTCCAGGTCACCTCATTGTGGCCCACACAAAATGTGCGTCACAGACATGGCAGAAAGGATGAGCTGGGTGGTCTTTCTACAGGCACACTTCATCCTTCCATATCCAGAGAAGACAGCCCTGTGGACCCTTCTAAACAAATGGAGTTTGCTCTGGTTTGGTGTTGTTTCCAACTGTTGTCAAGTACATTCATGGGCAGTTTTAATACTCACCATTACTCATGTCTAGACTAAATGGTGAAGACATGCATATATATGTATTTTTTTTATAATGAAAAGTCTGATTATTTTAGCCGCTTTTGGGGCATGCTGACTATATTTATTGACCTGCTAGAAGAGGGCACAGATTTCTAAATGGGTCTTTATTAACTGTTTTAATTGCAGATGGAGGAGGGGTGAGTGCTACTTGAAGGCTGGTTTTTAGATAGGCGATGAGGAAGTGTTTCATGTTGACTGATGAAATTCGCGGTTTAGTGCGGCCTCTCAGAATGTCGCCCATCCCATTAACATAAGTTTGTCATGTCTGTTTCTCTGTTTGACCTGCACCCCATATGCTCATCGCGGCCTGGGAAAGAAAAGCTAAGGATGGCTTTAATTAGATTTCATCAAATCTGGCCTGAGAGGGATCGGAGATAAAATACCTCAACTGTAGAGAAAACATTTCTCAATTCACTTTTGGAGCCACCACAACCACCAATGGACTTCATTTCAAAACAACGTTTGAATATTCAACCTAAGAGTGTCTCTCCATTGTCTGGACTGTCATGGGGGCCTTGGTTTGTGTTGCACAACCACTTCACTCTGTAGTCCATGAATGGTGTAATTACCAGCCCGCATTCTGTCTTGAAAGCTCCATCTTAAGCCAGCTAAACCTAATCCACCCCACTGAGCGCTAGGTTCAGGAACTGTGGAGTGGATAGGGCAGAATTTAATAGTATTAATAGCCTCATCGGTGAGTGGTCACATTCAACCTGTCATCTCCCTGGGGCCTTCAACCGCCCTAATAACAGCACTGGATTCTGGGAAACCAGGAAGTGCCTGTGTTTTCTCTTCCTGACACACTGGAATAACGGTTGGAGCAGAACTGTGTTGGTGTTTTTTTTCCGCAACACTGGCCCCACTTTCCTACTCTGTGGGCATAACTCTTGATAACAAAAGTTGCCCTAGACAGCGCCTCAAAAATTGTTTTCAGAGGCAAGGATGAATTGTGAAACATTATTCATTCAGATCCTGGACTCTCTGTTCACCCGTCTTGGCAGTAACAGTTACCATAATTATTTTTCCTGCTGAACTTAGGCGGTACCACCAAGTCTCCAAATATAGATAATGAAAAGAGCTTTATAATGAAATGACTCCCACAAATGGCACTGAGGCTTTGCCTGACTCCAGTTATGATGCATTTTATGGACCTTTTCAGAAAGGAGGAGTGGGCCACCAACACACTATGTGGAGTGCTAATGTGCTGTATGTCTTACAACAGCAATAAGAGGTCTCCTCTGAATCTGGTTGTACTGTAGGGGGCTTATAGAGGCCCGATGTGCTAAAAATGTAGACAGGCACCACAAGGGGAACATTGTGAAGCTGGAGTTTGCTGAATGTGCACCTCCATATCTGAGTGAGAGGAGGGGGGATTAATTGCTGTTAGGGTCAGCGGCCCTCCATATTAAATATCGGCGGTCCGACATGCTTGCCAGAGGCGAGGGCTAATCCACCAGCCACACAGAGCTGCTGCTGGTATTCAGACAAGACGCAAAAGACAATAAGCAATGGGGGAAAATAATACAGAAGTGATAATCCCTTCCCCCCCACCCACACTAAAAAAATAATGTCAGAGGTGTTTTAAGGAGGGAGATAAGGTAGTAGGGGCCTAGTGGCTCTGTGGGGGGGTTGGTTTGGAATTTCTGAGAACCACACCCTAACAGTTGCATGTGTTGAGGACCTTGACTGGGGGAAGGGAACACTGGAAGCAACACGAAATTGTTCCCAAAGTTCCTATGTGTTCTGCCATATTGCCAGGGTTTGAGAGGAAGAGCTTTTGGGACAGTAATCATTCTTAATAGAAACTTTGTACTGAAACTTTAGTTCAGGAATTTTGGAAATTAATATCTCAAATTGGAAATTTTCTGCAAATTATGGGAATTTAGGAAATTAACAGGATTTTATAGGAATTAATGTGAATTAGCCAGATATTTTTATGTGGGCTGGTAATTACATTTAGGTAATTAAAAGAAACTGACATTTAAACCTACAAACACAATATATTTTATTAAACGATAGGTTATTAATTTGAACAACAAAAGTATTGCTAAGAGGAGCAACTCACCAAGGGTTGTGCAAGGACATGCACGTGCACGTCATGTTTTCATTAAATAGCAAACATGCACAGATGTAATGACAATGACTGATTTAAACTGTCCATTCAATCAACCCATAGCCTTGTTGTTAATCACTGCCGAGTGCTGTAGGTAGTAACAAAAAAGAGAATATTTGGTTCAATGTACGATAGAACAGTTAGTTAGAAAGCTAACTGATCAGGACAAGGAAACTTTGTTTTTACTTTAATGTTTCTCTACCCATTCACTCATAGTGTTACTTTCTTATTCGCAGTATCAATGCTGTATCAAATGCCATTCTTATACCAACCAACAGCTCTTGGCCAACTATAATTAAAAAGTTTTTGTCCTGGGTACTCCTGTATGGCAAGAATCAGTTCACCTCATAGCTGGCAACGAGGATCACTTTTTTTTATTTTTCAAAGTTCACAGTGGGATACCTTTTTTACCTCACACTCTCTCTCTCAAGGTACTGCTGGTGTTGCTACTGGTGTTGTCTAACCAGTAACAGGAAGTAAAAGAAAAAGCCTTTGGAACCTTCTGGAATATTCTCAAATATGTGTTCAAAGGCAGGGGGACTGTAAATATTTCATTGCACATTATATTTCATCATTAGCATTAGCATCATTAGCATATCTGTCCCAGGCACTTGTCCAAGAGGATCCATCTATGTGCATTTAGCAGTGGGAGATGAAAGCGTTCGCTTTATAGACCACAGGCGCTAATGGGGGAGAGCAAATGGGGAATCGGCTGTGTGAACAGCGGGGGTTGCTGGAGGGGGAAAAGCGCTGGCGTACCCCCGAGAAGTGTGCTTAACCCATATTGCTTCAATAAATATGCAGCAGCATCTATGAATTATATGGTAATTCATCCCCGAATTGGCCATCTTGCGTGCTGTGAAGAATTGGCGTCATGCAGGTGTGGAAGAAAACATAATAGCCCAGGCCATAATTGTGATGTGCCCCTTCTGTTAACAATAAGAAGGAAATTAATTTCTGCAGTAAATTTTTATCACAATACATTATCTATCTATCTATCTATCTATCTATCTATCTATCTATCTATCTTACTTTTGTAGTGTGGTTGTTTTTCTGAAATGCAGGCCTATATATACAGGCTGTGCTCACACTCATTTCTGTGTGTGCACTGTACACCTTGTCACATTTCTTTGTACAGTCACCTGAGTTTGTGGGTCCTGCATTTTTGGGTCATAGTTTCTCCTCGGACCTCTGTGTAACTGAGTATTTATGGATTTATGAAGGACCCCAGGGCTGGGTCCATTCCTCTGTACCCCATATTTCATCTGTCCTTGATTGATGAGCCTGCATATGTATGTCATCCACTTATAAGCCGCGAGAGCAGGGGAGCATTTGCAAGGAACATGGGAGTGGTCCCCAGAGGTTTGGCCAATGTTAAGTGAGGTTAAGAGTACTTTCAAAAATTAGAACAGTTGGGCCTTTTAGGGCTAAACTAGTCATCATAAGGAAGGAGGTCCGGCGGTGGAGGAAGAAAAAAAAAAAGCAGGCCAGGTCCTTCTCCTTGTGTCTCTGGGACTGGCTGTCATTGTGCAGTTCAAAACCGTAGAAGCCATTTTGATTGGGTAAAATTAGCCTGGGCTTCTATTTTCTGAATAATGTTTATCTTTAGAATTGCGGTTCTACTCCCACGATTCCCATTCAGAGCACACTGAGGACAGCATATCTAAGTGGTTACACACAGTCCGTTTTGTCAGTGTACTGTGCCGTGGAGGTATGTAGAAACAGCAGTGATATCTTGGAGGTTATTTATTACGTTAGGAGCGTTACGGCCGGGGTGAGTGAGTCAGAGTTTCATGTTGCTGAGGTCACAATAGGCATTCTAGGCCACACAGGGAGCATTCCTTGTGCGGAATCCAAACAGAATTATCCAAACATTTACAGGCCTCATCACACTGTCCTTTCCTTCTCAGCCCTTCTCCCAGCCCCCACACCCTACATACACACATACACACCCCAAGTGAATTACAACACAGTTTGTCCATTAAGGGTACTTGAGTGGAATGTTGACTGTAGGAGGTCATTTGTGCAGCATCAAGAGCAGACGTAGGGGGTTCAGGACGCCGAAGGATCTTGACTCACATTCTGACCAAACAGTTTGTTTTTTTTTTAGTTGTTGTTATTTTTTGAAAGGGTGGGGTGTTGTTTGGCTCCCAGCCCATTTTCTGAAAGAAAAAAAATCCCATCCCCCTCGTGGAAGGATTGAAAAGCCCAGTCTTGCAGATCTCAGCCGTAATGAGGCTCACAAGCGCAGCCACCAGCGCAATAAAACAAGGCTCCTTGAGGTTCACTGACGAGACTGCAGCATGAAATAAGCCCTACAGGAAGATGAACGAGGCAAATCTCAAATGAGCAAAATCCAATTGATGGCAAATTGGCCAAATCCCTCTCAGTTTAGATTGGTCTGGAAGAAAAAGGCATGTTGTGTGGTACAACTTGGGCATTGCAAGGAGAAAAAAAACATCACTATTTTAGCATTTGTTGCTACTTGCTCAACTTTTTCCTCCTAATTCCATCTAATCCTGCCACTGAAGATTGAGACAAAGGCATCTCGCAGAAGAATGTCCTCATCCGCTTTACGCAAATTGGACT
The DNA here is from genome assembly GCA_017657215.1 of Limnothrissa miodon. Lineage (NCBI taxonomy): Eukaryota > Metazoa > Chordata > Actinopteri > Clupeiformes > Clupeidae > Limnothrissa > Limnothrissa miodon. Next base: position 177,150 of record JAGFZM010002158.1, on the reverse strand, counting down.
GAGCTGCTGTTGATAAGACACTTGCATCTCTGAAATGGGATGCGGCTTAACTTTGCGTTCAGTCCGTTATGGACTCCCTCGTAACCCAGGCCAGCCTCAGAACGCAGCTCAATAGACAAATCCTAGATGATGGAGACAGTCACCCAGGCGGCCAAACAAGCAGCGTGATAAAAATAAAAACTTTCACTGGAAATATACAGACAGATAGTCAAAACCAGCGAGACAGGGATAACTGGTGCAGTCAATAGCCAGGCTGTCTTGACGCTTTGCTCAGTAGATGGACTCTAGGTATGAACAGAGTCAGGAAAGCAGATACCAACCCCTCACACACACACGCACACACATTACCACCACCACCTTCTGACTCTGAGAAGCAGGCATCTAAGGAGAGAGAAGAAGGAAATCAGATAGACAGGTAGACGGGGAAGGCAGGAAAGGCAGACAGGCAAACATGTTGGCATGCTGCAGGGGTCATGGAGCCTGGGGCTTGTCCACAGGCACTGCATTAACAAGGGCAGTCCCAGAAGGGCCCCTCCAGCTCAGCGCAAGTCAGGTCTGCCTGTGTGTAGAAGCTCTCTCTCTCTCTCTCTCCCCACCCCACATCTCTCCAGCTTTGCTGACACCGCCACCGCCACCCAGACTTGCACCACCGTCATCTACCCCCATCACCATCACCATCACCCCTTTCCATTCCTGAACTTCTCCACCCTCTCCCCACCATGCCCCAGTGCCCCAGGCTTAACCTCCCTAGATGCCACACTCCTCCAGACTTAACCCACATATTTTCAGCTGAGGCCAAATAGTGCTGGGCCTTCATTGAATCACATGCTTCTTGGAAGGTGTTCTGAAACAACAGCTCCAATATGTGTATGTATGTGTGCACTCTTGCTTCATTCTATTGGCTGCATTGAAACAACTGCTGGGTGTAAAGGCCATTTAGCGAATATGGCCATTGTTGTGCTGCAGTGTTTTTGGTTAACCCATAGCAAGTGTGACGGGTAGCTAACGCTCCATAGCAGGGGTAATTAATTCTCTTCTCCTGGGGCAGGTGCATTTTACTGGGCTGGCATAAAAGGGCATAAAGTGGGTCATTATCTTTTCTCATTTTACCATGCAACTCTGCAGCCCTCCCTAAGCTAATTCCCCTTACACCGTCCCCTATGCTGAGGCATGAAAAGATAATACCCCCCCTCTCCTTTTCCACCTCCACCCCTTTCAGACTCACTGGTTTCATGCTTGTCTAAACCCAAAGGTTAAGGTCAAAGCTTTTCTGGTTGTTTGCAAAAAAAAGCCCTTCCACAGTCTTCATGAAACTAGCAGGGCTACGAAGAGGCACAGTGACTTCAGTCTCCTTGTTCGCTCACTTAGTTACTTGAATCTCAAACATAATGAAATCTAAGGCATATGATGGTGTGTAATCCATAAGCAGTAATATTCCATTGGGCAGCCGAGTGGTTATTTGTTTATTTATTTTCATTCTCCAATGCAGCAAAGCAAATAATGAAGGCATATGTTTACCTCTAATTCTCCTCACCGAGGGAGATGGATTAAATCGGAACAGTTTGGTTTGTTGTGAGGATTCTTAAGCGATTCTTTCAGGCACGAATGGCTCCCTCCTGGCCCCCGAGGTGGATTTAGCTCAGCGCAGTCGAATAGGGAGGTCTTTCATGGCTATTGGGGGCGTGCATGGCAGGACACGGTCGCCACACACGCCTTTTATTTGGTCTCTTTACTTACCGGAGGAGAGGGAACATCAAACAGCAGGAGCTGCACCATCGTCTGCACTTCGGGGGGGGGGGGGAACGCAAAACACACATACTATACTGCATATGCACTAGCACACTCTTACATACACACACAGACACTCGTGTGAGGTAAACACAAACACACATATACACTCGCACAAAAGCACCAATATATACACATAGAAGTAAACCAAACATGAACGCACCCACTACCAAGATACACACAGAATGCAGCACGAACATAAACAAACCTATACCGACTAACTTGCACTCGTACCTGTGTGTAGCAATTTGTTCATCCAGTTGTGTATACAAACAGCCACACATGTAAACAAAAGCTTACGAACCATCCCCCTCACCACACACACACACACACTCTCTGCTTGAATAAACAACACTGAGTCCCGCCAGAGGCCTTAAAGGCTGAACGTGACAAACATCCCAAACCGCTGTCCTCTAGCTGCTAGAAAAGTCTGATTCAACTCTCATTTCACCCTCTCCCTGCCTCCCTGCACTCCTACGCCTTGACCCTCCTGTGCTCTCAGGGGACTATTTAGCCTCATGTAACCTTCCATGGCCCACCATCCCTCTACACACACACACACACACACCTCCATTGAGGTTAGGGGCTTTGTGGTCCCATGCACACTCCACACACACACACACCACTGGCGAGCAAGCAGATGTGTGGCTGGTTTCCCCTGAAGTCTCCCAGAGGTGTCAGGGCCAGACACTGATATGCTTTGGCGTGGGCTCGCACGCCCCGCCATGGATTTACAGGCCATGAGGGTTCCTTCGCGTTAGCCTCTCTTTTTTCCCCCTGCTTCTTTTCAGAGAAGAGGAGGAGGAGACATCAAAATCTTGCTTCGTTTATTTTTTTTTCTCTACCCCACTCTTTCTTCCTCCCCCATGATCCAAATCCCTCTCTTAAGCTCTTGCTTGGGAGGTGAGAGAGGGGAAGAGGAGAAGAGAAAGAAGAAAAAAGAAAGAAAAAAAACTTCAATCTGTCTCCCAGTGCTCTTGCTTTCACCTGACTATCATAAGACTCAACTAGTACGCTGGTTTCCCACTAGGATTTTCAACTCTTTTTTTTTCCACTCCTCTCCTCTCTGTGCAGACATCAGGTGCTGTGTAAGATCTCAATGCCGTATCCAAGAGGATACAAACATCACCATAGAGACATCTGAAAAAAAGAATTCTGCAGTAGCTTTTGCAGTTGTTAGGAGGAAAGGGAATAGGCTTGGTTTCCTTAAACTGCCAACAAATGTTTAACACACAAATCCAAATACTGTAAAAAAAAAAAAAAAGGCACTCATTATATCAGTGCCACTCATGTTGGTGATTTCGCTGTGATTTTTTTGTGATGTTTCCAAACAAGGGCAACTCATATGTATAAACCAGACCTCAAAGCCTCATAAAAAAACTCTTTTAGGCATTAATTAAAAAATATTCTCTATTACTCTGTTGAACAGATGCAACACAGATGAACTTTTATTACCTCTCTCAACATTAAAGACCTACAGTGAAGCTGTCAGAGGCTTGCCACCCCAAGCCTTTTGATTGCACGCATGTTGACTTCATGTCAGGCCGTGCCTTTGCATAATAATTATGGTCTTGGATGAGCTGAGAGCCGTGGATAGATGTCCTGGTAGGCGCTGATATCTCCGCACATGGGTGGCGAGCCCTTAGGGAAAGTGACGGTTTAATGAAGCTGTGCCACGGATAATTGTGGCGGAGGATGTGGCGAGGAGGCCCTCCAGATGCCTGCCACCAGCCCCTGTGCAGAACAATGGCCGATGGCTTGCTGGCGCGTTGCAACACGCCACCCCTTGTCAACCGCGAGCTTCTCGCAGCCGCTCGAGGGGTGTCCGTCGCCACCCATCTTACTTTCCGATAGAGGCCGTACCCTCCTATCACAGAGGGATTCACTGTCACCAAGGTTAGGAGAAAGGGATGGTTGAGTTGACACCTAAATTACGATGGGAGACGATAGGCAGGAAAGCATCAAAGAGAGAGAGAGAGAGACAGAGAGAGAGAGTGTTTGTCTGTCAGGTAGTTGGGCTTTATCAAGTCTCATCAAAAAGACCACAGAGAGTTAATTTCCTCATGTGTCTTCTTTCTTCCCTCCATCTCCCTCTCTTTCTCTCTCTCTCTCTCTCTCTCTCTCTCTCTCTCTCTGTGTCTCTTGCTGCTGGCTCAGTGGACAGGTCTGTTATTACTAATGCCAAATGTGGATGGAGCATGGTGACAGTTGTGCCTTGTGTGTTTGCTTGGGGTTGATAGGCTGGAATGGGGGCTGTTTATCAAGACTGATTTCTGCAGTACTAGTCAGAGCTCGTATCTGTTAGACTGATGCTGGGCACAGTCTAACAGTGTTTCAGTGCTAACACTTAGTGCACAAATCTGTTACAGTGACAATCTCAGTGGGCGAACTCCCATATTTATTCACAATTTACTATTGTTGTTTTTTTGGTCGTTTGTGTTCTATTGCAAGATCTGTTTAACTGAGCCATTGGCCTAAATCCATAAGTTCAGTGTTTGGCCTTACTGGACTGGTGCATATTGTGACAATGCATTGAGTAGGCTAACTTTGCTAACTCAACTTTGAAAAGACCATGCCTGTTGTATTAGGCTGCGTGCTGCAGTCCCCTTTGTTTTTTGACTGTTTCCAAATCAGATGACCCGCTAATGTTGCAAACGGAAACAAGCCCCATTTTCAAAGGGTTCATCGGAGGACAGACTCAGTTAATGGTGTGTGTGTAGACTCTATTGCAGCATGAGAGCTTTTAAAAGTGGGAAGTGTGAATAGGGTGTCTTGAACTGCTGCTCAAGAGTGCATTCCTTCTCCCTGAGTCAAACAGAGACAACAGACTGCCTAATCTGTGGACAGCTTCTTTTTCTTCCTCTTCATGACGCCTCTCTGTCTCTACCCAGAATTATCCTCCCCCTCCCCCTTATTCTCTCGCAGTCAATTCAATTCAAATCAATGTATTAGTGTGACTGTTTCAATACAGTATTGCCAAAGCTGAGTAACCCAGTAGACGGAAACATAAAAAAATAAACACTACTGTCAATGGATTTAGATGGCAACGGTTCCATTTGTAACAACATGTATAGAAGAATAAATCTATCTCTTTCTCTCCTTTCTCTGTCACTTTCCCACTCCCTCTCTCTCCACATGGAACCTTGGTGCCATTTTGCACGCCCAGACTTTCGCTCCATGAGGCCCTCTGACATTCAGTCTTCAGATATGCTTAACCTTCTGGCTCACCCGCTTCTTTTTCACTGTTCAAAAAAGAAAAATAGAGAAAAAAAAAAAAAAAAACAGAAGACCTTTTCCCGTGCCCCCTGTGCCTATATCAACCCCCTTTGGAGCTATGACACACACACAACACACAGTAAAAAAACACACACACACACACACAAATGTGTGCAACCCCCTCCCCTAAGAACCCCAGTGTGTCACAGCCAAGGCCTGGCTCCATGCTTGACAATATTGTCGGGGGCCGGGTGATGGCAGAGGCAGATTCACACTGAAGCCATTTGGGACGAGACCTTTGAGTGAGTGGTGGAGGTAGCAACAGGCAGAGGTCTAGGGTGCCTGCTTCTCTCCTCTCCTCTCCTCTCCTCTCCTTCTCCTCTCCTTCACTCTCCTCTCCCTCCCTTTACTCTCCTCTCCTCTCTTCTCCTCTCCCCTGCCTCCGCTCTTCCCTTCTCCTCTCCTCCCGGCTCCCGTGCCGACTGGAGGCGGGCGATGACCTTCTCGCAGCAGGAGGAGCACAGGGAATATCACTCCACTGACATAAAGCGGGAGCGATCCCAGACCTGGCTGGATGGAGTCTCCGTGAGAGAAAGGCAGGAGGTGTCAGCTCTGACCTTTTCCTCATTGTGTCTCCGTGTGTGTGTGTGTGTGTGTGTGTGTGTGTGTGTATGTATGTGTGTGTGTGTGTCTGTGGGGGGTCTGTTATCATATCTGTGTGCTTGTATCTCTGTGCCTGTTTGTGTGTGTGTGTGTGTGTGTGCCTGTGTAAAAGTATGTATGAGGGGAGGGGCAGTTCTGTGTTCTTCTATCTCTGTCTAAACGAATGTGTGTCTGTGTGTTTCTGTGTTGTTTGTGTTTGCGCTTGTGTCTGTGTGTGTGTATGAGTGTGTGTTTATGTGCATGTGTTCCAGTCTATGAACTTTCCAGAAGTGTCTCTCTTGCCCACCTGGCGTCTTCTTTGCCAGGTCACCAGTGGCATGGCGTGTACCCAGCCCCCCCTCCCGTCCTTGTGATCTTTCAGCCGTGTGTCCCAACTCTCCCCTCCTCTTCTCTCCTCCCGTCTCCTCTCCCACCACCTCCCGCTAACGCACCAGTGCGCTGCCACAGAGCCATGCACTCCTGTCGCCTCCCATTGCCATCCGGACACATGAATATGGAGCGCTAGTGTTATTAGCACACAGCTGACTAGGTCCATTTTACACCGGCAGCCCTAGTGGCCGAGCTGCTAGGATAGGCCAGCTATGGTCTGCGGTCTTAGCCTATTTGGCAGAAGCTGTGTGTGACAGTGTGTGTGTGTGTGTGTGTGTGCGAGACAGGCTATTTTTTTTATTTCTTTTTGTTGTATTAATGTTTCGGTCTGTGGGCATGTAAAAGTGGTGGTGCGTATTGTGTGTGTGTGTGTGTGTGTGTGTGTGTGTGTGTGTTTTGGTGTGATGATCTATGTGGCAGTGTGTAGGTGTGACTCCCCTATCCCACCCCAAACCCTCCTGCTGTCATAGTTTCCAAGCCCACAGGAAGAGCAAGGGATTGTGGGAAGCAGAGATGCCGCCTGCCCGGTGAGATCAGCAGGGCTGACTGGCCCAGCGGCACACACAGACACAGCCAGAAACACACTCTCTCACACACTCATACACACATACACACACACACACACACACACACAAACATACAGACAGACACAAAGGAAACCAGCCAAAGGAAACAGACCCAGCAGACAAATCTCTGTGCACATCACACCAGCCTATGAGCTCATTCAGAAGGGAAATGGACACACACACACATACACACACACACACACACACACACACACCCATCTCATCAATGTAATTTCACTCTCACGGGGGCGGCAGCCATTTTTTCCCATACTGCTTTGTGTTCTTTTCTGTCTTCCAACACCATGAATCACATTCCGACCTTAATTGTTAACAGAAAAGCCGTGCCTTCTGGAATGTTCCTCAGTGATAAAGTTTATGCCCCTGTGTCAACCTCCACATCCTTGAGCTCCGCTGGGAATTTGATGCAGTGCTGATAGCTGCAATTAGGTCTGAATCTGACACACAGGAAAACATGTTTTACGTCTCTGTAAATTTTGGGGTCGTGTGTGACCTCATATTCGAGCCGAGATGGTGTGAGAAGGCTACAGAAAGATGCGGAAATGAGAGTGAGGGAGGAGAGGAATAAGGGAAAGAGTGACAGTGTGTGTGAAAGACAGAGTGAGAGAGAGTAGTGGGGTTGAGGGTGGGGTGGGAAGGAAAAGGATCAGTACCCAGAGAGATTTAGTGACAATCTAGCGAGGCTCTAAAACATGACACCCAAGTTCTAGTGAATCTTATTTCATATCGATTAGGACCTGCCGCAAACTCCAGCCAGCCAGCCGGACAATTTAGGACAGCCAGTGTCTGCTGATGCAGTTCATGCCTGTCAGAGCACAGGGTGGTGGTGGTGGTGGGGGCAAAAAACGACCCGCTGCTTGGATCCGTCTTCATCTCAGTTGGTTGAACCTCAAAGAAATATGATCAGTTGGATAAACACAAATGCTGTTCTGTAGCAGTGGTATTGGACAAAATTGCTTGTCCGAGCAAGGTTGAAAGTTTTAATCCCCATTAAGGATGCTGTTCATCAGAAACCCAGGTCTTTGTTGCACACCAGAAACATGAACTGTGTTCGTGGTTTATCAGATCTTGCTGTGTGTGTAGGAAATCTAACAAGATCTCTGCTATGTATTCAGAAACATGTAGTAGTTACTGCAAAATAACAGTACATCTGAAAGACATAGATTTGCTTAGGGAATATAAACAAAATACTGTTTGTGATTGCCGTAATATGGATATTGATAATTTGTTTGTGTTTAAGAGATGTTTTTTGCTGTAGGCTAAAGTGTTGATTCTGTGTGCAGTTTTGTTCGATTTCTGTTGGATCCTGTTAGTAACAGTGTTTGTCTCTTCTTCTTTTAAGACTAGGAGGGAGAAGACATTAAAGCTTAAGGCCTTCAGTTAGCGATGGCCCACTTCTTTCCGTTTAGCCTACTTGATCAAAGCTTTAAATAATGAATGAATCAGGAGCAGTCAATTACGGGCCCTCATTTAGAGTGGAATCGATTGGCCCACTCAGACTGTGAAGTCAACTAGATAGTCTGTGTTTGAAGACCCTTAGGGACGATAATATCCCCCGAAGCTCTCCAGTCAACACCCCCACAGGGATCTGTGTGAGTGTATATGTGTGTGTGTCTGTGCATGTGTGTGTGTGCGTGTGCGTGTGTGCCTTCATGTTTGAAAGTGTAAAAGTGAGTGAGTGTGTATACCTGAAATAATGTGTGTGCGCGCGTGTGTGTGTCATGAATACCACCCTCATATATATGCTCTCTTGGGCCTATTACAGCTATGATTCTAGTGTGCCTTGTCCCTGCAGAGTGCCTGTCTTAAATTTTGTTTCCCTCTTTAATGAACCCAGCAAAGCCCCCGAGCATCAAAACGTGAGCCCAGACTTTTCTGTGGGTGTGTGTTCCACAGTCGGAATTAAAACCTCTGCACTCTGTCCCTCTATTAAAAACATCTGAAGTGTAGCTGCAGATAGCACTCCTTTATTTGTGTGTGTAAATGAAAATACCCAAGTCTATTTAAAAAAGAAAAAAGGAGTGTGGTTACGGTCTGGTTTCTGGAAGGCTAGTTTGTGGCCTTTAATTATGTTAGGAAGCGTAGTAAGATGCTTTTTCACAGTGTGTCTGTGTGCATATATGTGTGAATTTTTATGTGTATGTGTGTCTGTGAGTATGCGCTACAGTGTGTGTATTTTGTTAATGTGTGTGTGTGTGTGTGTGTGTGTGTATGAAGGTCCTGTGGGGATATATTTCAGTGGAGTGGGTCTGAGACTATCAGAAGCCAGTTGATCTGGAAATGCCTGCTTTTAATAATTGTTTGCTATTCATGAGAGACTATTTTTTCCCTTATCCGGTGGATATGCAAGCAGCCCACTCATAGCAGGTCGGGATTAAGGTCTCCAAGATTCAGTCTGGTCGCTTAAGCATTATCTTGTCATGCTGTGGAGGGAGGGGTGGGGGCCAAGAAAAGCAATTTCGCAAAAGTTTCCTTTAATCTTATTCCGCAAACCCTGGATGAGATTGAAATTTATCATAAATATTCTTCCAAGGAGGGGGGAGAGGAGGGAGGAGTGTGTATGTGTGATGTGTGATGTGTGTGTGTGAGTGCGTGTGTGTGTGTGTGTATGCTCCGTACGCTGAGAGATTAGGACACGGGCACAGCATCATCTATCCTCCAGAAACCTTGGAGTCTTATCTCCTCTCAGATTTGCACGGAGACGCCGGTGGAAGGCCGCGGCGGTGCACCACGTGGCCTTATCCTCTTAGCGTGGAGAAACGCTGACATTACTCTCTCATTTTTACCCCCCCCCCCTCCCTTTCTCTTAAGAGCATTGGGATATGTCTTAAGCCAGGGAGAGAAAGAAAAAAAAACGATGATTACCTAGACACACCAGTCCTGCACCTAGGCCTGGGGGGTGAGGTCACACACACACACACACACAAACTTGCCCTCAAGGTACTTGTGCCAGACTGGCCCCAGAAAGCCCTCTCAATCTGTCAAAAGTCAGAGGTCAGAGATTTAGGTGTCCTGAAGAAGCACCCCCCCCACCCCTCCTCCCTCTTGACAAATGAGGATGAGTGTAATCACTGGAATCTAATAGGTTTGACAAGCCATTGTTATGGCTGAGCTGCACTGAATGCTATTAATTACAAATGTTTAATTCGCGTGCCATTGTCAGATTAGGCAGAAAATGATTGCATCCGTTTGGCTTGACAGCTGGCGTAGAAATGGATAGCGGCGGATCCTTGTCCCCATTTAGAGTTTAACGTTGGCGCTAAAGCTGTTCAGGGTCTTTCTTACCGATAGCCTCAAACCTCCTTTCAAAAGGAAACTCACGACTGTAGTTGGGGTTTGAAGTTTTGACTGCCAAGCCAAATGAGTGTACCAGTGCCACTTGGCTAGCATCGAAATGACTACTTTTCAAAAAGGCCTGACATTGCATGACATTGCAATAAGGCTTCCGTCTCTGCACATTAAATTGAGTGTTGAGAACATTTTTGTTGTACAATGGTATGTTAAAAACAATGTTTGTGAACAGCGCTCTTACCTACTTCTTGATAAGCTGTGTATACACCAACTCAATCAGTGATAGTGTTCCTTTGCAAAGAATCTGTTAATGCTATGACCGTAGTGTCATGAAATGTGAAGCCTATGTTGAATATGGTGATTTGGATGCGTCTGGCTTGGTGGTCCCAGCACACTCTATTGGAGTTATCCTTTTGAATTTTTGAAATGAATAGCCTTTATAGCTTCAGTGCTGCTGTTTTACTTCAAGCAGAGCGCAGATACTGTGTAACACATCTTAAAGTGAAAGCTGGGTAAGTGCTGCGGGTGAAGAACAGTGAGATTGTGTGTTTGTGTGTGTGTGTGTGGGTGGATGTGTGTGTACATGTATGTAATAATAACTGAAAATACAGTAAGATGTGTCATTGTGTGTTTAAAGTCTTTGCTGAACCTGAGGGAATTGGAAAAGAGGAAGGTGGTCACTTGAAGACATGGATGTGTGGGGATTTCACGCCCCCCCCTGACGTGGTCTGTCACCGCTGGCGACAGTGGCCCACCAAGTGTAAGGGGGAGGAGGTTTTTGAGTGTGTATGGCGGTGTGGGGTGTGGGGGGGGGTGCTGTCCTGTCCAGTTGAGGCTGTTGGCTGTCTCTGCAGTGTGAGGGTCTAGCCAGCCAGTGACGTCTGTCCTGCAGGAACACACTGACAGGCAGAGGACAGCCAGCCACCATCCACAGCCTCAGGGCTAAAGAGAGAAAGAGAGAAAGCGTGAGAGAAGGAAAGGGAGAGAGAGAGAGAGAGAAAGTGTGTGTGCATGTTTATGAGAGAGAGAGAGAGAGAGAGAGAGAGAGAAAGACACTATGGGTTGCGAGAAAAGAGGTTGGAGAGATTGAAGAACACCTAACAGGAGTTCTAGGGAGAGCTGTAAGTGGTAGACGGGTCGTAGTGAGAAACACGGACAGGCAGGAAATTTACAAGAGGTAGATGGAAAGAGAGGCAGAAGATTACAGGTAAATATGACATAGAACAGGCAGAAAGAGAAGGCAAGTCAGAGGAAGATGAAGAGAGATAGTGAATGACAGAAAGAGAGAGAGAAGGAGAGAAAGAAAGATGTGTGGAGATAAAGAGGAAAGAGGTCATGGACAAGGTCACTGGTTTCTGCCCAGAGGAGGATGGCGGGTGAGAGTAGGGGAAGGTGAGGAGGGAGGTGGAGGAGGGAGAGGATAAGGAGGTGGCAGGTGCTCTCCTGAGGTGGCGTGTCTCAGTCCCGCTGACAGATCCAGGGAGACGGGCACCGGCAGTGGCAGCGGCACAGGCATCTGCAAATACCTTGAGCCGGACGCCCGCTACCACTCAGTGACCTCCTCACAGCCCTGACATTTTCCACATCTCCATCTTTCCATATCTCCATCGCTCCCTCCTCCCCTTTCCCTCCATTCACTCGCTCGCTCTCTTTTTTTAATCCCTCTTTCACTGTCAATACAATGCTTGTCCTTCAGCCCCTCATCTACAGTTCCTGCCTGTGCTATGTCTTATTTCTTGTCTCCTTTCTTCTCTTCCCTTTCTGCATTCCCATATGACCCCTTTCATCGGATCCATCATCTCCCCCCACTCCAAACACAACACCCCCCACCCCCACCCCCTGGTCATCTCACAACCCTCATGGTAGTAATGCATTGCCTCGTGTCTGCCGTGTCTGTTTTAAACTGTGTTTTTTTTTAGCGAAGGCTCAATGTGTATCGGACATGTTAATCCAAACCAGCTCACATTCTTCCACTGACCGCAACATGTCTTATTCTGCCCCAGTAAACACAGCAAGTGCCTAATGCGTAATATACATAAACATCGGACTGCACGGCATATCCCAATGAAATATTAAACATTGACTCTAGATTCTGTTTTGCAAATTTGTTCGTATGAAATATTTAGCATTTCAAACTCAATGGGGGTTGGAGGGGTTTGGGGTGTAATAATCCAAGCGTGTGTCCCTCCATGTGATGTCTCACCACAATGATGAAGGGAAGTTAAGAAAGGCAGATCTATTAATATTTTACACCGACTAATCGAAAAAAACAACAGCAATGTATTGGGTTTGATAGAGTAGCACACATTTTGTTATTCAAAGATTTAACATGCTGCCCAACGTTTCTCACAGTCTTAGATTTTGAACAATAGGCCAGTTTAGTAGGAATTGTCAGCCTTGACTGGAAACCAGTAGAACTGATATACTTTATTCTTTACTAATAAAAAACAGTAGTACATTTACCTAGTCGATTCTGTGAATCTTTCCCTTTCTGATATTGCTCACCATATTAACGTACCAGGAAGATATTTTACAGTAGCAGTGACAATACAGACCATACAGAATTCTACGGGGGTGCATGATCTCAGAGGAAGTTTTCAGCCTCTGTCGCTGGTCCTGAAGCAGTAAGTTCAGGGCATGAATTTCAAATCTATTTCAAGCCAAAAAGTGTTCGTGGAGTGCAGGTCTTCCAGACTGCATCTAGTCAGAGAGCACAGTGAGGGGGGAGCGATAAACAGAGGATGGCAAGGGAGAAAAACAGAGGGAGAGAGAAGCAAAGGAAGAGAGAAGTAGGGAGAGAGAAGGATAGAGAGAAGGACAAAGAGAGAGAGAGATACAAACCCTGAGACTGAGACAGAAACCGAGAATCCTCCAGTCAGCCCCTAATCTCCTGAAGTCGAGCAATACCAAAATGTCAGCGGGCCTTCTGAGACAACCTCTTCTCATTCCATCCCTCCATTCCAGCCTTTCTTCCATCTCCTCCTCCTCCTCCTCACTCTTGCTCTCGTCTCCCCCTCCTCCCCTCCTCCCCTCCTTGCCTCTTGTCCCTTTCTCTGCTCTAAGTCACTGCCAACTGGGACGGGAGAACGCCTGCCAAACCTCTGCCTGTTGACTAAGAAGAGAAGAGGGGAAGAAGGCAGAAGAGGAAAAAAATGAAGAGAAGGAGAGAGTGAAAGTAAGAAGCAAGAAGAAGACGAGAGAGAGATAGATAGAGAGAGAGAGAAAGAGAGAGTGAGGGACAGTGAGTGGGGGGGGGATGAATCCTCCATTTACATAGTGTTCTGATGCCAGTCAGGAGTGTTGAGAAATGGCTGGGTGCAGTGGCATAATTCTCCCACCACCTCGCAGCTCCCAGCGAAGAGACGCCCGCCACGTCTATAAATTATTCATTCATGCCCGGAGGCGGCAACTCAGCCAGGCAAGAACTAACAAAATTAGCTACCAATTAGTGTTTGTTTATGGTGATCATGTTTTCCCCCCCTTCAACTCAATACCAAAGGAAGAGGGGCAGAGAGAGAAAAACTGTCAGGCTCAACTTTGGCGATCTTTGGTGGCCTTGAAAAACTGAGAGGATCAGAAGGCCAGGAATTTTGGAGCAAGGTTTAAGTTGGGAGTTTGAGTGTGCTAGTGTGTTTGTGTGTGTTTGGGAGATAGCTTGTCTATGTGCGTCACAAGTGTGCTTTAGTGTGTCTGTGAAGATCAGACATTCTGTGACTGTCTTTCGCTGTTCTTATGCATATGTAGTACATGCTCACATGTGCTTAAGGTTGTCTGTGTGTTATCTGTGTGCATTTCTGTGTGTGTGTTTGTGTAACAACAGATCAGACACCAGCAGCCTGTTCTCAACACGTCTGGTTCACAGAGAGTTTCCTGAAGCGTCTCTCTCCCTCTGTGTGTATGTGTGTGTGTGTGTGTGTGAGTCAGGGTCCCAGGAGGTTTGGATCACTGGATCACTCTGTGAAGAAAGAACTTGGCCTTTTTACGCCTGCATTGGCAGAGAGAGAGAGAGAGAGAGAGAGAGAGAGAGAAAGACGGGGGGGGGGGGGGGGGGGGG
>JAGFZM010002158.1:149051-163085 GCA_017657215.1 Limnothrissa miodon | reverse complement strand
GGGGGGGGGGGGGGTGCTAGGTTAGTGTTTCAAGATAGCTTAGACTTAGCCTGGAACCTCAGGCAGTGGGCGTTCACCCAGCAATACAGGCATTTACACACACACACTCACACACAGAATCTGTTTATATTTGTTAGGATAGGTGAAAAAGGGTGTGTGTATGTGAGTGTGTGTGCATTTGAAGGTCGGCTCACTGGCTACTTGTTTCAAAAAAGTGTGGGACTTGAGGCTTCAGGGCTCACTGGAGCACAGAGAGAGAAAGAGAGAAGGGGAGAGAGAGAGAGACAAAGGAGATAGAAAACCTGGAAAGTGTCAGTGGAATGGGAGGTGTTTGTCCACTTTGTGCGGTTCGATACTACGTGTCTTTCAGCAAGAATGGAGGGAGAGAAGAAAAGAAATCACCAGAGAAAGGAAGAAGAAAGAAGGAGGGAAGGAAGATGAAAGACAGAAACAAGAAAGTTGATAAGTAGCCGAGAGCACTAGCTGCACTGTGGTGTATTAAAAGAGAAGCGGACTGTGGAAAAAGAGAAAGAAAGAGAAAGAAAAAAATGGGAAAAGAGAAAGGGGGAGGCCAGAACGGCTGGGTGGAGATATCTGGCCAGCCCCTGTGAACTTTCTGCACAATCAATGTTCCATTTATAGAAATCAATGCAGGGGGCGAGAGCTTTCGGGAGGTGGGCAGGTTTGGGTTGGTCAGAGCTCCAATGTGCTCCAATGATCAGAATGCTCACTGAAACATGAAACTACACACACGCGCAATCATACACACATACACACGTACACAGCCACATACTGTAGATACACACTCACACACACATACAGTCATTACACACACTAGTCACATTCGAACAGAAAAGCATACACACAAGCACAGTACCTCCCCAGCTGCGTCGACTGGGAAACATCTCAGTCAGTCTGCATTGTGGAAAAAAAAGGCGAAGGTGGGAGAGTGGAAAAAGGGGAAAGAGAGAAGGAGAAAGACTGTGTGGGCAGGCCTTTGTGTCACAATCCACAGACTGCCTATAAAAAGCTCCACTGTATGAAATAGTTGGGATAACTCTCCCGCTTGCTCACTCGCTCGCTCCCTCTCTCACTCTCTCTCGCCTACTTGCCTCGTCACCCGTTTCATGTTCTGTGTCGGGCCCTGTTCCGCTCACAGCGATTACCAAGCACCAGATCAGAGCCAAGCTGTGGATGTGTGTTGCATGTGTGTGTGTGTGTGTGTGTATACATAAGCATATGTGTGTGTGCGTGCTTGTGTGTTTAGGGAGTGTCTTCAACTAGAAGGGGTCAGCTGAAGAAGTTTCCAGTTTTTCCGGAAGCAAAGTCAGTAACTTTCTCGAGTGTGTTTTCTTTTTTTTGTGTGTCCCACTGGACAGAGAGGCTAACAGGACTAAGCTAGTGTGCTTCAAGGTGCCTTAGCGGCTCCTGAATAATCATCTCAGTCACCTCATGTAGCCCCGTCCACAAGTATCGAAGTTAATGGACAATGTGTATAAGATGATCTGGCACAATAATTTGAAATGTTGCTGAAGAGAGTCGATGAAGCGGAGGTGGCTTGTTCAGAGCCCAGACACATTTAAACATCTCTGTCTCTCTGGCTCTGTCTCTCTGTCTGTCTGTCTCTTTCTCTCAGTCTCCCCTATTCTCTCCCTCCCCTCACACCATTTCCCTATCTGTCTTCCACCTGCTCTTCTGTCTTTTGCGTGTTCCACGCTGTGGCTCACCAGCGAAATGCCAGCCTTGTCAGTCGTTCTCTGGGCCCCTGGGCCGACAGTGGCGATCGCCTGTCGCATCGCTAGACTCAAGCGAGCAAGAGAGAGAGAGTGTGTGCTTGTGTGTGTGCATGTGTGTGTGTGTGTGTGTGTATGTGTGTGTGTTTATGCATGGGTATGGGATGGAACGTCGCCCGCTTCCCATTTCCACTGCACTGGGGCCTGTCACTTCGCATCGGTTCCATCTGCTCCCAATCGTGCGCTCGCGTCTCGCCGAGCGCTCCCCGAGGATGTCGCCGAGGGTGACTCGTGTCATCCGTGATTGCGGTGTCACAGTCAATCAGTTGTCAACGCTGACACTGAGAGAGAGACCCTTAATAATGCTCAGTCCTCCTGAAATAATGCAATTATACCTCCCCCCCATCCTCTATTGTCTTTGATTATTCATTTAATTTTTTTTTGTCTGTTGTTGGTGTTTATGGAAATGAGTTTCTTGAGGTTGCAAGCGGCCTCTCGGGCGCGGCGGAGAGCTCAGCGAGCGTGAGGGTTTTGTTGTGCATCCAGCCGTTGTGAAGAGGGGAGTATAATCGCATGGAAATAGGCGCATGGTGGCGCGGGACCGGTAATTGCTCAGCACGTACAGTGGCGGTTGCGGAGTGTCAACAAATCAACGGGGGGGGGGGGGAGGGGGGGGGGGGGGCAAAGGAGGTGGAACAGCAAGCTCAAGCAGTGACCCTGTATTAACACAGCCTGGGTCATTGTTTGCATGGCGGGCTTATATGTGTGAGTGTGTGTGTGTGGGTATGTGTGTGCTTGTGTGTGTCTGTGAGCGAATGTACGTCAGGCCATCAGGTTTTCTCCAGGAAACACAATTTCCTTCCTCTCTTTGTTTACCCTCCTGCCACGGCACAATTTGGAGATTTGTACGGTAAAGAGAAATATCGTAATGGCGATTAAAGCAAATACGGGGGATTTATGAGTTGTGGGGAATAAATGGCTTCTGTGCCTGCGCCGACCTCCTGCGCATGCAGTGGCGACGAGCCTGGTGCCACAGATGGTCAAATCGAGAGCTCACAAATCTTTGTTTAAATTTATGCTTTTACTTAAAGATCATCTGGATTTAACCAAATTTAATCCCGACTCAATGACTCCTACTGGGGCCAGATTTAATCAGAGAGCATGCCTATTACATATTCATCTCCGCAGTCCCGTCAGATCGTCTTAAGTGCTCTCTTACAACCGTTCCTCATTTTCCTTCCTTATCTGTTTGCATGGACTGGACTCATGCATTCATAATTCAGAGTTTTATTCTTCTGCTGCAGGTTTTGTCTCGGTTCCACCTAAATGTCTCATGATATATGTTTTTATATATGTTCGTTTGTGTGTGTGTGTGTGTGTGTTTGTTCGTTTGTGTGTGTAATTTGTGGGTTTCTATAAAACAATGTAAGCAAAGCAAGCTAAGGCTTGACTTTTAATTGATTTAACCCGATGTTTATGCAATGATTCCACCAACCACCAATCCCTCCCACCCCTCCACCCCCACCATAAAAAGTCTGAAAAATGAGGCGTCCCCCTCTGTCAGGCCTGGTATTTTTCCACTTGACTGCACCAGGCTCCCCTCTTCCTTTCCCGCTCTCTCTCTCTCTCTTTCCCTCTCTCTCTCTCTTCCTTTTCCTCCTTCCATTCCTGTTCTCCCTGGTGCCATATCGGCAGGAAACAGAGAGCCTGGCTCCAGAGGGAGGGGTATGGTTGGTGGAGTGCAGGGGGAGTGCAGGGGGCTTATGGGCAGAGGTGGGCTTCCCCAATCCCAGTGGACTTTAGGGGAAGAATGGCCAGAAGTGACCTAATGACTAGTCAACATGGCGGTTAAGGGTGGGGGGCTGAGGGGAGTATGTGAGACACAAGGTGAGCTAGAAGTTTGAGAAGGAAACATGTCGAGGGATGCCCAGGGCTACACCTGGGTCCTTCCTTTAGGCCTGCTGGTCAGCCATCTTGTGGTCTGGATGTGCCATCAGTACTCCACACTCACCTATCATCATCCATCGTTGCTACAGAAGTTTGGTGTTGTATGCAATATTAGGTTTTAGAAAAATGTGTGTGTGTGTGTGTGTGTGTAGTTTGTTTATGGTTGTATTTGTGTGTATGTGTGTGTGATGAATGGTGATAACTGAGAACTCTGACTCCTCTTAACCCCTGAAGTGGACTTGGCATTCTTGTGTGTGTGTGTGTGTGAGGAGGGGGTGTACAAGCTGAATGGCCTGTCAGGAGTTCTCTTAAACATACCCGTACAACACAGTACATTTGTTGCTGTTCTGTACAGGAAACATATTTCCCCAATGACCAGTAGGTGTGGTGATATGATTCATGTTTATCATTGTCTGGATCAAAAGAAAGGAAGCTTCTGGAAAATATGGGATGGATACAAGCTCTTGCTTTATGCTTACTCATGAATCCAGTGTTTGCGTTTGCCATTGGATGAGATTCCTTTGCAATAACCAATATCAGAATAGTCCCTTTGTGTTTTCTGACATGCCGGTTTGTTTTGCTAGTTTTTTAGATCTTATCTGTGGATTGCCTATAATGAAAACACTACGACTGCCTCCAGAATAACAGGAAAGATAAAAGTACTTGGCAGAACAACAAAGCATCCTTTGACATTTCAAAAAGTCTCTTGCTTTGGTAAAACATCAAAAAATGTAGTGCACTCAACTGCATTTTCTTGATTGGTGGGATTATTTAATTGAATGAAAGAAATGGTTCAACCCCTGGCTTCAGCGAGGAGATTGGCTGTCCATCTAGTCTGTTTAAACTACATCCATGGTCAGCTTTGAAGTGAGTTTCATTAGCATAAAATTTCCAATTTGGAAAAGTCGTCACGTGACTGCTGTAGACCTCATTAAAATTTCTCACCCCCCGGATTTGGCAGGATACAGGTGGTTGCATTCATTGTTGTTTGCACTGAAGTTGCTAATTGGTCTAGACAGTGAGTTGGCTAATTGCTTTTGCACATGAATTAGAAATGCCTTTCTATAGCGCAGTGGGCAAGCTAACAATAGGGGCGACCCATATCTCAGTCAGCACATAGGTGCTAATGTTTACCTTAGTTTAAATAGAATATGTGAAAGGGGAATTGTGAGAAAACTTACAAAGTTTAAATAGAGGGAAAATAAAGAGAGAGAGAGAGAGAGAAACAGAGAGAGAGAGAGAGAGAGAGAGAGAGAGAGAGAGAGAGAGTCAGGCCTGTCTGCTGCCCAGAAGTAATCACTAGTGCTAAATACCATCAAAAGCTCTCTCACACCAGGTGCCAGGAAATTTACGAGGCTGGCTGGCTTTTTTGAAGACGGGGGCCAGGCTTAAAGTCCCAGGAGGGGCGTCTGTCGCTCAGGCACAGCCAGGCTCCTGTTTGGGGTGGACTGGTGGAATGGTTTGAGGAGGGCCTGACTCTTGAGGAGTTAGATGTCTATGCCCTCCATGCTGGTGGTGAGGGGGCGTGAGTGGTGGGTGGATGACCCAGACCAGCTGATGTCCATAGGGGTCTGATGGGCTAGCAGCTGGGGGTGATAGAGCTGGGGAGGTCAGGGAGTGTGGTGGTGGTGGTGGTGGATGCCGTGGGTAGGTAGTCAGAGTCATTTGGAGAACAAAAGGTAGTCAGTGAGGGACTGGGGCAGATCTATTTTAAGGACCTCTTTCTCTCTCTCTCTCTCTCCTCTTTCATTCTGTTTCTCTTTCTGCTTGCATAGGTTATGCTAATGTTTAAAGGCTAGAGGACATGTGTTAGGGGTAATGCAGATATTTTACAGGCCCTGGAGACACACCAAGAGTCCAGAGTGGTCCAGGGATTTCCCCATACTGTATAATCAGTCCATCTGTGATGTGAAAAACAGACCCCACAAGCGGCAGAGTTCTGAAGCCAAAGCACTGAGTGATTATGGGTTAAGATAAGGTCACAGTCCAGCAAAATCTTTGAAGCCATTGTTGTTGTCAAGACATAGTATTTGAAAAACGAATTATTTCTCGTTAAACATAATGGAGCTTACCATGGACAACTGTCTGTTTTGAAATATGAAAAGAACCCAAAGTTTGTAGGAACACATTTCAGGGGTTAACCCCGAGGGCTAAGGCAGGACGGACAAACTGTTGCTGACCCCAGGTTGCTCTTTGACCCTTGTGATACCCCTGACCTCTGCACAAGTGTTAAACATCTAAGCTTGGGGAGCCCTCCCCCCTTTACAATGCAGTAAATCTTGACAGACACACCTGTCTTTTGTTCTTCTATATATTCCGACTAAGTTAAGATTACTGCAACATGTGTGCAATAACCTACCGGTATTACAATCTATTTTAGTTTTTGTAGGCGCGGCATATTGACTATCTTCGTAGTAAGCAGCCCAAATCGATCTCCATTGTTAATCCCAAATACATGCTGTATGATATGTACAGTGTAATATACATGTATTAAACACCTAGAGGTACCCAGGATCTTAAACCGAGGATGACTGGCCTAAGAAATCCATTAATCCAGACTGTCATTATGGCATCCCAGATGTCGTTAATAATTGTGACAGACATTAATGTGTTCAGATCTCTTATGCTTGAACATATTTTTTTTTCCTTCATGCTAATAGCTTAATGAGCCTAATCTGTTTTTTTTTTTGTTTTTTTTTTATTTTAGACACCATGCTTAGCACATTAAACCAATCTGTTTACAATACACAATGTATGACTCCGGCTCCTGTAAAGGATTATCCAGAATTTGTCATCCTTAAAAAGCCCTGGTGTTTCATTTTGCCAGGATAAAAAAAATGAGCCTGCTTGACTGACATTAAACTTCATCAACATAACAATTTACAAGACAGCTCTGAGGCTATAACGATACTTCACTGAAAGCAGCTTTCCCTTATTAAACCCCAGATATAATCCCCGAGGATCGGCCAAGATGTTGCCCGTAGCCTTAAACTGATTCTTTTTCAACGAGGGCAATGGGCTGGAATCTGTTTAAGTCCAGAACGGGGAAAGTAGACCACTCTATATTGTAGACGAATAAGACGAAAGCTATCCGTCAGCAGTCAGAATAATTAGTTCAAAAATGGGTCAGAAGATGTTTTGTCCTAATAACTTAAGCAGTCTTATTGTCTAAAGAACATTCTGTACACACTGTGCACACACTTATCCCTTATCCCCCCCAAACATGTATGTACTTAAAGCAAAGCCAACCGAAACTAGAGGGAACTTTTCTTTTTATCCTATGCAAACATCATGTGAAGATGTCTGTTTTCATCAGTGTTTGTTCATCTAGGATCTATGGTCATCTGTATACAATGTAGCAGTAAGATTAATAAGGAATTCTGGATTCTGATTCTGTCTCATAACTGTATCTTGAATGGTTCATGGGAGTGTTGGCTGGCCTTTGATACACCATCGTAGGTTAAAGAATTTGTCTTTTTTTTTCCTGATAAGGCCATACTATGTAAACGTCCTTGCTTATGTTCCTTCCTGACTCCTAAAGTTGCTACCAGAAGCTGTAATCTTGGATCATATGGCTAACTTATACAGGACATTCCCCCAAACACAAACTGTCTTTGGTGAAAGTGCCTTTAAAAGTTTTCACACCCTCATCCTGGGATAAAGTGCAGAGTCATTTCACTGGACTACCTACTATCAATGACACAGTTTAAAACTAGGATAAAGGACTATTTGAGTACTGAATGCCCATGTGCTGTTATTTAGTGCTGCTGATGATCATGCAGAGATGATGTTAAATTGCCAAAGGTCTTTTTCCCATTTATGTCGTTGTTTTTAAATGGACCTTCTCTATTTAAGCTACTGTCTTGGCCATGACCTCCTTGCAAAAATTAATCTCAATTAAATAAGATCTGCTAAAATAAAGGTAAATTAAAGAAATAAAAATGTACCCCGGGTATAAAAACATTGTCCTAATTGTACAATATATTGGCATTCACCCTCACCTGAATCCAAGTCAGACCCTGCTTTTAAAGGCAAAAAGCATGTTGAAACCTAGCTTAAAAAATAAGTATGGAGTATCTTTACTGCAGAGTGCAGTTATTGTTTTCCACTGGATTTCTGTATATGTGAGAGAGAGATCCAGAAGCAAAAGGACCAGCCTACCATAGCTAGTTTGCCTGACTGCCAGAGTTGTAATGGAGAGAGCATGTTTGAAGGCCCCTCGGGGGAGAGAGAAACAATGAGGATCCAGAGAGAGAGAGAGAGAGAGAGAGAGAGAGAGCAGTACAGACACACGGGCAACGTAGACTCAAACCAAGAGGCGTTTAAAAATCAGCTAAACAGCAGGGTCTTCACATCTCCAGAAAAGCGCTGAAACTATGCTGAAGCTGACCACAGTTGTCAGCACTTCCAAGATGGAAAAAAGATCTCAGAGTCCGCAGATCTCTTCTCATCCAACTGTGCATTTTTCCCCTTACAACAGCATATTGATAATAGTCCACTTGAGAAACAGCATTAAAAAAGAATTGCGTATGAACCAAAGGGTTGGTTTATTTCACTTCTTTTCTCATAAACTAAATTCTACATCTAAATTCGAAAACTTCTAAAAAGCCTTTGAATGTAACCACAGCCATTCTGAACCACAGCCTTTTTGAATCCAGAAAGAATACTAATCATAATTTAGCTGTGTGGTATTTTCTATTTATAATCAATAAATCTACTCAGAATGTATAAATTATAGCTCTATTGTTCAACTAATTAATATGAAATTTGTGAACAGTAGTAGCAGCAGTTTTGTTGACTTGCCCTTTACAGTGACAGCGTAATCTCCTCAAAATGCATAACTCTGGGCAGCTTTTGGAACAGTGCCATCTTAAGGCCTGCATCCTTCAGAACAGGGCCATGGAGCTTTTTAGAGTGTTTATTTTCCTCTCCGATTGAGAGATCAAATGTAATATTCCAGTCTCCAACAACAGAGTATTCCACAGGGTAAAACTGTTGGCAAGGAAAAGCAGAAGGGTTGGAGAGATTAGGCCCTCTGAATCACAGGAGAGGGGGTGGGCTGCTGAACTCCAAAGTGGAAGAACTGGAGGAAGATGCTACCTATCTCTCCACCTTGGTCTCTCTGTCTCTCTCTTGCTCCCTCTCTTTTCCTTTAGTTTGGTTTGGCCTGTTTTTGTTTTAGCTCCTTGACTTGAGTGTGTGCATCAGGAATAGAGGTGATGCTCTGCCTATCTGGTCAGGGTAATTGGGGAGATTTTTTTTTCTTTATGAAAGAGGTGAAGAAGGAGGGTCAGAGAGGTGCAGTCCCAAGACCAGTCCCACCCACTCACTCAACTCCCTCAAATCGACATAGGGGCAGAGGAAGACAAAGCGAGTGAACAAGTGAACAAGTGAGAGAGAGAGAGTGAAAGTGGAGAGTGCTACTTTCATTTAAGATGGAGAAGAAAAACCACGCAACCCACACTGGCCCCCCACTGTAAGCCTGCGGCTAATCGAATGGGAGCGGGCCGGGAATAAATCATCTCTGGAGCCTCCCGATATTGAGCCGACGCCGCGTAGTGAATCAGTTCAGACAAAAATAAACATCCATCATGCCTGGCACTACCAGAGCCACGGGGAGGCCGAGGCAGAAGGAGGGGGTCCGGGACAGCGCTGCGCTTGCTGTGTCTTTAACGTGTTGATTTGTTAAGGCCTGTTTGTTGCACGGCGCACAATGAAGAGCAGCGAAGAACGGGAACGGGAGTGGGAGTGCGGCATAGTGGAGGGGAGAGGATTGGGGCCTCAGGACCTCCAAAGTGAAACAGACAGCATGTGGTGAACAACTGTGCGTGCAACATGCTTGCCAAGTCTTTGTTCCTGGGTTATTGTTGTGTTCACTTGCTTCTGGGTACTTTCTTTCCCTGTTGTGTGTATGTTGGTTGTTTTTTTATGGAGGGGGAAGGGGGTTGATGTGTACAAAAAGCAACAAGATGGAAGGTCCTGATTTAGAGTTGAATGTGATGGTTGTCCATATGCAGTGATTCATCCTTTTCAGATGTGTCCAGTATTCTAATCTTAGAGGTATTCAATATATGAACATGGCCATTTCCTACTTCTGTGAGGCATTATCAAGATAAAAATAGCAGCAACTCAATGAAATTCAGATGGACCTTATTGAGTCCAAATAAAACCCAGAGGCACATCTGTCGCATTTTATTGCTCCCTTTCTTTGATTTTTGTTCTGAAAGGAAACGGCTTTATACAACCTTAAAGTGAGAGCCACACTGGATAGATATTTCAAAATCCCACCTCAATAACAAAGAAGCCACAGCCACATACTAGAAACCTGTCAGGACTTACGGAAGTAGTTTCATACACTTAAAAGATATCTGTAGAGTAGTAGAGCATCTGCCAAGTAGTAGAGGTAGTACAGCTTGGCTATATACCTGCACAAGCTTCAAACACAGAAAAGCATGAAAATATATTAATAGTCGTGATCTAATGGTCTTCCTGTGAAGTGCATTTGTCAAGAGATGTTTCCATGATGTCTCAGAAGAAAAGGAAGAAAGCCTGAACAGCCTTGCCAAGAAAAAGAAAAAAAAAGAAAGAAAAAGAAGCTCTCTCATTCCAGCCCCCAAATAATGCTGGCTCAGACAGTCGGGGAGAACTCAGGGATAGTGCATTGGCCTCTTGATCCCAGGAATTTCATTCCATTAATAGGTCATTGAATTGCCTTATGGGCATTGGTCCTGCAGAGCCCAGGCAGAAAACCCTCCTTCTCTGCACCAATAGCGTCCTGCAGAAAACAGAAACCATGGGCAGAAAGGATCTCCTATGAAAAGCACATGTTAAGACATAATCTTTAAAGGTTGGTTCGTCTTTTATCACACAAAAACATAAAGTAATTAATGATGTGTTTTGAAAGCAGTGGGCGCTCATCTGTGTACTGCTTTACAATCATACTGGACAGGCTAGGTGTGAGCTATGAAAGTGTTGAACTGTGAACTATGATTAATTAATCAGTGCTGCAAATCTCTTCAGAACAAGACAGGCTGCAGGAAAAGTATTTTTAGTAAGGCAGGGTTGGAATCAAACAGGGTTGGAATCAAATCATCTCCAATATAGCCTCGCTGAAATGCATTCAGCAGAGAGACAAAACATTCTCTCAACCCGAAGTTACTTCTATTAAAAATGACTTCTGCTGAGTCCCCAGTCTAGACTGCTGAGGAAACAAGAGGAGAGAGTGAGAGCACGGCACTGTTTTAGAGTCACTGTTAGTTTGACTCCATTCTCTTCCTTTTCGCAGTGACACCCACTCCCATCTCTTATCACCATTTTTAGTCCTTTTCATTTCTCTGTTCTGTTTGTTTATTTCTCCCAACTTTTACCTTATACTCTGCTCTCCTTTCCCTCTCTGTCCTTCTCTCTCTTTTTTCACCTTTTATCACCTAGTTTCTCTCTCTTCCTCACCCAGTGTGCTCTCTAGCTCTCT
This sequence comes from Limnothrissa miodon, assembly GCA_017657215.1. NCBI lineage: Eukaryota > Metazoa > Chordata > Actinopteri > Clupeiformes > Clupeidae > Limnothrissa > Limnothrissa miodon. Next base: position 151,934 of record JAGFZM010002158.1, on the reverse strand, counting down.
CTCTGTCTTTCTCTCTTTTTCTCTTTCTAATCTAGCGTTCTCTCTCTCTTCCTCAGCCAATGTGCTCTCTTTCTCTCACTGTCTTTCTCTTTCTCATCTAGTGTTCTCTCTCTCTCTCTCTCTCTCTCTCTCTCTCTCGGCCTGTGACATAACGGTTACTGTCAAAACAGATCATTCCCTCGTTCAGTCTCTTCCTCGAAACCTGCCACATGTCACAATCTGTATGGAATATACACTGTGCCAGAGACAAGGTCACATTTTGCTGGCGGAACACTGATGCTGTTGATGCATGTGCTCAGGCTTTCTCTTTCCTCAGTCAAAACAGGATGAACTGTTTGAATGGTCAATTTTTTTTTCCTCTTTCCCTCTGCACAGTTCCCAGAATACTTTGAGACCCTTCTGAAACCACATCGTATATCACGAGAACACACTAAGAGTTCCTACGCCAATGACTGACTGGTGTATCATCGTTTTCACTAGTTTAATAAATTGAGATTCAGGGGCTGTTTTGTAGGTGTGTTCAACAGAGTGTGCAGACAGACAGTAGTCTGCTAGTTTCCTGTTTTGCTAATGCAAGGCTTTTGAAATGCTAATTATGCAGAGACATGTAACACTGAATGTCCACAACAGATTTAATGATGAGGCACTGGCTACAGTTACACAGTTGAGTGATGCATTAAGGGCTCCCTCGGGAGTCATACCCCCACCCCTCATCCCAATTGTCCGCGTGTGCATGCACAACAACGCCCCGGCTGTAACCAGTCCCACAGTACGCAAGCACCACATGTTCCCCATATTCGCAACTCTCACTCGTGAAATGGCGCTCTGGCGTGGTGTAATTAGTCATTGTCCCGTCGCTGTTCCTCGGTTGCTCAGCAGCTGTGGCACGTCACGATCACCATGTGCGATTGCCCTGACATCCCCCATGTAGCCTTTCTGTCCTTGGTCCCAAAGACACACATACACATACACACACGGTTGATTTTATAGCAAGGCCTTTTTTCATCATGGCAAGCAAAGCCCCCCCATTTATCCTAATTGCATTTGTGTCATTCGACAAAAATGGAGACGGATATGGCGTGATTATTAAGTGGAAGTGCTTTATGAGTGACTGAGGAGAAGGAAGAGAGATAGACGGGATTAGTGGTGTGGACGAATCTCCACATCTGCCCGGCATGCATCGATCATGATTTAGCAGAGCAAGAGAGACGGAAAGAGCCAGAGAGAGAGGCATGAACGGGATTACACAGGATAATATGAGGCCGTCATTCCTGTTGTCTTGTCGTGAATAGGAAGACTGTTGTGTGTGGTTGAGCTCTTCGCTTACCTGTGTTCTTAGATTGCATCACTCCACATGGCTGATATCATTTGTAGTGTGTGTCAGTGAGAACAGTCTGATAGCCAGAGAAATGCAGGTGCTGATCTGTTTGTTTGGTCTCCTCTAAGTGTCTTTATGGTGACCATTTCATTGATTTTGGTGCACGAGTCCCCTGGATAAATTGCATGTTTTCTGGACCCAGTTATTTAAATAGTTTAATCTGGATCAAAGTGATCCAGATAATAAAAAAAAAAACCTAACAACCAGTGGTTTGCAATATGTAATCCAGGATCACTTTTGAACAATTGTGATTACAGATTGTAAAACATGGGATTTTCAGATCTGCATCTGCAACTAGCCCCTCAGTTTTTTTCAGTTCTTTATCTTTCGGTAGATGGTAGACGAATGCTGGATAAGTCTCTTTGATACTTAAGAACTGTGAGATGTTCAGACGGACCAGAAAAGTCCAACTCAATAGGATCTTATTGCTAGTTGAGTAATAGATTAAGGCAGGTGATGTCTAAATCAGCCTCTTACAACTGTTTCTAGTTCATTACTGTCTTTCTTTTTTTTTAATTATTCCAACTGAATTTTGGTCACCTTGCTGTTTCTCTTGGGCCATGCTGTACAGAGGAAGTTCGCTTGGCAAATCCAAGCTCAGTTCCACCGTGGGGCAGTCAGGAAGGCCGCTGAGTGGAAGAGAGGATATTGAGCCCCATAGCCTCCCAGGTTCATAAAGTGAGCCCATCTGGTCTTGGCCGAGCGAGCAGGCTCGATATGAGCTTAATATGATTAATTGGGTCTGCGACCTGGGTCAGCAGCTCTGCATAAACTGCAGGACCACAGTGCAGGCTTAATGTGGTGCACATCCCTCACATCCCCTTATTGATAGTTAAATAATGATCTCATGAATAGCCGAGCGCTCCTGTCGATGGTCCAACAATTAAGTTGTCCAGGAGATATTTTTTTTTGGGATGGTTAGCAGGAATCGGGTGGAGGTGCTGGTGCTCTGCGCGGACTTTAAAGGTAGGATTTTTTTTAAGGGCCCTCTGTGCCATCCTCATTGATTTGAATTAATTTCCCCCAAAGCATCAGAGTCCGTTTGTGGACTCTTGGGATCAGTGCAGCACGTTAAGTGGACCCTCATTAATTAGTGGCAGTCCGCTGAACAAGAAAAACATCCTCCTTCTGACATAAAAGGCACCAAAGCGTGTAAGTATGATGAATTGTAGCATTGTAACAACAGCCCTGGAAACAACTTTCCTAGTCAGCCATCCAAAATAATAGACAACAGAGGAATATTGTATAATCAGATGTTTCGAAGAACAACAACAACAACCAACCAAAAAAATCATTGGCCTGTGGTTTAGCACAATTGTGATTAGATGTTTCGTCCTTGAGTTCCTGGTGGAAACTGGGAACAAAATATGCAATAAACAGAGGAAATAGCATTGTTCAGCATGCCATGCTGCTCTGATGGCTCAAAATGAGGTTGGATCCCTTCTTTTTCACCATCTATCACTCTCTCTCTCTTTCTCTCTCCCTCTCTCTCCTTTTCTCCCTCT
>JAGFZM010002158.1:134051-144051 GCA_017657215.1 Limnothrissa miodon | reverse complement strand
GAAAAAATGAAACTAACACTCTTGGGTATATGAGTGAAAAGGTAGTAAACAAAGCAAGCGACTAGATTCCTGTTGACACATTAGAAATATGCACATGTGGGTGTCTTTCAGCTCCTCTTCACTATTGAACAGTGATGTTTGAAGCTCTGATCTCTTGTTCAATTCACAGACCTTCACACTGGGCTCTTTTGCTTACATTCAATCTGTCTTTCTGTCTTTCTCTTCTTGTTGTGTGTGTGTGTGTGTGTGTGTGTGTGTGTGTGTGTGTGTTGTCAAAATGGGCTTGTCACTCACTTCGGAAATATGGTAGAAAAGTATTCCGGGTCAAACCAATCAAGTATTGTGTTTGTTTTTGAATAATTCCAGTTATGAACTGAACATTTTCAGATGAATGTTACGGAGATGGTAGTGATGATTCCACTGTTGCTAATTTTTAAGGCTGCATCATGATTACCATTGAGTTTGCCTGATTTAATCTGGTTGGTGTTGGAGGAGTCATGGATGGTGTCTGTGATTCGGATGAAGTACACGGAGAGTATGAAATGATATCATCATATCAACCTCGTTAGGTTTGTGTGGTGGTTTGATTGGGTTGCTAGGGAATCAGCATACAGGGAGTAGTTTAATCTTAATATAAAAAAAATACTTGTCATCAGTTCACACTTTTAAAGTGTTTTTGGCATTGTGTAACTCTTGAATTGATTGTATTGCTAACATTGCTCTGTTTTGGTTTTATTTTTATTAGGTGACTGCAACTTCGAAAGACCCTACACATCTTGTGGCTACACTCAAGGCAAAGATGACGACTTTGACTGGGAACAGGGGAACACCAAGGAAAGACCTTCCTCAGATCCATGGGTCCCATCTGGTATGTGACTTTATACACTATAAACATCACAGACAGCGGTTAGAAAATTATTTAAGCCATTTTGACATTTCCATTTGCAATTAGATCTCAGAATGTCTCAGATACACTGTAGTAAAGCTAAGAATAAAATATATAAAAAATACTTTCTGTAGATTAATGAAAATTTTCAAGGATTGCAATTTTTGAGAAGAGTTTTCAAACCATTTCAAAGGCCAATAGCAGCATGAACGTTGATGTGCCTTGAGCCAAAATGGCTGCCATTTTATGTTTTCTCTCAGGAGAAGGCAACTGATTTATTCCCTGGTCTTCACTGGCCTGTATTCTCTGTCTTGACCCATTCTCTCATTACGTCTCTTTTGTGGGCCCTGGAATTCATTATTCCTCCTGAGACACAGGCAGTGATTGTTCCTCCGCTGTTGATAAATGTTGTTGTGATAGTGACCGCTATGACCTCTTCTTTGTGACCTCCTCTCGCCTTATTATGTGGGTGCAGTGAGCGGACGCAGCCATGTTGACTTGAATGATGAGTGAAAATCATTGGAACACTCCTATATTGTTATTATCATCTGCACATTAGAGTGAACGACTAATGGTTCATGGTACTACTGCACATTCATATTATCACCGATATGTTTTTAATTAGTTAATATTCTAGCAATATGATTTGAGTTGTCTTTGAGATGAACTAAATGAACATATGGTGAGGCTTTGGACGAGGGATGTTTTAGCAATTGGCTCTATTTCTGCCGACATGAGATACACTATAGCAGAGCTATTAAACTTTGTTCTTTTTTGATTTGCTGGCCATGGGCGGCTTTGCTCCTAAATCTTATGCGCAATCACGCATAACTGGCGCATCGAGTAGCCCTTGTCCGGCTATCAGTGACAGGGCCCGAATTAATTGCAGTCGGCCTACTAATTTCATCCTGATTCCATCGGCACGTTCAGGGGCCTCCCTGAGAAATGACCTGACAATGGGAACACAGGAAAGGAGGAAGAGAAAGAGAAGGGGGAGAGGAGGAAGAGAAGATGGGGGGAAAGAGGAGGTGTTTACTTTTTTTGCAGAGAATTGATTTATGTCACATCGGCGAGGGGGGTGGGTGGAGGGGGTTTGTGGGGTGATGGAGGCCAGAGAAGGTTAAACCTTGGCTCAGCGGAAGGGCGCCGACCTACATGACTGTGCTTCGCCCCTTGCTTAATGCGTTGTCTCTGCTGTGTTGCACCCGTGTCAGCCCCGTCGGAGCGAGACCCACATTTGCATCAGAATGGTAATATTGTTTCAAACCTCGGGGGCGTTCTGATGAGTTGGGGGGGGGGGAAGCCGCTTCTGTCTGATTGTCTGAATTGAGAGCAATTAGTCAAAAGTGCTCCAGTCCCGTCTTCTTTCAAAAAGCCCCTGCTATTACACATTGCTCTGACTCGGAATCACACAATGATTTATGCCCTGCATGATGGCCATTCAGACCTCAGTACTGAATCAAAAAGCTCTTTGTTTCCCTCCATTACACTGACGTTGACGATCTTTAAAGCCCAACTTGGCTGGCTCAGACGAGGAGCAAAGGCACTGTAATCGAAGTGTGTTTTATTTTCCAGCTCCGAGTAATCGATGCTTGCAGCTCCCCTTCTTTCTATCGACAGCAATCACTAGCCATTTTTTCTCCCTTTGTGACCAGGCGGTAGGTCAATCCAAAACTGTATTTGATTTATTCAAGTGTTTAGCGCTTTTTTTTTTCTTTTTATGGGGATGATGGGTTGTGTACAATGTATGATGTTGCACACTGGGCATCTTGCTGGTCTTCAGATGCCAGGTTCTCATCAGAGGAAGAAGAACAAAATGTAACCGTCATCAGAGGAAGAAGAGCAAAATTGAACCCACATTACCTGTCAGCCTGACCCCCACCTATACCTCCCATGAAGCAGATAGCATGACACATTCCCCGCCTTGGCCAGACCTGCTCTCTTGGCTACATGTGATTATGCTCCCCGCCTGGAGACGACAGCCGCTGTTGTACTGCTTTCACCAGGCATTAGCGCACCCGGCATTTGCGCACCAAGCTCAGCCAGAGAGTGCTGACAAAGACGCTGGGAAGTAGAGAAAGAAGAGAGAGAGAGATGGATGGATACATCGAGTCCTCTCTGAGGAAATATTTGCCGCCCTGTCATGTCAGACTGTAGACTATGACTATAATAAGCCTAGATGAATCAGGCCTGGATGGATGGATTTGAAATGGCTGCCCCTCTTTAAGGAACCCGTGTGTTTGTTTTTTGTCCCTTCAACCTTTAATCTGACCCCATGGTTTTTGCCCGATAATTCTGGAGTCATTGAAGTGGAGTTCAATGTTCAGTGGAGTCGGTGCTCTGAGCTTGGTGAGGTCATCTGTCCCAGCTCATTCTTGCGTGGTGAATGGGTGTGTCCCAGCAGCGGCAACTTGTGTGTCTGTATCAGATTACCACAGCACGCGGTCACATGCTGAGAGAAGAGGTGGGAGTGTGTGTATGTGTATTTGTGTGTGTGAGTGTGTGTGTATGTGTGGCTGAGGGGGTGTGGGAATGCCAACTTCAAAGCATTCTCTGGCCTCTCTCGCATGTAAACAGGTGTAGACTCTTCACTGCAAACCGCTAGCACCCTAACAGCCCTGATCCAGCCACATTAGGCAGTTTGCTTCCTCTTTATTCAACTAGCAAGATGGAGTTCTGGTGCCCTCTGCCAGATCCATTGGCCAATCCAAGCAGAAAGTGCTGTAAATCCACACGCTCTTGATTCTCCATTAAAGGCCTGAGATTGACTGGGAGCTGTTTGTAACAAGCCCGTAATGTTATCAAGGGACCCCAGAGAGCCTCAAACTTCAGAGAGCCTTTATTGTTCCTGAATGGTTAATGCAGTTTTGTGCCTATTGCAGTGTTTATGTCCACCATTAATCTCTGATGAAGCCTTGGCACTGGTCTTGATTAGAACAAGAGAGAAAGAATGGAAGAAGACACCAACAGCTTTCTGTCGAAGATAAATGTTAACAAAATAGTAACCCCCTTTCTTCTGCTTTAGATCAGCCATTAGAGTTGGTAAGGAGGTTATTTTAGAGAGGGCAATATGTGGACATTCCCTGCTTGTGGTATAGGGATGGGCAATCACACCATAAGTACACACTCTTCTCCGCAGCTGACAAATGAATTGGCCATATTTGAATTTGTGTGTGTGTGTGTGTGAGAGAGAGAGAGAGAGTGAGAGAGAGAGAGAGAGTTTTGTGTGTATGTGTGTGTAACCGAGAGAGTGTGTATGCGTGTGTGTGTGTGTCCATCTAGTCAGTAATGGCGCTGTTTGGCGTCTAAGTGGGGAAGCGGGAGGCTCGTTCACATTTCCTCTGTAACTACTTCTCATGCATCTGCACAGGCCCAGTATCATTTCACTAGGGGAAAGAAGAGCTCATTCCGAAATGTGATTATCAGAGCAATGAGTGTGTGGACTTGCCACTCATCCATCAGTGTCCTACCAGTTTCCCATCTACAGACTCACTAATGAATGCTTGCTAGACTTGTCTCTCACAACTAATGGTGTGTGCGTGTATGCGTGTGTGTGGGTGTGAGTGTAGGTTGAAATGTGTCTGTGTGTATGTGTGTGTGAGAGATTTTTTAGATGTGAGGTCTGGTGTGGTACGGTGTGTATTAGCTTTGTGAGTTTTGTCTAACCCATGTAGAATTGAGCAAGCACCCAAACTCCCAAAAGTCTCAGGAAACTCATATAGGAGAACAGTGCACAAATCAAACGAGTGAAAATCACCTCAGTGACTAACGTGTTGTTCCAGAGTTGCATAATATAATTAGCATTTTAGACAGTGGAGAGCAAGGTCAGGAGTGAAAAAACACTGCTTTCCATGCCAGTGCTGACTGCCATCACTTTTAATTGTGCTGCAGTTAGTTAGTTACTTCCCCTTCAAGCTGGGAACATGACGCCCATATTTCTGTTGACATAGCATTAGATTTACAAACACTCTCAGTTGTGCATTCAGTACAGATTCAACACTAGTGACCTTTGTTACTTCTGAACATGGCTGCATGTAATCTCAAGAATGGCCCGTGACCTAGGCTAAAACGAACAAGTGCACAGCTGAATGTCTAAAATTAACCCCACTGCCTGCCAGCAGTTCAAATGACAAGTATTTAGCGATTGCTTCCTGATATGTGCAGTTATTTTAGGTTAGTGTATCTTTACTGGGGGAAATGGGTGCCATAACCTGGGCTTATCAGTGATTTATTAGCCTTCCGGAAAACCTGTCGCCACGTTGTGACACGGTGCACGCATGCCTGTGGCAGCCAGCGACCTGAGACCCAGCTGTTGTCACTCCCTCCAAACGCACAACGGCGAATCTGTGATATTGCACGGACACTACGCACTTGCGCTCCTACACTGGCCCAGGTGCAGTCAGCTAGGACTAGGTTTAGCTAAAGCCTCAGAAAGTCTTCGTAGCTCCGAAGGTTTCTCAAATGCATGTCTTGTGGTTTACAGACTGCCTCCAAAATCCATCGTTGCCAAAGAGCGTAGCAAAAACATATGCAGATGGATGCTCTCTTGTGTTTATACTGTTTGAGTACAAACGTGAATCACAGAGAAAAACAAACCCGCATTCGCAAGATCAGTTGAACATGGTAAGCGCTTGATTAATGGAAAACCTGGCTCTGTTTGTTACCAGGTTTATTTCACCTCCAGTACCCCCCGAGTCTACATCCTCCCCCCACCCCATCACCACCCTTTAGGTGGCCTGCCACCCACTCATCCACCACTGTCACCTCCAATGGGATTGCGAGCGTGCTTCCTTGGCTAAGCTCCTGAAAAACAATAATCTGTCTTCTGCTAGCCCCCTTTTTTTCCCAGACGACATTGAAAAAGAAGAGCCCCTTTCAGAGCGAGCTGCCTCAGTTTCTGGCACGCTTGTCACCACGGAGGCTGTGGGTAGACTGTCAATAAACACACACCGCAAATTAATGTGGAAAAGACTCACAGTCAAAGAATGTTTGCTTTCTTTCCAGGGTTTTGGAAATATTATTTTTGGTTGTACACATGCACACGGTTGCATTTTTTGAAGCCTCTATGCCTGAAACTATAAGCCCCTCTGAAAAGATGTAGACTTAAGAGGTTTTTGTTTGGACAGAATCAAAAGCCTATTATTAATTATATTTTTTAGGTTAATCTGAGGTTGAAGAATTGAAAGCATTATCAAGGCTTACTACTTTAATGCCAACATCTAGTAGATAAAATGTAGCAATATTGTCTGAGTCTTTTTGAGTGGTTTAAATTTAGGACGGCTCAGAACATCGTTACACTGAATCAAATTGGAGGCCTATGGAGTGTCTCCGGTGCATGTCCCTTTGCCACAAGCTGAAAAAAAAGCGAAGGAAATAAATCTCTTTTCAAACGCTGTCGCTCCCCAAATGCTGAATGATCTGCTTTGAATTCTGCTCGGAGCTTGTGGGATGCAACGTGTATCCGTCACGCCCGCATCCACAAACAGGAGTCACGGCGACGACGCCACGGCAACATAGCGTCTGCCTTTCTCTTCCTCGGCTCTTCTCTCCCCTACACGCGACTCGATCCCACCGTGAAAACATCACTTAATTTGCACGTGCAAAAAAACGGTGAAAGGCAGGCGCGAAAGTTGGCGGCCGACTGGAGCCAGCAGACATCACTCGACCCAGAACCCCACGCACACACACGAATCGCAGGGCAAATTGCGATACAGGCGGTCCCCTGCTGGGATCTCTGGGCTTATTAATATTTAAAAAAAATATGGCGTGTTATCAGGGCAAACACAGCTGCTCCAAAATAAATAAAGTCAAAGATGCAGTTAGGCGGCTGTACACGCTCTTGTCTTTCATGTGGACCCTTGTGATGGCACAGACACAGAAAAAGCCATTGTGTTGTCACACCGACCTTTTCAGTTTGTGAGCACATGTGTGTGTGTGTGTGTGTGTGTATGAGCGTGTGTGAGTGTGCTTTTGCTCTGAGCGTGTGTTACAGTAATGTGTGCTCAAAAAAGATTGGTATGCACGCTCTAGAGTAGAGCAAAAACAGGAGTGATGCTGCTATACATTTCAATAGCAAGTCAAAGGCAGCCACTCTGAGTGAACCTCTTGCTACTGTACGTGCTACGCTGAAAACAAATTTAAATTCTATGGATGAATCACACACCTTGGCGTTGATCAACCATGCAAATGTGGGCACAAAACAACTGAGTCTATTAGGAGACTTTGGAACAGAGCACTGGATCCTCTCCTTATTATTAATATGTGTGGATAAATGGGTGCCCAGTCTGCCTGCCAATGTTTTCAGGCAACAATCTGGCTTTGAGACCCTTAATTGGACTACAGTGCAGCACCAGAGAAGCTGCCTCATAATTATCACTTAGCTATCACAAAGTACATCGTAGCACGGCGCCCGTCTGAAAACCACCTGTCTTAACAGCAGTGCTTCCTGTGTCCCTCTTAACAAATGCTTTTTTAAGTGTTCCACCTGCAAAAACACAGAACTGGACCACTGCCACCCTTTTGATTCGCTCAATCAAGGAGCTGAAACCACCAACATCACCAGCATATGGGCCATTAATTCTATGCTATTCCATTTTATGCTTTTCTAATTCTACTGCTATCAGGAAGGGCCCATCGGACATGTCCAGTGTCCCTATGGCTTCTGCTGACCCCCCATCCCTCCTCCTCTTCCTCCCCCCCACCACACCTTCACACACCCTCCTCCCTTCCCCAAATTGCCCGCCAACCCTCAACCCCCTGAAGGAACAGCCGTGCTGCTGGTTGCACCCGACACAGCCTCGGAGCAGCAGTTAATTGCTGGGCCGGTGTTTGTGAAGTCGCTTTGGTGGCCCTTGGCAAGGTTTCAGTGAGCATTATGCTGAGCAGGGAGATGGAAATAGAGATGTGGGTAGAGATGGGGAAGGGATGGGGGTGGGGGCATGGATGTGCAGGAAGTGGATGGGGACGGCGATCACAGGGGTGGACAGTCTCCCTTTGGGGAGATGACACGATACTCATCTCGGGGGCTGAGGGGAGTAATTGGGAGCGGTGAGTGAATAAAGATGACTTTATTACATTACAGCGGGTCAAAGCACAGCCTGCGCCCGGCATTCAAAAGAGCTGTCTGGTTTGTGGTGGTGTTTGTGTGTGTATGTTTGTATGTTTGTGTGTTTGCGTGCGTGTGTGTGTGTGTGTATGTGTGTGTGTGTGTGTGTGTGTGAGCGCTCACTAGGAGAGCATTGTGTTGTTTAGTCGGTGCCCTGTTACAAATGGAGTCAATATGCCGGAGCACATTTCCGACATGGCCCCATGCAAATGCCCCGTTTATGTTGTTCTCGCACACATCGAGGAACAAACAGCGCAACCCCCACAGAAACAAAACCTGAGCTGAATTATGAAAGACATTTTAGACATCTAAAAGCTTGTGGCCTCGGGGACCCTTTCAGAAATCGCCCCTCAAAATGCTTATATTTTGTCCCCTTTTTTGATTCAAAATGACTAAATATCTCTCAAATAGTGTGTGAGCCAGACTTATGTCAATTAGTTGATATTTCCATTACAGAGGCATCCAGAGCTAGTCATCCAAAGAGACTCAGTGTGGCGTCTCTGTGAAAATAAAGAGTGCCCATTTGTGAGTGCGGAAAGGCCTGTCGGAAGTCAGACAATTTATATTTAGTTATTGTTCAGCTAAGCACTCAACTTGTCTGTGTAGCCCATTGAAGCTCCATCGATTAGCTTCATTGGGGAGCTGGCTTTGAAAGTTGATTGAAGCGTGACTATATCACAGAGTTGAATGCAAGACAAGTCGTCCCTACATGGCCATTTTGAATGTAAAACACAAAAATGGTCAACTGCTCGAGCCAAGGACATTGTAGGATTTGGTTTGAGAGGGCGTTTTAGTGTGTGTGTGTGTGTGTGTGTCTACGTGTGCACTTGTGCTGGCACATATGCACATGTGCATGTGTTTAAGTGCATTGTTTCCTGTCATTGGCCCAGTCTAATTATAGGCTTGGATACTGATGCGATTGGAACCAAGTTGAACATATAAGCTCATACGCCCCGGTGCCTTTCCGTCACAGCTGGATCCTGTGCTGGCCGTCTGTAGCAACATCCCCCCCCCCACAACACACACTCCTCACTCACACAGATACACGTCAGTTTGGCCTCACGTCCAACACTTGTTCCAGCGCTTGTTCCCCTCTCTCGACACGTCTCCCCGCTCTTTAGGTAGAGATGCGCCCTGTGTCTTGGCGCTCCTGTTCAAGTGGCCAATGCCTATTTGATCTATTCAATTCACCTAATTGGATTTGCTGTTTCAATCTGAGATAGATTCTATTGAACTGTACCACTTGATACTTAGTCTTGGGTTGCATCGTTTTTTTTTTTTTTCTTCTTGTGGACTAGCAGCCCTCAGCGAGTATTTTTAATCCACTCAGCCAGGACTAGCTAGGTTGTAGAGTGTTTCGGAGAGGGTGGGAATGCATTGACCAATTTGGTTGTTGAAAAAAGCAAAAATCCATGCCAAATTTTGTCAGCCACACCCCTTCCCTCCCTGACCCCCACTCTTTCTGGCTGTGTCTTTCTCTAATGCGAGTGTTTCGCATTCGGCTTAAATTAACCCATCTATCCTTAGGGCTCTGTAGCGTGCCCAGAATCATTTTGCTGTTTGTGCACAACATTAAAAATCTATTTGTGCGGGTGGGAATGTGTTGGGCAGCGGATGCCAGGGAAGCCAAGGTTAATTTTCCATGTCAGGAGGACGTTATCAGTGCAACCACATGACTGGAAGAAACAGAGAGCCCAATCACCCCCCCGCCCATGACAAGCACACACTCACATAGCAATATACTCATTTTGTGAAACATAACGTCAATCCAACCCTTTGAAAAGTTTCTCTGTCAGAAGGGAGGGGGTGGGGTGTTGGGGGGTGGGGGGTTGGATGGTGGGGCAGACATTAATACACACAGTTGCCACGGGGACGGCCTTTGATTACAAAGCCACCTATCAGCGCGCACATGGGCGTAATTAAAACTCAGCCCACTAATTCCACACAAACAAACAGTGATAATGCGACAGAGCAGCCGGTGGGGACCCCCAGAATCACCCCCCCCCCCC
>JAGFZM010002158.1:107491-133951 GCA_017657215.1 Limnothrissa miodon | reverse complement strand
CACCCCCCCCCCCCCCCCCCACACACACACACACACACACACACAGACACACACACACACCCCACAATCCCAATCATCCCCTGCTGAGGTCTGCTGCTGCCTAGTGTGTAGAAGTTCATTATGACACTTTGAGATTGCAGAGAAGAGTTTATGTGTGTGTGTGTGTGTGTGTGTGTGTCAATGAATGAGTGAGTACTTACAGTAAGCGTACACACATGATGTGCATATGGTAGTTAATAGCCTAGAGTGAGTGTGTGAGTGGCGTGTGCCAGTCAGAAAGCTAGCTCTGCTTCCTTCTTCTCAGCTTTGCTCTGCTGCATTGCGCATGGTCTCTGTAGCCCCTTGTATAGTGAGGAGGAGACTCTGAGCCGGGAACCACATGGCTGAGGGGTGATGGTGCCCTCATCTCAGCCAATATAACAGAAGGGGAAGCTCTCCCTGGTGAAAATGCAGCACGACTCACATGCAGCCATCAGAAGCTGTGGCTGTGCCTGAACCTTTGATGATTCTCTCTCTCTCTTTCTCTTCCTCTCTCTCTCTCGCGCACGCTCTTTCTCTCCCTGTGTCTCTCCGTCAGCAAAGGGAGTGTAATTTGGGATCGGAAAGGTGGGTCAGTGTTTTGATTCGATCTGGGCCTTTGGGTGGATGAATGTGTCACACAGGGGGCAGAGTTTAGAGGTGGACATGCACACAGAGGCGCACACACATAGAAATACTCACACCCACTTACCCCCCCCCCACACCCACACCCACACATCCACCCACGAATACACACACAGTTTTATGTGAAAGCATGTGCACATACACTAGCTCACACTCAACCGAGCTCAGTGACCTTGCGGTCATATGATTCAGTGGATTGCAGGTTTGTTTTTTTTTTTTTACTTTTTTCCGCCTGTGCACTGTTCTTTAATTGGGCTGTTTGTGTGTGTGTGTGTGTGTGTGAGAGAGAGAGAGAGAGTGTGTGGCCCAGTGTTATTCAGGAACAGGGGAGGTCTTTCTCTAGAATCGGAGAGAAGCGAGAGAAACATACCTAGTACCACACACCAGTGGTCAGGCAGCCAGGGCAGGGGAGGCCCCAGGGAGGCAAGCCAATCGCTTTAATGAAATAGCTGTAGCATTCTCCTCTCTTGCAGGCCATGACACACTTAGTGGGAACGAGCAAATCTATAGTAATGAGGTACAGAAGAAGAGGAAACACCTGTGTATTCTCTCTTCACAGACCACGCGATTTCGCAGCGCCCTTTACCAAATCAAAAGTCATCAAAGGACACCAGCTGTATGCATTTGCACATTTAAAGTAGCTGGATCGAAGCAATTATTTCTGTCCTCAGCCAAAACGACATGGAACAGAAAATAAAGTCCATTACTCACTCCAAATCCAGCCTTGCCTCATAACATTAAAGCCTCATGGGACAATTGCATTGAAGGATGAAAAAAAAGAAAAAGAAAAGAAAATATGGAGCTTCTCCGTTTCCCAAAAGTGTTTCGAACGGTTGTGTTATCCAAGCTTGTGAGCAGCATTAAATTTGTCTGATTTTCCAGTCGCTGCGTCCAGCGGGTCCCCCTCTGACCACCAAATGGAACTTGCCAGCGGTGGGCTGTTCAATTTCACCCGCGCCGCTCCGCTCAACGGCTCCCGGAGAATTACGGCCCGAAACGATGCACTCGACGGGAGCGGAATGAGGCTCTGCTCCGCACTCAGGGGGGTGTTCGCTCAGCTCTGCTCTCCTCGCCTAGTGCATTAATTAAAATATCAATTTGTGGCCCCCGTGTCAATTTACGGCTTATTCCCGGCTATCTCTGAGCCCAGCCTGTCGGAGCAGCCACTGCTTAACTCCAAAACAAGCTTACAGCCTAGTGGTTCATTTGTCGTGGCGCATTACCTCTTAATGTGCATCTCTTCCTAAAATGGGTGTCAGTGTGGAATTGGATGGATAAAACTAGGGACTGTGTGTTTGTGCATGCATGTGCATGTGTGTCTGTAAGTGTGTTTGGAAGTCTGCAAAGTTACTCACTAACCAGTAAGGGTGCCCTGCAGTGACAGAAAAGAGAGTGTTTGGTTAGAATATTGCAAAAGAGAGAGAGAGAGAGGCAGGAACAGGAAGGGAGGAAGTAAAACTTGTGATGTGCCTGATGCTAAATAAATCAGTGTGCCAGCGTCCTCAAACACAAAGACAAAGTTGAGTCTGTCTGTGGAGGTGAGGGGGTAGGGGTTGCGTTGGATTGGCGTCACTCTTCACTCCGGAAGAAAGTGCTTTGACGGAGATGAAAAAAAAAACATAGATGACACCCATTTGAAACTGACCACTTGACACTATACCACTGTTCAGATAATATAACTTAATGCCCACAACCACTATTAGGAGAGGACAGACAGAATGAGGGAAAGAGAGAAGGGGAAGGGGGGTCATGGAAAAGCTTTCTTGAAGACAGACTAGAACTGCCATTAATATTCCAAGAATGATTTAATCTCTCTGTAATTATTCTATAGAGAAATAACTGAACACCTGATGGGATCCAAGCGGCGCTCCTCGTTGACGGAATCTCTTTTGTAGGCCACGGATAACTCGAGGCAATTATTTCTGATCAGCTTGAAGAGAGTCAAAGTGTTTTTAATGGTAATAAATGCGGCCGGTTACGCGAGCCTTTTATCAGCTTTGTCGTAACGATACAGGAACTCCAGATGGGTCTGTCACTACATCTGGCCTCATTCTCAGCCTAGACAGATCCAAGACAGCGGCACAATTACCACCCAAAATTTCGACGTCGCCACGTAAGACAAAGACAAGCAGGATGGCACAGGGTTGAAAGGAAATCCTTGGGAGGGGGGAGGTGGAGGAGGAGTGGGGGTGGGGAGCTGTTAACAGCTGAGGAATGTGTATAGATGGAAGAGAAAAGGAGAAAGGGAACATCAGTGTGGGCAAAAAAGAGAGAAAGAAAGAGAGAGAGAGATGGAGCAAGGGAAAGGCAGTGAGAGAAGAAAAGAGAGAAAGTGTAAGGAAGACATAAAACAGAGAGAGAGAGAGAGAGATAGAGAGAGAGAGAGAGAGAGAGAGACTGAGACTATGACTCTCAGGCAGGGCAAAAACAGCTCATTATCGTGAAGCTAAATTGAACAAATCAAAGAATTGCCAACTGATGAAAGGAACAGGACTTTCATTTAGTCAGCCTGCTCTCCCTCCATCAGAGACACTGCCATGAGTTCTGGAAAGGTGTGTGCATGTGGAAGGGTGTATGTCTGTCTGTGTCACTGTGTGTGTGTGTGTGTAGAAGGTGTGTGGGTGTGTGTGTCTGTGTGTGTAGAAGGACTATTCTCAGTGTCTACAGTATGGTATTTTTCACCTTTGGGTGATAACTACACCCTGTGTTTGTGTAGCAAGTTGGTAGATGGAAAGTGAAAGAAGAAATATCATTGTGTATGCACTTACAATATGTGCACTTAACTGAGGCCTGAGTGCTTGGTCTCTGCGTGTGTGTGTGTTTCTATGTGTATAAGAAGGTGAGAGTGCCTGTATGTGCATATCCAGTTGCATGTCTCGCAAGAAAAAAAAGGGTCATGCGCCAAGGCATAAGCTTCTGACAGTGCACCAGACTGATCCACTTAGTCTGTGCCAGAGGCGAGGAGATGGGCACATCGAAAAGGACGTCAGAAATCAAATCAGAAGATTTTTTCGCTAAATCGAATCAGTTCAAAAATGCTGAGATCTCCCTTGAGGACATGGCAGGGGAAGAGGCGGCATGGTGAAGGTGAAAACAAGTGAAGAGGGGAGAGGAGATAAGCAAAGAGGATGCACCCCACCCCACTCTCCCAACGGCATAGACGCACCCTCTCATTCCCTTTCTAAGTGAAGAGCTTCATGCACATCCCCCCCCCCCCCTACACACACACACACACACACCCTCCCCCACACACACAGGCCCCATCCCAACCATGTGCCATTCTGGCCCTCAAACCCTTTGGCAAGCGAGCCAAGAGGTGAGGACATGGCTGCTTTTAGAGGATTAAGACTAAATGGAAGTGTTCGCTGATTGATTCCAGACACTTGGGATGCGTTACGGGGAACAAGATACAGTAGCAACGGGCTCCTGGTAATCCAGGAATGACGAGAGAAGAGAAGACAGGAGAAGAGAAGGAGAGATCCCCAACAACGTCCAAATCACAAAGCTCTCTAGGCTAAGTAAAAATGATAGCCCATTCTTCAGATGCTTAGATTGGTTGGGCAGACACTAAAGTAGAGAGAGTCTAATCACCTACACTAATTTGCATGTGAAACATACCACCAGTAATTGAGGGGAGTGTTCAACTTAAAAGTGAGCAGGGGAAATGGTGTGATCTCTATCAGCGGGCTTTGAAACGAGACCCTATCATTGTCCTATCAGTGGGCGATAACATGCCTGGAAAAGCTGAGATGAGGCATGATAGCGATGCGACCTGTATCCTCGGGAGCATTGATCTCAGCAGGCCTCTTTGTAAAAAAAAGACCTCCGGCCCTCTGTAAGCTATCCACTCTGAAAGGACGCCACAGTGGAAACAGGGCTTGGGAGTTTGAGGACGACACACCCACATTATCTGATCCCTAACTATCCCAAGGGGATGTCTGATACACACTATTGTTTTTTTTTTACTAGGAAAAAAAGTGTTTACTTATTTCATTGCCCTTCGCTTCCGTCTTCTTTTCTTGTCTTCAGCATTTAAACCTGTGCAGGCAGTTGGCCTTAGAGGAAGCAGATGGTTCTAGAAGGTTTGCCGGAGAGGCACTGACAATCCACGGAAACCATTAAGAGTGAGACAAAAGGATCAGGCAGTCAGGAGTGCAGGGCACCTGAACCAGAAGCTGCGTCAGAAAGCCTGCACAGCTGCTGTAAATAATTACTCAGCGGTGCGTCTCCATCACAGTCAGACACTGATGAGATATTCACACACAATAGAGTTAATGGCTTTTATTTTTGTTTCCTCTGTTCGATTTCAACATTTTTTTCATCGTTAGACTGTCAAAGACTGGGAGAGTTTCTGAGTTTCTGACTGCGTCTTGTTTCATCACTGTTTGAAATAACCCAGACATTATATTGCAATATTTAAGGTAACGGCATGCAGGGGGGATATAATGTGCACTCTTTCAGGAAGTAGAAATTGCTTTTAAGGGAAAATGGTATAATATTTAAAGTTGTGTCGTTAAAAAGTGGAAGGATTTGTCACAATGAAGAAAGTCTTGCATCAGCAAGGAGGAGAGAGAGAAGGAGGGCGTTTGACTGACAGCTTCATGAAAGCTCGAAACCTGTACTCACCTAAGAGGTAGAGTTTCAAACCTCAAGGCGTAGAACACCTGCTGAAACGCTATATTTCCTCCTCGTTAAAATTTAAAAGGGATTAAAAGATGGAAGAAAGTACTTGGGGAGAGAAAGTGCACTTGAGAAGGGGACCATCTCGTCTTGTCAATTTGAGGTGGTGGACCTGTGAGTGACCTCGATTTGAATTTTATTAACCAATGGGAACAGCGAGCGAGAGATGATGGAGACGATTTTTGGGACCATGAGAGTGGAACCTGCAAGCATTTGTATTCACCCACACACACACACACACACATACATCGAGCCAGATTGGGGTGTGTGTAAAGAGCAGCCCCTCATGCCGATACCCTCGATAATGATTTCAAAGTTCAGGACCTGCGAGTGGTGGGTATAATGAGTGCCGTGGTCATTACTGCAAATTACATCCTGCACTGTGCAGCTCCGCTCCAGCCCCGGCCCCCCTGAAACGCCTCCTACACTGGCACTTTGATTAGCGCTAGCCACTCAGCGCCAGCTCTTTCTCTCTCTCTGAACCAAACCAGTTGATACATCATTTGTATAATGTCATTCCCCACCACCCCTTCCAACCACCAACCATCACTACCCCGACTCACCCACCCTCCCTCCCACCCTCAACTCACTCTCTGGTATGCGCTCTCTCTCTCGCTCTCTGTAATGCACCCGTACCTGGTGGAATATATGAGAATTAATGGGGACGACTTACCAGCTAAAAGGTTTCCCTGCACAACAAATGGATGAAATTTGCATGCGATGCGCTCTTGTTGAATGTCATCTGAGGAAGAGGGCACATCAATGCTGAAATGAATAAAGACAGTCAGGGATTAGCAATAATGAAATCAAATGGCCTGATGCGCCTTGTCGGAATTGGCACGCTTCCCTGCTTGAATATTGAAGGCCATCAGTTCACGTCCAAAAAAGACCAAACAAGGATCGCAGTAAATGAAACACTTTGTCCTTTAGCTCTTTGCGTGATCATGTACATTAGATATGAGGTGTCAAACATCCTGCTGTGCTATCATTTCATTTTGTGTTGGTTTTTATTAACAACACAAAGTTGAATGGAGCAACAACCTGATCTGCAACTGATGCCATTTTGTCAATACTATTTTTATGATATTATATAATAGACATTAAGACAGACTTTTTAAAATCTGACCTCTGATCTCAGATCTGATATGATTCACATTGCCCCTTACAGATCTACACAGTAACTAGTGGCTCATGGCAAAGAAGTATTCATAATAGAAAAATCTTATTGACCTTAATTCTGCCAGACCTTATCATTTTTTTCTTTCTTTCTTTCTCTTTTTCTTTAAAAAAATAACCCTTTCCTGTACTGGAGTGTTGTAGACTGGCAGGAAATGTCCTTAGACACCACAATAGACAGATTGTGCCCAATCAGGTTGTCCCTTCTCTCTCCCTCTCTGTCACACTTTCCTTCCGTCCATCCAGACTTATTTATAAAAGGCCTGGCTATGTGGTGCCAATGCCGCGGGCGGAGGAGGCTGCACTAGTCCTACTAATCAAAGGGTAGGTGGACCCATCAGGCTCTCGTCGCCGCATTATCCAAGGTCTACCTTTCTCCATTTACACCTACTAATGCAATTGGAAGTGCTTTGTGGTCATGCTTTCCATTTTTTGCTCTCTTTGAGTGAAAGGGAGAGAGAAAGGGGGTGGGGGTGTACTTCTATACTATTCTACGCAAAGCGTGTGTTTCGCTCGGTCTGGACATTGCAGGAAGATGACTTGGCCCCAAATAAGCCATGTCTGTAAATGGGTCCCAGGCAAGGTTCTGGCTGCTGTCACAAATGGGAGTTGGCATCTTCACAGAGCTG
Source organism: Limnothrissa miodon (assembly GCA_017657215.1). Lineage (NCBI taxonomy): Eukaryota > Metazoa > Chordata > Actinopteri > Clupeiformes > Clupeidae > Limnothrissa > Limnothrissa miodon. Next base: position 126,803 of record JAGFZM010002158.1, on the reverse strand, counting down.
CTATGCGACGGCCCTCATCTCGTGCTAGCCTCAGTTACACTCTGCTCATGTCCACTCCCCCTCCTGCTCTCGCTGACTCCCCCCGTCTGCCCATCTCTCTTTGGACTCTCCCACTGGCCCCAGTGCCCTGTCTTCCACAGGTGCTCCAGTAAGCAATGGCTGCCTGCCAGGCCTGGAGAACAATCCCAGAATTCCAGAGGGGGGCTTCCATAAAGGGTGCTTTAGAGATCCCTCCCCCTCCTCCTCCCTCCTACTTCCCCTGTCCCCTCACGTCTCCAACCGACCGAGGGCAGTTGCAGCTGTGGGCCAAAGGGTGAACAAGCACCACCCTTAGGTCAGGAAAGAAAGCTGATTGGTTAAACAAACAGCCTGGTACTGGTTGACAGTTTTCCCATCACAGGAAAGCAAGATGATACATTTCAGTGTGATGTGTGCAGAAAGCGGTTGTGACATAATGTTAAAATACATCTTAGGGATTTATGTGAAAAACGTCTGTGTAGTGTAGTCTGTTTGCCCAGCTTTGATCCTAAACAGGAAATGTGACTTTCTCCTGGCCTCTGGCCTGACTTGACTTGCGTCGCTGGTGTTGATTTCCTCTGCACTCCCCCAGCCAGCAGGCACTAAAGGTCAGCACGTCTGAGCGGCTGTCGGTGGAAAGTTGGCCGACTAAGTACAGTGCTCATTGGAGCTACCCAGCACTCGCACGGTACGAAGAAGAGCCTTCATCTCTCACTTACTGTTCCCATTGGTTAATAAAATTCAGATTGAGGTCACACACAGGTCCAACACCTCAACGTGATAGAAACAGTCCCCTTCTCAAGTGCACTTTCTCTCCCCTGATTTTACCCAATTGCTAATTGGCGTAGCCCATGTAATGCAGCAGGCTTTAGCTCACCTGGAAAATAGAAACTGAGCTCAACGGGATGAAATCCGTCGTAGCACTGTAGGGAGATGGTAATTGAGGTGCTAGGAAGGCAAAGCCAGGCTACTTTAGAATTCTTCCTATAGGCAAACAGACCACAACCACTTTCCCCTCCTCTTCTTCCTTCCTTCCTTCTCTTGCTCACAAACTGTCCTAGCCAAACTTGTCCCAAACACGCTTGCAATTCATCAGCGGCTCTTTCACCAGATCCCATTTCCAATAAGCCCAACTCCAATTTACAAAGTGCTTTGCATGTGAAGGTTAATCAATAGCAACGAGTGAGAAACATCCGTGCTACAGAGGCCATGTCGACTCGAGGCAACAGCCGCTCCTTTGAGGCCGCTAGCCTTGAATCATTCATCTGGGAGTAGTGAAATGGAATCTAATTCTAAACAAATATGTTCATCAACAAAGCCCCCAGGAATTTAAACAAACAGTAGTGTCCGTGTGTGTGTGTGTGTGTGTTTCTGTGTGTTTGTATGTGATGTCAAATCACAAGGTTATAGCGTTAAATCGATTCATACCACAGTCAAAAACAAAACCCCTCAACCAGATCTGCTTTTTGTCGTTCAGTGATGTTCATATAAATGCATTCTTTTTCATTTAATTTTATCATTCAATGCATCCAAAAATATAATTTGCATTTCATACATTTGTATCTTGATGTGTAACATGACACTAATTCATCCTAGTGTTCGCGTATCTGAATTTGACGCAAGGTCTGACGTGAGCTGAGCAGTCGTAGTTGTAGCCGAGCGGCTGAGTGCAGTTTAATTTGATTCCCTTCTTAGCCAATGCCATTTCCCCCTTCAAACAGAGGGAAGCCTTATATCCACTGGCCGGCCAAAGACAAGGCCCCTTTTATTCTACTGTATGGTTCTCCAGTCAGAGCGAGCCCTCTCGGCCTGAAAGAGCTGCTCTCTGCAGCTGCAGTCTCCATCTCTCTCTCAGTCTCCTCCTTACTTTCTCTCTCGCCGCTCGTTCTATTCTCTTGGCATCTCACTTCATCGACTTTAAACAACTTTACTTTGTCCTCCTCATGTTCTTTCCCCCTTTAGATATTATGTCGATGTCTTCCTCAAAAAATGAACTACTGTAAAAAAACAACCGTTTGATCTCTTCAACCTACCTTTTCCTCCTCCTCTGCAAAAAAAAAACAAAAAATAAATCAGGCGTTGATCTCTGTAGGCTAAGTGTAAACAGGCGTGTCCAACGAAGTAGAACAATCTCGTTAGCAATCATGCCTGACTCCTGGGGAGATGTTTACATGGCATTAAGGGGGCCACTGGCTCTGAACCAAGAAGCCTTTGTGGCTGAGGTGACGGTGTCGCCACCTCTACCTCACACTCCTTTCTGCTCAAGCAACCAGGCGTGCGTGTTTAACCTCCTAAATCATGGATGGGCCCCTTAAAATATTTAGCTGTGGTGGTGAGGTGGGGTCGCATAGCTATGCTCACACCCAGCCATATGCTTTTGCGTAATACCACTTCTTTAAACATGTATTGAATCGGCATCTACCGTTAATCTGAAATTAAAGTCATGGGGTGGTGTTCGTGCCCGGCTTGGCTTTCAAGACACGACAGCGACACTGCACTTAACCTGTGAAGTAGCTCTGATGAGGGGGATTCTCTCTAGGGCAGGACTCTCAGAAAATCATCTCTCACTGTCTCCTGCCATCTCTTGCTCTCAATCTTGCTCTCTCTCTCTCTCTCTCTCTCTCTCTCTCTCTCTCTCTCTCTCTCACTCAACTCATTCTCTTTTCCTCCACCCGTCTTATCTCCAAACTCCCCCAACCGTGAAGCATAATGGCCTTGGTGGGTGCCTGTTTGATCATTAGTAATGCATGTGTCCAATCTTTTTTTTTTATGAATTGCTCTGATAGAGAAATGTCCATCCTAATCCCCTCCGTCACCTGACACAATAATAGGAATTGGAAATAGTTATTTGTACAACATTTTTTTTCTCTACAGCTTTTTTTTTTTGTCTCAAAGCAGCGAATAATGCATGCCATTTAGAAAGTGGTTTGTTTGATTGCAAAGCAGTGGCCTTTATGGAAATGCACAAGGCAACTCTCCAGTCGCTTTTAAAGGCACCCAGGTCTTAATTGGCCCCCGAACGCGGTATTGTTGAGAAGAGAAACATTTTTCAAGCTGAGTGCATTATAGATGGCACTAAAACAATCCCATTAGAATGTGCTTTTTAAATAGTTTGCAAATTACTTGGCCACGGTGCAGATGCATTTTGTACTTGCATTAAGCTCTGGGTGATGGTGGTTATTGTGTGTGTCAGTGTTTGAGTGTGTGTGTGTGTGTGTGTGTGTGTGTGTTTGAGAGGAATTTCTGGCTGTTAGGTTGCTAGTTGTCTAGGAGATAAGTGCTCAGAGGGGGAGAGTATGTCTTACCTAATGATATTTTTTAGTATAATGAATGGGGGGAAGAGCCAAAGGGTCAAACGGCTTATTGCTGTCTGTTTTGTTTTTATCTCCAAAGCAGGGTTCAGTTAAAATGTCTGTTCCAGCACATGGCCACAGGGGAAAGAGACACTGGAGAGTGATGATTTTGATAGCTGTGAATCATGCCCTTCCATGGAAATAAGCTGATAGAGTTCAGGATGGTTTAGCCTGGCGTCATTTTCAACTCCCCAGACTAGATGGATGAAAAACGCAACCCCAAGCATCCAAGTGAACCCGGGGCCTATGGAAGCAGGATGAGTCTGGTTGTTCCAAGAGCACCATTAGTGTTCATGCTCCTCCCAGGTGTACTGTAATGGAATGGCATTATCATTCTACAGTCGCTCTTTGTGTCAAGAAAAGATGTCATCACCCTGTGCATCATTGTGGTCATTCAACTTCCAAATCATTACCTTCATATGACAGCCCCAGCTGAGACTGAGACTTGAGCTGCATTGAGAAGATTCACTTCCCTGAAGCTCCTTTGTTAAATGACTACGGAATGAGTACAGAGCGCTGCAACTATTCTGGTGTTGACTGTTTTCAGAGGAGATGGTTGACACGTAGATAAGGGGCCCTAATTATGGGTTTTTAGGTGGTGGGCCTGTGATCAAAGACCCATGTGGGGGGAAGGGTTATATGTATGTGTGTATGTGTGTGGGGGGGGGGTTCCCCTGTTTGTATCACTATCAGCACCTTTGGTTCTCGCACCTTCTCATTTCAGCATTTGATGTGGTAGCGGGGAATGAGGTCCCACTCTTATTACGGCAAATAGAAGGCCTCCTCTTTGCACCACACCCCTGTCAGATTGTCACACGACTTTTTTTTTCTCAAGAGTTCCACTCTTTTTTTCTCTCTCTTTCTCTCTGTCCTTCAGCTTCCTCTCCCCCTCTGTCTTTTTCCATAGACTTTTAGAGGCATATCATAGTGGCACAATCCTGCTGACAACGAAGGGTAAATGCCTCGGTGTCATTGAGTGTGCACGGAGAACAAATGACGCGTTGAGAGACTCAGGGTTGTGTGTGACAGAATACTTGTGGCAGACAAATCACCAACAGATTGTTTGGTGCATTTCAAGGTTAGAAAAGAGGTTTTGTTAGTATAATGAGGTACCAAAATGGCACATGCCAGGTGTGTAATATGCTTGCGATGCCAAGTCCATTATTCGGGCTACAGCGGTAATTGCCTTTTTAGACAGCCAAGCTTATTTGTTGTTTGTGGTGTTGTTGTTGTTGTTGTTGTTGTTTTTTATAGTTTTTGCATGTGCTGGACGGTTTTAGAGAATTTCACTGTGCAGTCGGTGCAACCTGATAAGAAAAGTGTGATCTCTACTCTACACCTACTGGTTATTACTAGCCTACTGGGACCACTGAAGTGGAATGAGGTGGGTGGGGGTGGGGTAAACATATGTCTGATGTCTTTAAGACAGAAGTATGGATGGCATGTGATGGAGTGGATAGATTCTATAGGATGGCAAGATAGACTTTCTCTGGACTAAAGCAATGGACAAATGGCTTTGCATCTCGCCTGCCTTTTTAGCTCACTTATTATGGGCACTTTCACTGAATTTGACCACGTGGCTTTGAACCTTCCAAATCATCTGCTTAATTATGCATTGGAATTTTGCCCGTTTACAGGCTGGCCTTTTTGAGATAAGCAACTAATTGAAGTATATTATGTGTTCACCGCTTGAAGGTAAAGGCATTTTCAAAGGCTTGCGAAAATGAAAGCAATCAGGACAGTGCACAAACGCCAAGCAATCTGTCGGCTCTGAAGCAGCAAGTACACAGTAAACGTTGAACATCGCCCATCGTATTGATCTTGATCATCAGGGCCATCTCTCAAACTCATTAAGCTCATTACACTCAAGATGCTTTATATATATATCGTTAGCCGTTCAGTGATCTGTTGGATCTGTCATGAAAACGTTATTTTCTCCACCGCATGAGTCTAAAGTGTGAAAAGTGTTGAAAGTTCATGATTTTACTTCATATTACTTTAATTACTAAAATTCTCTTCTCTTGTGTAAATAACTTTATATGGGTGACCAAAAAGAATAGAACTTTTAACTTGTAATGCAGAGACAGAGGAATGAAATGAAACTTGAACCAAGGTCACAGTCACCCAAGCTAAGCTAAGTAAAATTGCACTTTAATGCACAGAGATCTCGAGCAGTCCCATAGCACTGACCTTGACCAGTGCCTTCTATACACTATCCTCACTGGAACATCTGAGGAGCCAGCAGCAAAACTCAAGCAGCATCTATGAAAGGCAAATATCTGGTGGGTGTAATGCCTACTGTATAGACCCCTTTTTGTCTCATCTTTTTTTTTTCTCTTCGTTTTTTTTTTTTTACTGTGAATTTGACAGCTCCAAAAGGGAAAACAAATATCAAAGGAATTTGGAGATAAAGAGTGACAAGAAAGAAAAGAGGAATCCCTTGGATGTGATCCTTTGTGTGCTTTGTTGTCATTTAAAAGTGAGCAAAAACACATATGGTGCTCTCCCATATGGTGAACTCTTTATATATGATATTATACATCTAGTCTTTTTCCAATGCAACGTATGGGTTAGGCATCAGAAGACAGAGCTCCATATGCTGATTAGTAATAGTGTGTCTGAAAGCTCATTAGAAAAGCATTTTGTATTGAACTCAAAGTGAGTTTAACTTCAACAAGCGTGCCAGCCGTTTGTAAAACGACGGTCGTCATGAGCAGCAAAGGAAAAGAGAAAAAGAGAAGATTTTGTATCTCCCTCCGGGATCAGGCCTCTTTGTACCAATAACAGAGCTGCCAAGAGAGGATGAATTGCAACCCACAGTAGCCACCTCTCGAGGTGCAGTGTCTGCAGCCACCTCTTGATTTATTCGATGGTCCCCCTCCTAAACGCTTTCTGCACTGAAGTCAAACACGCTTCTGCTGGGTGCTGAGCATTCGTTTTCCACACTGCTGTACATTCTGCCTTGTACACCTGCCCACGCAAATGGGCCAATTCCTTTTCCATGGGACATTTTTTTTTACATAAAATTTTACATAGTAAAAAAAATAAATAAACATAGATTTTAAAGGTTTAAAAGCAGGTTTTAAATAGGTTAATAGGTTTAAAAGTAGGATCTTAAACATTTGGCAGTCATGGGAACCATAGTTGGATTTCTGTCTCCCAGTGTGAAGTGGTTTCATTAGCTAAGGAAATAAACCCCACCATTGCGTCTCTGTTTGCTGTTCACAAAGCATCCAGATGCACTTGAGGACATTGTGATACACCATACTGGGATGTATAGTCAATTATGGCCATATATCAGCAAGGGGAAGATGTAATATCCCGCGTCCTTAGTTAGTCTGTACTAAATCACTGTGTGTAAATAGAAAAATGTCTGCAAGATGAAAAGTGAGCTCAATTAAAAGCAGTACTTTTTCCTCCTCCCAACAACCTCAGAGATAGCCTGCAGTCTGTCTGCATTGTTTAAACAATGCCATTGTTATGATTATGAATGATCAAATTACAGCGCTGAAGCTTGGCTAGCTAGAGGCTGCTCGGAGACATCAAGGGTGAAGTTGTCCTGACAGCACAAGAGGTGCTAGGTGAATTCAGCACCTTGTCACACCTTTCAATCAATGGCTTACCGTGAGAGAGGAAGTTGAAAGGGTTTGGGGGGGGGGGGGTAGTGCAGACATGATTGGACACGTCACCCCGTTGTTTTATTAATTTGACAGTGCAGTACAAGGCAAAGTTGGATTGCCCGCCGGCTTGTTTTTCCTCCACCGTATAATTAAATAAAAGGTTGAGTTCAGGTGCATGGTGGATGAAGGCACAGGTGAGACCATGACCTCACGTAAATAACCACTTTCAGACAAGCGCACGTGAAAGGCTTTAGGCATGTACATGTAGTTAATGACTGAATGTCTAAAGCCTGATTTATCTGATAAGTTTCCTCTCCATTGAAAGTTAGCCACCAGGGTTGTCTTTGTTTTGTTCAGTGCTTCCTAAAAAAGTATTTCTCAGTTAGACCAATAAATTAATCCCTGCTTTCGCATGACAGTACATACACAGCTGACTAGAGATCTCTCAACACAAAGTTAAAGTAATGGTAGGCTGTTGTACTGGACATAGGCCAACGTATCAACACTGATAAACAGCTGGGATTTATGGTCTGTTACAAATCCTAACACGGAGAAAAACAACACAGATATCACGACTGTGCCGGGGGATTTTTGCTAATGTTATCATGTACACAAAACAGAGCCTTTTTTCTCGGATGCCAGGTGATGGAGCATTCTCGTGTATATCGTCAGAGAACGAGGCCTTTGATAAACCTTAAACATGATCAGCCATTCACCTTTCCCTTATGTGACTGAAGCGCAGGCACCGCGGTTCCTGTTCAATTTGGCCCCTACCTTGTCCTTCTCGAGAGAGCATTATGGTTTTATTGATCCTCCTCCTACCTCACGAGCGCTCTCCCCTCTGTTTGGCAGTGAATGCCTGCTCCGCGCCGAGACTAAAATGGACACATGAGTGGGGGCCGCATGTGTTTTGGAGTCCTTGCTCCACACTTCAAGTTGCCATGGTGCCTCCACCACTAATGGAAGGAACAAAGTAAAAGGGAATGAAGTGCTTTTTTCTCCCCCTCTACAGTACCTCTCCACCCCCCTCTCTCTTTATTTCTATTTCTCTCCTTCTCTCTGTCTCTCCTTCTCTTTCTCCGGTGCTCAGGGCTGGTTCAGGTTGGATTGTGGCCTTCGGGCCACACCAAGTCTTTATCAACCACGTTACACAAAATACTTGGTCCTGTTTTTCTGTGGACATGTTTCCACCAATGCCAATGACTGAAGCTTAATGGGAAATGAACGCTATCTTTCTTCCACAGAAATACTTTATATATAAATGTATTTGAATGTAGACTTTTCTCCAAGTTATTATTTTTCAACGTCTCCGAATATGTATGTTTCAACAGTGACATTTAAAACATCCCAAGGCTTTCAAGTTAAATATGATTTTTTGCTTATTATTTATATTTAAAATCTGTCCATCAGTTCATTTCTATGTAATTTGTTCATATACAGCAAACATGTTTCCAGGTTTTAGGAGATGGTGCAGGTATTCAGGTATTCATGCAGGTATTCATTCATTTGACAAAAAAAAAAAAAAGAAAAGACTGGTGTTATTGTATCGTCAGGATTGTGGACCAAGGTCAGAAGCTTGTTTGATTGAGTGTACATTGTTTGCGCTTCCGTTTGTCCGCGCGCCTGTGCCATTGCTGTCCTCCCCGCCTGCCCCTGCAACTAAGGCGCAGTGATAAAAGGACTTTTATTTTAGAGAACTACACCTTTTGTCAGCAAGGGGCTGGCAAGAGACAATATCAGCTCTGTCTCTTAAGGCTTTGATAAGATGTTCTGTTGTTTTCACACTGTTTTTATTTTATAAGATGTCTGGCATGGGCATGTTGGTTTGCCATGATTCAGCTTCCTTGATTTATTATTTTAATACTCCATGAGGTCATGAAATAATATTGAAAAATATCTACTGATGATGTAAAAGCTAGCACACACACACACACACACTTTATCATGCAGGACATTCTGTAATGTTTTGACTCATTGGTTTCAAATTCTGGTGAGATTAACTCAGTGATGTAAGAATACCAATATGTGCTCTCTATGCGTTCTTAAACAAGACAGGACACCTTCCCTCCCAGACTCCGGCTGTAGAACAACGTTTCAACACACACATACACATTTATACACACACGCACACACACACACACACACACACACACACACACACACACACACACACACATTTAAAGTCAGTCACTCATACAAGCAGATTTAAATTGGCACACAATGACTCAAATAATACACAAACACAAAAACACTCGCCAAACAGACCTGCTCATTGTCTGTTTCTTTTCTTTTTTTTTTTTTTTTTAAAGAAGTGAGGAAATGACTCTTAAATGAGCTCAGTGGCTCTCAGGCTTGCACACAGAGCTGTGTCAACACATGCAGCTAATGTCAATAGCGGGGTTTCCAGGAAGTAGCGAGCTGCCATTAAGGACAGCTTGATGTTACTCATTAACTGTTACTAGTGATCTCTAAAACACGTTTGACATTAACTGGTCACACATTAGTGAACCACTTGATGGCTCCAAGATGGAAGTGGTTTCTGAAATTGTTTTGTTTTTATTTTGCTGTGATCTCAATTGAAGCTCTTTAAGTGTTTTCTACCCATTTATTCCTCAGATTATCCCTCAGTACAATGTTTGATAATGGCACCAGCACAAGGGGTTAGAAAACTTACTTCCTGACCACTGACCTATGCATGTATATATCATATATGTATGTTTGCATTTGGTTCTGTGCACAGTATGTTTTTTTATGTAGTTATATTGTTATGTTAAAATGGCTGGAGATGCTCACACATTTTATTATTATTGAATGTTATTATTTTATGATTATTGAATTTTATTATTTTATGATTATTGAATTTTATTATTTTATTCAATTTTATGAATAGAAACACTGCCTATTTCTCGATTAACTGCAGTAGAAATCTGCTCGTAATGGACGCTTGACTGACGTACCTGTTTGTGCCTCTGATTTTCCTAGGCTCGGCCTTCATGATGGTGAACACGTCTGGACGGTCGGCGGGCCAGAAGGCCCAGTTGTTTGTGCCCCAGCTGAAGGAGAACGACACCCACTGCATCATCTTCCAGTACTACGGTGCCAGCCGCGAGGGCTCGGTGCCTGGTCAGCTTAATATTTATGTGAAGGAGAACAACAGCCCGCTGGGCATCCCCGTATGGAACGCCACTGAGTTGGCCTCACACAAGTGGCACCAGGTGGAGCTGGCAGTGAGCACCTTTTGGCCCAACTTCTACCAGGTGAGAAATACTCTGAAGAACTTGATCTACAGTAATTTATGGAATATAAGAATATTATAAACTTACTATAAACTGCGTTGTGTGATACTATATTACTTATATGCTCTTTTATGTTAGTTTTATCACAGGGATGAATTTTATGATGAAATATAAGACACCTAATTAGTAATTTTTTTCCGTGTTGTTCATAAAGGGAACTCGTTAGTCTACTGCATGGCTTCGCTGTTTCTTACAGTGTCTGTCAGACAAAAATCTTTTGTTCTATGGTGTCCTATATTTAAGAGTACGCTAGTTGATATGTTGAGTATTTCAACAGTATTTAAATCAGACTATGCATCTTTAACTCCTATGTGAGTCATATCAGGCCTAAGCCTTTTACTCTTTTGGTGCCTTACTGTTTTTTTTTTGCTACACACAAGCACAGATAACTTGCAAATCAAAACTGCAGAGGGCTGTCCTAATAAGACCTACCTTGTGGGCACCTGTTCGTTTGTCAGGTAGAGAAATTAATCTCAGGTGGTGTGATTCATGACATGCTTCAGTGGAGCAAGCTTAATTTTTGACCCTCGGTCAGACTCCTCTCGCAGGATTTTTTATTTAATTTTATTTATGATTTTTTTTAGCACTGAAAAACGGCCTAATTACTTAAAATGACCCCCCCATGGGGCAACACAATGCCTCCAGCGATTCCTCAGTGCTGGGGATGAATGGTCTTAAGAGTCAGAACAGGCCTGAAGAAGCCGGCGTCCAGCCTGGAGTCTTTGTGCGTCTCAGTGGCCTGGAAAAGGCTTTCATGTAAAGCGATGGAGCCATGGGAAGCCTTTTATGCTAAGGAGATCTTTCATGACTGGCTTCTCGAGACAGCAACACACTCCAGGGAGACGGTGAAGTGAAGTTTTAGAGAAGAAGACATATACTTTGAAAGGTTGCAGGAGTCGGCCACATATTGGCGGGGGTGGGTGGGTGGGGTGGGGTGGGGTGGGGTGGGGTGGAGCTGAGAGCTTAAGCGTAGGTTGGGTGAAGGCACTGCCTTTGGTTGTTTTGCTCTTTTTTTGAAGAAAGATAGTACACCGAATCCGATTTGAAATGACACCAGAGACTGTTCACCAGTGGGCTAAAAAGCTTGTGGATGAGTGTTCTCTTCATCACCAGTAGCACAAGCTTTCCCCAGTGCTAAGTGCTGCCGCTTTTACAGCTATTGGCTCAGGGAGTTAGGGCTTCATAGGAGTTGATCTGGGAGATGTTTCTAGACAGTGTTGTTATGCTAACTTGTGGCGCTATCTGGTTCATCAGGCTATTTTACTCAATGGCGGAACCATCAAGATGTGGACTTTAGCAACATCACTGCATAAAAACTCTTCTTATCTACTAATCTTATTAGTAGAATATTAGTAATATTCTGGAGTAGAACAAATGTAGGTGTTCAGAAAGGAATCCATCAAAGCGATGACCTTCATAGTCGACCTTGAGTTCTTGAGCAACCACCCCCCCCCACCACCACCACCACCACCAATTCTCCTCTTCACACATGTAAAGGCTCCAGGGACCTACTCTGAAGGCAGCATGAGAGTCATCTTACTGGGTCCTCCGAGGAATAACGTTACTGTCACATCTCTTTTAAGCATGTCTTATAGCCATTGGCATTCATTAAACTTGTGCCGAGTTTCTAGAAAGTTCAGTCGCCGACACACATAACTAGTACAGCAACTACCAATTTAGCAAAAATTCTTTCTGGAAAGTAACCCCTGGTTGAGACTTTGTAAGACTTGGTTTTATTGTCCAGTAAATGGCTTTGGTGATGCTCGGTGATGAAACGAGAGTTGTGACTTTTTAATATCCCAGAAGATTAACAATGGGAAATGTAATCTTTCTAGGCTATATCTAATTAGCGATGGAGAGGTAATTATACGTTTGGGGTAATTGCACGCTATCTTAAGTGTTTGTCAAAATGAAACCACCTGGTATTCAGAAATTGCTTTGTCTGTTATTTTGTAATTATGGGGTGTGTTTCTCTCTCTCTCGCCCTCTCTCTCTCTCTCTCTCTCTCTGTCACCCCCCCCCCCCCCCACCATTTACTTTGAGTTTACTGTGAAAGTCTCTCAGCACCTCTAATTGCACTGCCAGTCGGGTCGCACTGAAAAAACTTTTAATTGATGATACGATGACATACAATTTTCAAGCACAGTATTTTTACAGTATGACACTCTCTGACATTTTCCATTGTTCATAGTGGCTGCATGTCATTGTGCTTCCTTTTATAGACACGATGACAAAAGCAAGGGGGGGGGGGGCTCCTCTGTGAAGGAGGGTGGTACCATTGCCTGATAAATAAGCTCTGGACATGAGAGGAGAGGTCAGAGGTCGCTCCAAACCTCTCCACAGTGCGAGATAATAAACTGAATTCATTCATGCATGGTGCGCTCTTAGGGTCAGCTGCAATTCAAAGTAATTTAGCTGAGGTGGTGTTAATTGGAGTATCCTACATTAAGGCAGCCTGGACAGTAGTTGTTAACGTACCGTACGTGTATTTGTGTGTGGAAGAAAAAAATGCTATTATTTGTTGTAATCAACCAGTGCACAAACATTCAGGAATCTCTCTCTCTCTCTCTCTCTCTCTCTCTCTCTCTCTCTCTCTCTCTCTCTCTCTTGGTCATTCAGTCACTCACACACACAGATAAACGCACGCACAACACACACATACTCTCAATTTTTTTTTTTTTTCAACATTGGTAGTCTCCTGTTGCTGCACTGCTCCTGCTTACAAACAACAATAATCACTAATTGGGCAATTTAAATATGAAGCTAATGAGAAAAATAAAACAAAAGGCAGAAGTGTGGGTGGAAAAAGTGTTTGTGGATGTGTTTAAGATGTGTGTGTGTGTGTGTGTGTGTGTGTAGTGTGTGCTCGGGTGTGTGTGCTCAGGCCTTTGCTGCATTGCGACACGGCATTAAGGCCCAGGATTTAATCGGCCTCTGGCACATTGTGACATTTTGCATCGTGGGTCTTGCTTTTCATTTCCTCCAAATGAGGCCCTAATAAAGCCATAATTAGCGTCTGAGGCTCTCACGATCGCGGGGAGGGCGGGGAGGGACTGGTAGGTAATCAATTTAAATGTGTTTCTGAGACGCATCTCGTCCATGGGGCCCTATGCACGATACTGTTATCTCTCTCTAATGAGCTGTTTTGATGTGCCTTGTTCACGCCACATTGGGAGCTGTTCGTCCAGGTTCCCCTTGGAGACGACTGCCTGCCCGACTGCAGGTCTTCGCACCATCTTGTAAAGTGCAGCGCAGTACAGGTGTTCAGGCTTCTGTTCAATTACAGTACTGCAGCCACCTCAGTTAAAGGCCACAAAATGACCACTATTAACATCCCAGAGTAAAGATTGGTAAAAAACAGAGTCGTTTATAAAGCACAAGCTTAGCTGAGCATCTTGACCTTCCCTTTTTTGTTTTTATTCACACCCACATCCCCCACCCCACCTCACCTCACCCATAATCTACCCCCACGTCATGCTTTTACATTTCTGTTAGGAGAGTGCCAACCATAACAGTTTACACAGTCGCATGTTAGCGCTCTTGTTTTATTTAGCGACTGAGCGTCGATTATATCGAGGCTGGAGAGAGGAGTGGTTTGGTCTCCTTGCCTTTCTCTTTTGTCCTTCTTATCGCCTCATAAGCCCCAAGCTTGAGACCAAGAGTGTAACAGTACTTTAAATGGAAAATTCTGTAAGGACGTCAAGATGACATTCACTGCCATTTACTCTGACATGCCAGAAAAAAATAAAAGTTCCTGATGGAAAGAAATACCCTAGCATTCACGCAGGGTGTTTCACGGGAAACTACCAGCTTATCTTACTCACAGGGTTACGAAGAAAGGATGTTAAATGCACAGCTGAAATATAAGCTGAAATATAAAGAGGAGGATAAAAAAGAAGGAAAAAAAGAGAGGGATAGAGATCACAAGAAAGAGAAATGCATTCTGCTTACATCTTTCACCCCCCCCCCCCCCTCCCCCCCCCCCCCCCCCCCCATCATCAAGCCCAATGCAAACCATGTTCTTGTTGCTCTACCAGAAATCTGAGCAAAGCGCATGAGAGAAGGAAAGCTCTTTCTCCTCTGCTCTTTTTCTTTCTCTTACTGTCTCCTTCTCTCTCTCTCTCTCTTTCTCTCACTTTCGCTCGCCTTTTATTTTCTAACACCAGTTGTTTGCCTGACTGATAAGGCCACTGCTCGAAAGCCACCGCCACCGCTGCTTCTGAAGTGGCACTGAAGTCTGCCGGCATGAGAGCCAATTCACGCCACGTCCACCTGTCGGAGAGACGCCAGCGAGGTTAGACATAGCGGCGAGCGCGAGCCCAGCACAGGTGTAGCCAGGGATAAAAAGAATAAGTGTCACAACAACGACTTTGTCATGGAAACCATTCCCCTACCCCCCTCCCTCCCCACACCACACCACACCACCACCTCCCGGTAGGAACAAGCTCCCCTCTTTGTAACAAAGCACACGCTGTCTATCGCCAACTCGTCACATTTACTCCTCCTCCGGGGAAGAAACATCAGTGTATCGCCAGAGCTCGGGTCTCGGAGACGACCTGCGGGCAAGTTGTGGTTGCTACGAAAATGAAGTGGCGAGCGGCCGCCACGAGTGATGGATGGGCCCGCGTAACCGCCACATTTAGGCGCTACTACATTGCTGGGAGTGTTGTGTTGTAATTGCATACTGGAGGCATGATAGTAGGAGCAATAGCAGCAGCCATAAGCAGCTCCAGTCTATGAAACTGCAGCAGCTATGTTGGGAATAAGACTCACATGTGTTCCTATTCATAGTCTTTTCCCGCTCACACACACATACACTCACATACACACATACACACTTAGTCTCACACACACCTACACACACACTTAGACACAAAAATACACATACACACTCTCTCTTTCTGTCTCTCTCTCTCTCACACACACACATATACACACTCTCTCTCTCTCACACACACACACGCGCACACACACACAAACACACACACACACACAAAGTGTTCCCTCAGTGGAGCCTGGAGACTTAGGGGCCCCTTAAATTCAACCAGCTGTTCAGAGCTGGATGCCTTAGAAAAGACCTGAGGTGTGTCACTTGGAAGAGGTTGAAATACTGGACGTTGGCTGCCATAGATTTCAAACACTTGAACTGCTTTCATTGTGTTTCTACACCCCACCCCCCTTTTCTTTTTTCTCTCTTTTTTCTCTCTCTCTCTCTCTCTCTGCAGCTTGTCTTTGAAGTGGTGACCACCGGACAACGCGGCCTAGTGGCCATCAAGGACATCACACTCCAGGGACACCAATGCAGTAAGTCACAACTACTAAACCAAATTCACACAGATTACTGTTTCCCCTTCTCTCTCACACCCAACACACACACACATCCATACACCCGTACACCCACAGCGAGGTCACTGTCAACTGCCTGTCACATCAAACGCGCCTCCGTCCTTCTCCCCCACACCTTGTAAGAGTGATACTGCAGTATCTCTCCACTCCAGCAGCGAGCCACCTCACGCCGCTCAAGCGCGCCCAATACATCATATCTCTTTCCTGCAGTCTATTTAGCATCGCTCTCCTTGACACACTGCAAATAAAACCAGGGTATTCTTACTGGGTGGCCATATATATATGTATATATATGAAGTGGCACTGAGGTCCAGTTGACGGCATGTATATATACATATATGCAGGTAAAAGGGTAATAACAAGGACAGAGCTGCAACTTTTTTTTTGGGTTGTTGTTGTTTGTTCATTCTTCGCGTTCCAGGAACAACAGCAGCTCCACTGACAAGCCAGTCAGATTTATCATTCTCCCCCTCCTGTAAGCTATGCTAATTGCCTGCCCTGGAATTCAAAAAGCTGCTTAGTGAAATAGTCGAGGACCAAGAACTACATCTTGGTTTAGAAAGTACAAAAAAAAAAAAGAAAAATGGGTTAATTGCATGCCTGTAGTGACGGCGTAAGTAAGCATGAGGTATTAGCTGCCAAAGACTCTGCAGCGAAAGACTTGCAGCAAATGATGACAGTATTGTACATAGAAATGAAGAATGCTAACTTTGTCATTTGAGCGCCTTGAGGCACATGTAGTGCTCCCTTGCCAAACCTGCAATTATGACTCAGCAGATATAGCACAAATGAAAGAGGGAGGAATTGTTCTTTCTCTCTCTCTCCTACTCCTTCTCTTTTTATCACTCTATATTTCTCTCTCTCTCTCTTGCTCCAACTCTTATTATTTTATAGAAACTCTCATGCTTGTTCTCACAACTTATCTTGTCTCGTCCCTAAATGTTTCACTCCATTCATCCATATACTCCCCCATCTCTTTCCATCTGTGTGTGTGTGTCGGTGGGTGGGTGTGTGACTGCCTGGTCTCCAAAGGGGTTTGGCGTAATTTGTAGAGTGAAGATGTCTGTATGTGATGGATGCTTAGGGTCTTCATGTGATAATAGGAAAGCAAACTTGCTTTACCCCCCCCAACAGACACACACATCTATGCTAAGAAAGCCTAAATCACACATCACACCACCACCAACCCTTGCCCTTCTCCTCTCTCTCTCTCTCTCTCTCTCTCTGTTTTTCCCTCTTTCCATCTCTCTCTCTTGCTCTCTGTCTCTTTCTTTTCTCTCCCTACGTCCCCCAAAGAAGATTCATGTGCAGTGCTTCCCAGCTGTCAGCATCAGAGAGGCCCCTGTTCAAACATGGACTAAGCCCACTGCAATGAAGGCCTCCACAGGCAGAATGGCTCCATTCAGAGGCTTAATGCTGGAATGGTCCCTCTAATTATGGTATCACTGACCTACAGGCCTTATGCAGCTACAGTCATCATGTACAAGGCTGTGGTGGACCGCAAAGACTGGGAATTAACATGCAAATGTAAACACGCGCTGTGCCATATTATGTAGCTTATATTCTATTATTTTCCAATTTCAGAAATGTATAGCACTCACTAATATTAAAGTTTGACGTTAGTATCTCAATGTGTGTGACAGGGAAACTTTTTGGAATTTTGCACTTAGAATTTAACTCCATTTATAGAGCAGTGTTTGTTAACCTATTTTTATTTGTCCTGGTACAAGGAAATGCCATGATTACTGTTGTCCTCATTTCTCATAATCCTGTGTGTTCATTTCTATTGGTTGTATGCTAACGCAATGCAGAACTGGGCCCTAAAAGTACAGCATTATGGTTCTCCTTTCCACCAAGGTGATCATGTAGCACAGATCTCCTTCCTGTTAGCGTTAGGTTTGGAGTGCCGCCACAGTCCGGCTCATTGCAAAAGGTGAACTAATGGAGTTAGCTTCAAAGGAGCATGACCAAAGTTGAAGGCATAAGGGCTCGGGGAGCTGTTAATTGCCTACCGCATAGTTCTGTGCCGTTCGGTGTGTTCGAGTCTCACATATCAAGGAATCAAGGTCGCGACGGCCCCCACTTGTACGCGAGGCGAGGGAACTAATTAGAAACTACTTTCCATAATTTCATTAGTGTGGACTTTCATCCCGGTGCGGTGATCCCACCTTCCATTATAAATTCAAACTGACCCAGATATCCAAACGCATGGAGAAAAAAGAAAAAAAAAGAAAAAAAAAAAGAAAAAAAGCTTTGTTGTGAGTTTAGCTGCCAAAATAACTAGGGGGCTAGAGGGGGTGGGTGGGGCCAAGCAAACCTCCACCTATGACGGAGGTGGATATATGAAAAAAGGATTTGTTTGTTTGATGTTGACCACCATATTGAGTTTCCTTAGACTGAAGAGTGGGAGGTTGGGGGTTGGTGTGTGGAAGTGTGGGGGGTGGTGGGTGGTTGCTATGCTGTTCGACAGCTGAAGGCCTCCCTCCCTCCCTCCTCCACCGTCATCCCCTCATCCTACCTCCTCCGTGCCTCGACTGCTGTGTCAGACAAACTTTTCCCGGTCCCCTTGACCTGCAGCCAGAGTTGACGGGTCGCACTTCCTGACTGGGATGTTTTCACTAGGACTTGTTTGTTCGCCTCCGCCCTGTCGTAATATCCTAATTGAAGTCGGATGGGACGAGGGAGCCTTAAGCGAAAGATGGGGTGGGGGGGGTTAGGAGCCAGTGTCCATTTTGTGATTGAATTTCCACAGATTTCACTGCCACGTGGAGAGAGATCAGCAATGGCTGCTTTTAGGACCCGTGCACACGCACACACACGCACACACACACACACAGACCCACTTTGTTCTGTCGCAAACCAGGAAGTAATTGGCAGTTTAGGACGAGGCGCCGCCTGGCAGCTTGACTCGTGAAAGAGACAAGCAGCTTCAAAGCCTGACAGATATTACCACCACGACAGCAGTCATATAGAAAATAACAGGCTGTTGCTCATACAATAAGGCATAAAAATAGACATGACAAAAGCCATCATCAACCCCCCGTCTTCTTTTGAGTGACGCTTGTGTGCTTGATGTGTGCTTGTCCTCTTCCTCTTCTTCTTTTCCAGTGAGCACGCCGCACTTCATGCACATCAAAGGTGTGGAGGTGAACGCCAAGCAAAGTGCCACCTTCTCCTGCACCATCAACGGCCAGCCCAAGGACCACGCCAGCTACAAACTCTGGTTACAGGTAAACGCTTCACACCGTTTCAGTGTCACTCTTACTGCCATGTCCCAGGGGTGATGAAGTACTGAATTTTACTTCACCCATATAGACGTGTATGGATTCCACTGTTTATCTGTTAATATCTGTTGAATAGATCAAAGGCCTGCATAAACTCTCAATAACACACACACACACACACACACACACACACACACACACATTATTGCCTCGTCCCATTTATCTGAGGGAGCAGCCGGTGAGTGGCTGAGTAGGTTGTGCTTCAGTGTCGGCGTCCTCATTAACGGCCGAGATGAAACACAAACAATGAAGGGAAATTTCCCCTGTGACAGTAATGAAGAAATATTCCTGAGGAGGAAAAGCCCCCCATCTGCCCAGTGTGCTGAGCTGTGTGTGTGTGTGTATGTGTGTGTGTGTTTGTGTATGTGTGTGTGTTTGTGTGTGTGTGTGTGTGT
>JAGFZM010002158.1:88955-95076 GCA_017657215.1 Limnothrissa miodon | reverse complement strand
GAGAGAGAGAGAGAGAGAGAGAGAGAGAGAGAGAGAGAGAGAGAGAATTGCTTAGCTCTTTTGAAATAGACAAGTATATGGTGCATTTTTTTTCTTAAGTGCATGTGGTTTATATGTTTGTGTTTGTGTGAGTGTGTGTGTGTGTGTGTGTGTGTGTGTGTGTACATGTGTGTGTGTGCGCGCGCGAGAGTGTGTGTGTTTATGTGTGTGTGTCAGAAAACCGAGATCCTAAGCTGTTTATTACAAACAAGAATAATGGTTTATTACAAACAGGAATAAAAGCTCACTGCCACTGCAACATGAAATCTCAGCAAGATTGTCACCTCACATTTATTCACCAGGCTTTGCAGACATTGCAAAACAGAACAGCCGATGTTAAATGACAAACTAAATAAAAATTAAATTCCTAGTCTGCCTTTTTACCATCCTTACTGACAACTCTTTCAAGATGTTTTCTTCTAATCCCCTCTCTTGTTTATTTATTTAAAAGCCTTAATTATTCATGTCACATCTGCAGCAGTTTCCTATCAAAGATACACACTGAATTATGAATATATAACTGCCCATAAGCAGTATCACTCTCAGTGCGTTTAGGTTCCAAGAAAATATAAAAATTGCATTGTGACATCACAGAAATGAACTAGCTAATAGACCAAATTCAGAATTAAAACAGGTTGAGGTTATGCTATGATATTTGACTTTGATTCTGAGCATTTTCTTTTTTTTAAGTCATATTGTGCACATAATATATTCGCTTTTGTGCGTTTAGGTGTTTAGGTGTTTTTCTGTCTCTCTCTGTTCATAACTGTGGGCAGCCCTTTTCCCCCAACTAATCCTGGTCATTTGTCCCCCTCCTCATTCCTCTCCTCTTCTCTCTTCCTCTCTTCTCCTCCTCTGCTCTTCTCTCCTCTTCTGTTTTCCCCTTGGCTACTGTGTGGTCTCCCAGTAAAGTGCAGCTCCCACCCAGACTCTATCTGTTCCATGGGGCAGCTCTCCCTCACAGTAAGACCACAACCAAAATTGATTAGTATTAGACCAGGGAGACACTGATCAATTCCCTGGCAACCCAAATAAGGAGTCGAATAAGTCCAATGGCATAACATGTTCACACACTTGCTTTACATTTTATAAGATCAATAAAATAATTATTGTAATTAAATTAAACTATCCAATTGAGATTTGCAATGGAAATTTACTTTGTGCCAAAAAACAATGCCCGTACTAAACCTCCCATAAATAAAAAGTAGTAAGTACTGGTAATTAATGAATTAAGCACGTAAATAAAAACAATACATGTCCAAGCACCATCACATCACCAACACTGTGATAACTGCCTAGACTGTAACCACCAACTAGAAAAATAACTAGAAATTTGGCATGCATATTATTATTATTGCATAGTTATTGATGTATAACAGACCACGCAGTAGTGTTTAGTGCCTAAGGCAATGTCTGTCCTGAATAACCGAATTTCCCACTTTAAGGCCAACTACTGTTTTGGGTTAAGCAGGCCTGAATGTACTACTCTTCGGGGTGCAGTCTGTTCTACAGCCGTCTTTTGACTGAATCACTTTAATGATTCATATGAATGCAGCCATTAATGCAGCCTATTCTGAGCATGTTGGATTGGCTTTTCTCAGCCAGAAAGATGTACAGACATTCCTAAGAGTGCTCCGGGCCAGAGAAAGTCTGAATGTTTTATTTTGTTTTTGTGAGATTCCGTTTTAGAAAGGGGGAATTGAACACACATACACTCAGACACACACACACACAAACACACACACACACACTCACATTTAAAAAGCAGTCTGAGCCTTGCGCTGGTGAATCTGTCGTACACGGCCTATAGGGCTTTTTAATACCCACTCGCAAATGTACGACCTTGTATCTTCTCCCTCTTCAGTGGCCTTTTACTACCTTTCACTCGTTCACCATCCCTCTTTCTCCTCTCCTCTGCATCCTTACCACCCTGCACACACACACACACCATTTATTCTTCCCATTCTCTCCTCCCCCGCCTCATAGCCTCTTCTCTTTTCACATTCAATTTTTACGCCCTGCTCCCCAGAAACCATTTCTCTGTATTCTACACACACACACACACATACACACACACACACACACACACACACACTGTACATACACACAGATTCACAGACACTGTGTGCTGTATTTTTTACTGTCCATCTATATCTCTTTCTGGTGAAAAGGGCTCCCCTCAGGCTACGCACACACACACACAAACACAAACACACACACACACACACACAGATGCGCACATGCACACATTCACTACCTACATGGCCTTGGTGCTTTAAAGATCCTTATGAACCAAATGAACAAAAATGAGAACGTCCTAAGAGGCCTCTCGTCTGACTTTGGCATTGAGCAATAATGAAAAGAGGTGAAGGGCACATCCAGACTCTTCTCCCACTGAAACCTTCTCCATGCCACGGAGTTGTTGAGAAATAAATAATTTAATTTAATTCCCATTCATATGCTAATTCCTTTCCAACTTTTTTAGCTATAGTAAAAAAAAAAATGTTTAGATGTCTAGTTTGCTATACAGGAATATAGTTTTCGGAGGCGCTCTGAGGCCAACGCTGGTCAACACCCCAAGAAATAGTTTTGGGCGTTTGTCTGTTTTTAAGTATGCGCACGTCGTTTCTCGCGGGCGCACAGGGAGGCGGAAGGGAGGCTGTTGCCATAACGAGAGCGGAGAGTGCAGTTGGTGCCGGGGCACATGGTTGAGAGGGATAGTGGGGAGGGGGAGGAGGGGGTTGTCAAACAGTTGAAAGCCGGCGTCCTCAGAGCCCTTTCCCTCCTTTTCATTGTTGTCGACCTCCTTCCTCTCCTTTTTTCCTTCACCCCTTACTCTCTCTCTCTCTCTCTCTTTCTCTTTCTCACATACACACACACACTCAGAGACACACTTTCTTTCTTCTATTCCCTCTTTTCCTGGTTCTCCCAGCAAGAGGGCACGGGCGGCAGTGGAGCCCTGGGGCACAGAGCTTCAGCTCTCTCTCCCTCCTTTCTCCCACATTCTCCCTTCTCTCTCTCCTTCTCTCTCTCTCTCTGTCTCTCTCTCTCATCCCCGCTCTCCCTCCCTCTCTCTGTCAGCTCCTCCCAGCAGGCAAATTAAATATGATGATCTCCCTGGAAATGAAAAAGTAAATCTCATACAGACCCGATTGCCGGGGAGGCCTTGCCGCCTTGCCTCCGCCGTCACCGAGAGAGGGCAGAGTCGAGGAGTCTTCAAAGTCACCTTGAGAGTGACATCTCTCTCTCCGACCCGCCAGAGTGATGATCAAAGTAGGGGAAAAAACACACGGGGGAGGAAGGGAGCGGTGCAAAGGGTGGGGGCACTGGGGGTGTGGTTGGGGGTTTGAGGGAGGAGGAAGTATCATGCACCGCTATCTCATGGTCCTCCGCTGCTGTGGACACCTTATCTGTGGTTCCACTGCCTGTGATTTGAGTCTTTCTGTTCCTATCTCAAGTAGAGGTAGCCCATGTTTCTTTGAGTGGCTGTAAATTGTGGTACAATTTAAGTCTCCCTGTGTGTGCCTGCGCTTAGAGGCCTGTGGGTTTCTGTGTGTGTGTCTGAGTGTGAGTGTATGTATACTGTATGTGTGTGTGTGTGTGTGTGTGTGTGTGAGTTAGCTAATTGCCACATGAAGGTGTGTGTGTGTGAGTTAGCTAATTCAGGAGGTCATGTGTGTGTGTGTGTGTGTGTATCTCTGTATATGTGTGTTCAATGATGCGCGTGTTTATCCGTGTGTGTGTGTGTGTGTGTGTGTGTGTGTGTGTGTGTGTGCGCACGTGTGTGTGTCTTGTCACAGTGCTGCCATCTCCTCAGATGGTACTTGTCAACCCCCGGCAGGCATCATGGGAGTGCGGCATTCCGCCGGCCGTCACCATTTGTCAATTACACACTCTCACTCACATGCTCGGCTAGTCAAGAGCTGCCAGAGAGGAGATGGAGAGCAGGAGGAGGAGAAGAGAGCAAGAGAGAGAGAGAGGGAGAGCGAGAGAATAAAGAAAGAGAAAAAGAGGGCAATGAATGAGGGAGAGAGGGAAATAGAGATGGAGATGGAGCACAAAAGAGAGAGACATGGGAAGAAGGAGGAAGTGAGTGGAGAGAGTGTGTGTAAGAGAGAGGGAGAGTAATAGAGAGAGAGAAAGAGAGAGAGAGAGAGAGAGGGAAACAAGGAGACAAGACAATACCTGTCAGTGTCCATCACATTTCATTTTCTAGGGCTGGTGAGGTTTACTATGGAACAACAACAACAACAAGAGTGTGTGTGTGTGTGGGGGAGGGGGGGGTGCATAAATGTCTCGATCTGTTTTTTTTTTTCTTCTCCCCTCTCCCGTCACCCCTACTGAGGCACAACAGATTGTCTCCTCTCACTAAATTCATGTTCTTCCTGTTTCTGCCTCCGTGGCAACAGCTGCCGCTGGTAACGTGAACCGTTGGAGCGGGTCGAGAGGCCCACGACACACACACACACACACTCACGCACACAGGCATGCACAGGCATGAGATGTGTTTGGCATCCATCCTGTGCTTGTGTGACCCCAATCTCCACCTGGGGGAGCAGACCGCTGCTGACAAGGAACATGTCGGCGGACAAATGAAAAATTGCTCCTTGCCGCGCGTCCCACACTACAAGTCCCTCAAACACACAGCAACAAATGCACACACAAACACACACAATGACATGGCCCTGTGCAAGTACACACATACACACACACACACACACACGCAAACAAGCACAACAAACAAATAAAAATTCCTGTTGAGACGTCCAATAGGACCCACACAAATACCATAGTCAGATTGAAATGCACCAGTATGGACACACACACACACACACACACACACACACACACACACAAACTCACTTCCTCCAGTGAAGGCCTCTAGCTATTTTATTTATGTGCTGTGTGCAAGTGGCGTATTGGATCAGTTTCTTCTCCAGGAGTGATTGCATTGGGCTATTGGTTCCATACCATCGTGGCCTGTGCAAAGGAGACAAGAAATACACAGCATAGCACTTCCTTGACAACTGATGGACAGTAGATGTGCATACTCTATGTATGTACTTGTGTCATGGTTGATATATATGCATATAATAATCATACACAATATTCAAGGTGAGGGAAATACAAAGGAGGAGATTGTATTTTATATTTTTCTTGCTGACAGTTGAAGACTCACTCTCTTTTACCCACACACGCACACATAATCAGACAGACTCACACACACACACACACACACACACACACACACACTTTCTGCAAGATAAGCCCAAACCGCACAGAGTTAGGTTGCTGTGGCAATGCCTGCTCCATTATTGGATTATAAAGCAATGCAACATCTCCATTACTGCATCTCCAATCTGTCCTGCAGTCATAAACTGAACAAGGCTGCAAGAGATAGCAGGGACGGCCATGGTCCTCTCCACTGCTGTGAAATGGCTCAGCCAGCACACCTGCTCATGTGGGTGAAAAATACACACTACATTGAATTTGCATTCGCACACGGGGCTGGCTTTTCTGGGGATTTAGAGGTGCCTAAAGTGAACAAAGAATGAACAGAATTAGAGCACATCTCGTCTCGATCACATCACCTCTCATCTAATCTCATGTGTGAAACATAGCCAAGTCAGATTTCATATTTGAAAAACATTTGAATGTGACTTCTTGCTGGCTGTTCCTAAGCAATGGTTTAAAGAAAGGACTTTTGGACGTTGTTGGCATAGATACAGTATATACATTTATGTGAAATATGTATGTGGGAGGAAGTGATAATGTTGAATGCATATAGGGCATGTACAATAGTGTCAGAGAGTCTTTTGAATATGACAGAACACATAGAAATGATGCACAGAAACATCCTAACCGGTTTTTGCATTTATGTGGATACTGATTTATATATTTGATATTATATCATGTGGACAAGGTGATAAAATGATAAGAAAACAAAAAAAGTAGACTTTCCCAACATTTGATTATTTTTCAATTACATTTTGAATAAGCCATGCATTTTTCATTAACGCAAAATAAAAAGATAGATTCTTCCAAAAAAAAAAAAAAAAGCTGAATACAATCCAACTTTTGG
>JAGFZM010002158.1:81455-83955 GCA_017657215.1 Limnothrissa miodon | reverse complement strand
TGCCTTGAAGAAGAACTTCAGCCAAGAGTATCTGGCATTGCTGTCTGGGGCAGTGCACAGGTGCATGGTCCCCTCACTGAGGTGGATGACAAGACATCAGTCTCTCTTCTTCTCAAGCTTCTGTCCTCTCCTCCAAAACGCTTTCTTTCTCTCTCTCTCTCTCTCTCTCTCTCTCTCTCTCTCTCTCTCTCTCTCTCTCAGTTTTTTTTTACCTTACACACGTTCACCTTCACACCTCACACCTTCTCACCCTCTGTCCTATTCTCTCTCTCTCTCTCTCTCTCTCTCTCTCTCTCTCTCTCACTCTGTCTCTCTCTCTGTCTCTCCCACGCTTTCTATCTCCCCTCCAACACCAAAAAAAAAAGAAAGAAAGAAAGAAGAAGTGACTGAAGTCACGGGCAATTTGTTCCCCCTCATCTGGGACTAATACCTTTATTCTGCTCATGCATGCTGAGAGCATCAGACATGGGCCCCTCTCTTAGCCCTCCAGCGGCTGACAACGAATCGTGCAAACAGGCACACGAGTGGAGCCGCTGTTCTCCTTTTGTACACAGATTGGACTCGCCGTTCGGCTTTTTGCTCGAAGCAACAATGGCGACACTGTCCCTTTCGACTTTTTATACCCCCCCCCGGTCCCTGTGTTTCGGTCGGACACTGGCGTCTATCTGATTTTGACGACAACGAAAAAGGTTACGGTCCATTAGCATATGAGCGGCGAAGAGAACGGCGAGGGGAACGTGGCGGTAATAACAGGGAACGTGTCTTAAATGTCAAGCCTCGTTGGCTGTTAATAGTTGACATCTAAATGTCAAATTAGAATGATTTGAGAGCAATGGCAAGTCGACAGCCACGGTGGTAATCTCTATACAGTCCAGGAATGGCAATGATGTGTGTGTGTGTGTGTGTGTGTGTGTGTGTGTTTGGAATAGGAGGCCAACCACCCAGACACCCACACAGAAACACCCACACCCATACAACCTTGTTGCAATCACTTATTCTTCATGTGTGGTCTTTTGGGTGCCTCCAGCACCGCCACACACACACACACACACACACACACACACACACACACATACACGTTGGGCTTATTAGGGTCTTGTCACATCCATCTTGTGCAAAGGCTAAAAGCCATTATATCTCATCCAAGTGTCCACCTTCCCATTCCTGTTGGAGGTAGAAGGGAGAAATAAATGGGGCCTCTCTCCTCTAGCTCCAGCTAGAATTTATCGTGGGCATCAATGCAAAGAAAGATCTCCCCCCCCCCCTCCACACACACACACACACACACCACCACCACCAAGGATTATGGTTAATGAGGGACATCTATCTTCTAATGAGGGACATCTCCTTAGGATCGACCTTCACCTTTGACCTCTTAGCAATGTGTAACTGTGGCTGAGTGATGTCAAACACGCCAGATGGTTGTCGTCCCGTCTTGACAAGAATCTGATTGGCCCTGACATCACTCTTGATTCTGGTTCATCTGGTCTGAGGAAGCCTAACTGCCGGACACAGTTCACGTGGAGGTTGTGACCCCCTACACAGACATGTACACACACACAAATACACACGCAAACACACACACACACACACACACACACACACACACAGTGTTAGGCATGTATATTCTAATGCGTAACTACAGCAACCCTGAAGTGTAATCCAAGTAGTAAACAAGCCAGTGTTGTGGAAACATACACATTGAATGGCTCCCGCGTCTCCAGTAGAAACAGGAGAACAGACTGTTGCATGAAGCAGCATTTCTGTGCAGGTGAACTAATGAATAGATTGTGCTTTGGTCCCGTGTGGTGCACTTGTGCTGACATTAATGTGGCCCTAACGTGTCTGCCCGTGCTGTGGATCCAACCTCCTCTGTGCCCTCCTCTCCTCCCTCTCCTGGGCTGTAGCTGGGGGGCAGCACACAGTGACACCACACACACACACACACACACACACACACACACAGTGATGCGACCGGCACATCATCATTACACCCTACGGTTCAAGCCCCTTATGTTCTCCATGCCACCCTCAGCTGAGCATGTGATTCCTTCCTGCACAGTACAGATGTGCTCTCTCTTTCTCTCTGTCTCTCCATTTCTGCCTCTCTCTCTCTCTCTCTCTCTCTCTCTGTCTCTCTCTCTCTCTCGCTCTCTCTCACTCTCTCTAAACATACATATATATATTTTTCTCTTCCCCAATTTTCAAATGTCCTTCTCTTTCTCTTCATTTTCTCCTCACATACAGTACCTCTCTCTCTCTAACTCTCTCTCTCTCTCTTATTTATCTCTTGTCAATATCTTCCTTTTTCCTCTCAGTATTTCATTTTTGCCATTACACTGCTTTTACTGCTATCCTTGTATTACTTCCCACTCTCTCTCTCTCTCTCTCTCTCTCTCTCTCTCTCTCTCTCTCTCCCTCCCTCTGCCTCGCTCTGCCACTCTTCCCCCTATCTATCCTTCTTATCTCCTTCTCTTTCTCCTGCCTTCCCTCTCTCATT
>JAGFZM010002158.1:53914-71299 GCA_017657215.1 Limnothrissa miodon | reverse complement strand
TGTGTTGTGTGAGGTGTTAGGAGTGTGTGTGTGTGTGTGTGTGTGTGCCTGACTGGCGTCACTCTCCAGTCTGTCCATTGTGCGCTGTTAATTGGAATTAGAATGGAATTGCGATGGAGGCCCCTGCTATTACTGCAAGAAATGATTTATTTAAATGAAGCCCTTTCAACGGAGCTGATAAAGTTACATTAAGGGAGGTGGATGAGGGATGAAAAGGGGAGGAGGCGTGTGTGCTCTCACACACACTCACAGACAAACACACACATATGCACAGACACACACGCGTGTGTACTGTATAGACTGAGAATCGCTCGAGAGCTTTTCCCTTTAGAATTCTCCTCCTCTAATCTTGTGCTCAAGTGGAGTGGGGGAAGCCAATGAAATAAAACAACAGAAGCAGAGATGGGGGGGGGGGGGAACTAAAGAAGAAAAAAAAGGGGGGGGGGGGAGAGAGAAGGGAGGGAGTGACGGAGGGAAAGAGAGAGAGAATAGTCTCACAGCTGACTTGTCTCCACTAAAGTGAGTGAAGGAGGATTTGAGCTCCACTGGAGGAAAGTTTGTCTTACAGTTTGTCCAGACATGCACCAGGCTGTGTTAAGCCCCAAGTATGTTTATGGATGGGGCGTTGGGGAGAGGGGAGGGGGTGGCCTCTGTAGGTCATACTGTTGCATAGCAAAGACCCATCTACCAGAGCACAGTTTCCAGAGCACAGCGCTGTAATTGAATAGAGCAATACAAACAGTGCAGTGACAACACTAGTAAAGATGAGAGATTTCTCTCCACACAAAAGCCATCGTCAGCTATGACAGAAAGACAGACACTTGCAGTACTCCCAAAAGCCCTTTTTCCGAGTAGGCGTTTGCTGATAAAAGCATGCCTGCCATTGCAGTGCTGTGGGAAGGAAGTTTGACCCAGTCAGTGGCTGAGACCATTCAGCAGACGGCTGATATATTAACTACAGTATTTACACAATGGGAGAGATATATATATATATTCCATCGGCCGGTGTCGTCCAAGGCAACCTTTGGGCTGAAAGCGAGTGTTCTACTCTGTCCTTCCCCCAGATCTTCTACAAGGCCGTGAGCTCGTTTGACACGGTGTTCAACCTGACCAACCAGAGCGGCAAGGTGCTGAAGTTCAGCAACGAGACGTCGCACACGTTCGAGGGGCTCTACCCGGGCTCCACCTACTCCTTCACCCTCAGAGCCAGCACCGTCAAGGGCTTCGGCCCGCCCGCCATCGCTCAGTTCACCACCAAGATATCAGGTGAGGACAGTTTGGATGGGTTGCTATGGGATGCTTCATAATGGAATTAATAGCCAGTACTTTCATTATGTGCCGTGCGTGTGCGTGTGTGTGTGTGTGTGTGTAAATGCCGGGTGTGCAAATGGATGTGTTTGAGGGTGATTATACATACATATAGTATATGGACCTGTGGGTGATATAAGGTATCCATCCACTCACCTTTGATACTGTCGTTTGTCATATTTTTACAGCTCCTCTGATGCCCCCGTATGAGCTGGAGACGCCTCTCAACCAGACAGACAGCACCGTGACTGTGCTCCTCAAGCAGGCTCAGAGCAGAGGCGCTCCTATAAGGTAAGACTCAGTCACTCTGATACACACAACATACAATACATGGACTGTATAGTCTCTCTCTCTCTCTCTCTGCCTCTGTCTGCCTCATACACACTAACACAAACAAACACACACATGCATGCACATACATGCAAGCACACACCCTGCTACACAAGCCTACACAACACCTAGATTTTTCATCTGATATCACATCCAGGTGGCACTCACACATACTTTATGCATCCACAAAATACATAGTATTCGAGACATGTTCACACACACACACACACACACACACTTCTCTCTCTGACCGATAGTCTCTGCACTGCCCCACTCTGATCCCACGTCCTAATTGATTATAATTGCTTTCAGCGGCTTCGCACAGCGGCTGCTGCTGCTCTTTTTTTCTCCGTGCATGCTGGCATATTTTTTATCATTATCGTCACGTTTTATTGTTTGCGCATTTGATCCGTACACTAGAGAGGGCAAGAGAGAAGGAAAAAGAGAGAACAAGAGAGAGAGAGTGAGAGAGAGAGAGAGAAAGAGAGAGACTCTTTGCCTTTTGAAGATAAGAACAAAGTAAGGCTTTATGCCAGGGAGTCCTGCTCCATCTTGTCCTCTTTTTCCTGCCTCTTTCATGTTGCTAGGTATCCAGAGACACACATTGTGGTCAAGAGTTTTTATCTGCCATTGAGCGGCACCACACACACACACACACACACACACACACACACACACACACAAACACAAACACACTATCTATTGAATTTTTTTTTTCACGCCCACAATGTAAATAGGCGAGAATTTGTTTTGGAGGGGGAGAATTATTTGCCTTTCATGTGCAAAATGGTGTCTGGGTCCGTCTGTTTTCCTCATTCCAAAAAGTGACGGCTGAGAGATCAATCGATAGAGCTTGGCAGCTTCCCACCGTTTCTTCAACCTGCCCCGTTAACTGCTTTATCGTTCTATTCATTTGCAAGCATTCACACTTTTGCCCATAATTGTGTAATTTACTTGTCAAGATGGTGAGTGAGTGTTTGTGTGTGCTCTTGTGTGTGTGTGCGAGCACGCTCATGCCGGTGTGGCGTTGTGTTGTGTGTGTGTGTGTGTGTGTGCGCATATGCAAGCCCCTATAATGCCCAGACAAACACAAACAGAATGGAGATTATGGCAGGCAAACACCAAGCCTCCCGTCACAGTCAACACTGATACCACACTGAAACAATATGTGCTGTTTTTAGTCTTGTTTCCGTGCCTCTCTCTCACCCTCCCTCCCTATCACTCCTGCACTCCCTTTCCCTTCTCCCTCCCTCCCACACTCCCTCTTTCTTTTTTTTCACCCATGCTCTCACTCCATCACTCTCTTTTCTATCGTTCTTTTGTTTCCCGGGCCATGCTGTGGTGCCTTGCACAGTTTCCGAGTGACAGTTAAATGATCACAAGCCCTACACTTATTTAATCATTCACAAAGGCTCCCCTGGCTCTCTTTCTCTCTTTCTCTGTCTCTCTCTCTCACACACTATCTCTTAAGGTCCCTCATTCTCTCTTTCTATCTTTCTGTCTCTCTTTTTCTCATTCTCCTATTCTCTCATTCTCTCTGTCATTCTCTGTCTCTCTCTTTCTTTCTTTCTTTCTCTCTCTCTCTCTCTCTCTCTCTCTCTCTCGGGGCCAGTCGTCATGCTAACAGCTAGCAGTGACTTAGTATTCTAATTATTCTGACTCACTGCTAAGCAGACACGGGCCCACAGTCACGGACAACCAGCTTGCCATCTCCAACCGTCAGATCCTGGGTGGGGGACATTTTTTTTACTGCCGATAACGCTTACCACCACTTCTAAACTAGTAGTGCAGGGCTGAGACTGTTTAGACAGATTCAAATGAATAGTCTGTCATGATTTAACAAGTAGTTATTAAGCTATGCACCACCATTAGTATGCATATGTACATCTACTTATGTCGTTGGGCAGTCATGGCAAAATTGACGTACAACGCACATAATTAATACCTTAATCAACACAGTGTTGGCATCTACTGTCTATAGTTTTAGTCTATATATTTCATTACTGATGGTTAGTCTGA
Source organism: Limnothrissa miodon (assembly GCA_017657215.1). Taxonomy (NCBI): domain Eukaryota; kingdom Metazoa; phylum Chordata; class Actinopteri; order Clupeiformes; family Clupeidae; genus Limnothrissa; species Limnothrissa miodon. The sequence continues at coordinate 67,642 of JAGFZM010002158.1, read as the reverse complement.
GGAGGGTTGAGTTGGAGAGAATTACTGTGAGTCTGCTGTAAGAACATCAAAGTGGTATTCTAGGCTCAGACAAAGCATGGGGTGCTCTCAATGTGGGAAAGGTTGGAACGATTCTAAAAGCCTGGCAGTGAATTTGGGGCCCAGAGAAGATTTTACGTAATATTATCATCAGTGTGTGGGGGGAAAAAAAATCTAAAAAATGAACAAAAGGCCCAAAATATCCAGCGACGCTCCTGGACAAGTTAGTCTGAGTTTGAATTCTATTTTACCCCTAAACCCTTAACCCTCAAAGACCTGTGTAAGCATGAGTTAGCCCATCACAAGGCCAGTTTCTGTCAGTTCGATCTTTACCAGTTGAAGCCTTAGGTCATAGTGTATAGGGCCTATGGTTGGGATTTAGCCAGTGAGATGGGGCTTTGGAGGAAGGGACAGGCTCTAGGTGTCCTGTCTCTCTCCTCTGGTCGCTGGGCTATGAATAAACCAACACATGCTTTTGCACCTTTGCTTTGTCATAAAGTATTCAGATGGGGACACGAGCTGGCCTCTTGTCTGGACTGGTTTTAATGGCTGTGTGGAGCAAAGTGACAAAACACATAGAAGCCCATTCGCCTTAAAGCCCCGCAAGAAAAGGAGAAGTGGAAACAGAGCGGGAGGTGGAAAGATATGGAGAGAATGATATCCATTTTCAGTGTCTGTCACTTGTGCCAGGAATTGTGGAGCACTTTTGATTTATCTCTGGCTCACCCCCCTCCCACCCGTGCCCACACACACACCCACACCCCACACACTGTCCACCTCCAGCACTACGGCGGATAAAGAATTTAAACAGATGCCATCAAGTGTCTGCCTGTGCTCTTAAAGGCTGTCTATACTGTTTACAGCTGACAGAAAGCCCTCTCAGTAGGATGACCATTCCCTGCGCACACACTTTAAAATAGATGCATTTCGGAATATATCAAGCCAAAATAGAAATGGACAAAATATAAAAAAAAACAATAAAAGGAAAATAAATTATGATAGGCTGGGCCGGAATCCTTTTCTTTGGAGCTGATCCTGATGCCTCCTGTCACGTCCCAGCTTTTCTGGTGTCATCTTAATTACCGCTAACACACTTTAATGACTCGCTGGTTCGTTAATTATGAATTATCAGGCCAACCTTTGTTTACCGCCGGAGAAACAGCATGCGTGGAGACACACAACACAGGAGGATTTGGCGTTTGGCTGTAATCTATTTCAGTGTGTTTAAATAACAAGTGTGTCATCGCATTACAATTTGAACAAGAAGAAAAAATATATCAAATATAGGGGTGAGGAAAATATTCAAACAAGCATACGGGATCACAGTAATAAGCCTGATGATTAATAAAAGGCTCAATATCTCATTTTCAGGCAGAATTGGAAAAGAAATAAGAAGGATTGCGAGTCAGAGCCTTATCAAGCTGATTGGGGAGATGGAGAGAAAACAAGTTATGGTTTGGAGTAGGTGGAGCAGAAAAGGTTCTTAGCAAACATTATTTTTCAATCCTCGTGGGCCCCACTACGACCCAGCACTTCCTGGATCGGCACCATTTGGGCTTGGATCTTGGGCTCTGGAATTCACCTCCTTTTACTAAAATTAGCCTGCCATTATCTTCCTCTTCAAAGGGCCCACTTCATTTATGCTGTGTGTGTGTGTGTGTGTGTGTGTGTGTGTGTGTGTGTGTGTGGTGGCACGTTTCAGGGTGTCAGGGAGTACCTGAAGAGGTGTGGCAAAAGGGAGGGGTGTGTCGGGGGAGAAGGATGAGGGAGGAAGAGAGAGATTGTTGTGATGAAAAGGCTTGTAGCTATAGAGGCTCCCCTCTCTAACCCCTCCAGCGGGGTTGTGAAGGCAGAGTGACAGTCATGAAAAGCTCTCCTTTGTTTCAGATGCAGGGATGGTGGTGCAGCAGTGGAGGTGGTGGTGCATCCACTCTCCCTCCTAGGTCTCCCAGCACAGAGAGACACCAGGCTTGGCTTAGCATGAATACTGTACACACACGCACACACACACATCCAATATCCAGGCAGGCGGCAGATAAAAGCTTGGGTACAAGGAAAAGTCTGACACTGTAATAGATTTCATTATTTACATATCTGTTGGAAGTGCAGGTCCTCTTTTTTTCTTAGAAATATGTTGGTGGTGTAAAGAAAAAAAATATATAATTCAATCTTTACAGGTCATGCTTTTTTTTCAATTATAAGATCTACATTCAAACACTCTTGGAGGGAATATGAGAACATTACTAAGCCTTGTATAATGAAACAGTTTACGTCAGTGATCGGATTAAGCAGGCCCCGCGTTTGAATGTGAAATGTCTCACAGATGTTTCACCATGATACATTTAGCTACAAATACAACCATCAAAATGATTGAATCGGTCGCTCAAATGCATGTTCTTCTCATGAATATCGCTGCGGAGGAACTATGCTGGATGTTGCTTGTTGACTTTTTTTATTTATTTATTTTTGTCTTAATTTATAGATTTCCTCTAGCCCTTGCCAGCAAGCTGCCACCCCCAGTCCCACTACAAATGGTCCTGTCACAGCGCATTTCTGCAGAATTAGCTCAGAGAAATCGTTCAATGACGAGGTGTCTTCACAAAGATGGGTCTGGCAGCGGAACATACGCTCACCACAATGGTGGCACACTATAGGGGGCCAGACAGCAAGGGATGATGATGGTGTGTGTGTGTGTGTGTATGTGTGTGTCTGTGTGTGTGTGTGTTGGGGAGGTGGGGAGTAGCTGTTCCTTTAAGGAGATTAGTAGTGTTGTCTGTCAGTCATGTTGTGTTACTTAAATGGCTCATGTCTCCCACAATGGACCCCCCAACCCCAACAAACACACACACACACAAACAAACACACACACACACACACACACACACACACACTGACACCACCCCCGCTTGCTGGCGGTGCCAAGTCACACGCTACTGTGGTGAACGCTGGTCGGAGACGCTGTGGGCTGCAGCAGCGTTCCTGTCAGTGAATAAAGCATCCACTGCCTCCTCCTCCCTCATCAGCACAGCCAACCCAGCCAGAGATGATGGAGGAAGAGAGAAAGAGAAGGAATATAAGACTGTGACAAAGGGATGGAAGGAGAAAAGTTAGAGAGATAGAATGAAAGAGAGAGAAGTGAAAAGGGGGGCAACGGGATGGAGAGAGATGGTTAGAGAAAGGAGAGAGATGGTTTGAAAAAGGGAAGAGATAGATAAAGAAAGGAGAGTGATGGATAAAGAAAGGCGAGAGATGGATAGAAAAAAAGAAAGAGATGGATAGAGGACAGAGCGAGATTGTTAGAGAAAGGAGAAATATGGATAGACAAAAAAGAGAGATTGTTAGAGACTGTAGAGAGAAGCTTAGCGAAAGGCATAAAGGTAAAATAAAGAGAGAAAGTAGAGAAAGGTAAGGAGAAAGAGAAAAACCAGAGAGTGAGAGAGACTGAAAGAGTGTTTTTGTGGCAGAAAGTGTATGGCTGTTGGATTGTACTTCCTTTATCGCCTCTGGGGGTATCACATTCTCAGTTTAGCTCTTTTCAAGGCCTTGCCATCACTGGGGCTTGAATATTATATGTGTCTTAAACAGGCTTTCTGTGGGTGTGTGTGTGTGTGTGTGTGTGTGCATACACGTTACATTTATCTTCCCATATCCCAAGGGGAGGAGGCAGAAAGAGGGGTGAGAGGTTTGTGTGGGGGTGGAATGATGGGGGTGTGCCCTGGCACAGCCTCCACACACACACCTCCATTCCCTGTGGAGCTTCCCCGCTTCCCCAGGCAAGGTGTGTGTGTGTGTGTGTGTGTGTGTGTGTCTGCGCACCGACGTGTGTGTTTCAGTGTCTATTTGACTGTGCAAGTGTGTGCATGTGTGTGTGTGTGTGCACCGATGTGTGTATGTCAGTATGTGTGTTTGTGTGTGTGTGCACCAATGTGTGTATGTCAGTATGTGTGTTTGTGTGTATGTGCACCAGTGTGTGTGCATGTTTGCGTGTGTGTGCGCAGATGTGTATGTGCGTGCACTGGTGTGTGCGTGTGTGTTTGCATGCATGTCAGTCTGTGTGTGTCACGACGTATGTGACACTGACACTAAAGGGGAACGCAATAGCCTCAAAGGAACCGTTCCTGCTTGTTGTTGGTTTCTTTTTGACAATATTAGCATTGTTCGAGAAAGACCGTAAAGAACATGGCGCAGTCATGAAAAAAGAAAAGTGGGTTGTCTCTCTCAGGGCTTACGAGACAGATGATAAACAGGTTTCGAGTGATGCGCACTTGTTTTTTATCTCCTGTTCTTGTTCTGGAGACCATGTCGAGAGACTGGAAGTGGAGGTTCGAGGGAGACTTTCATGCCGTGTTTTTCCCATTCAGGCATTTTAATGGAGCCCGCGTCTGAAAGCGATACCGACGCAGGGCCTCTGATTGAGGGGTGTGATCTGGCAAGATGTATGTTCGCTTGCCTTTTGCCTTTCCAATTCCTGCTTGGCAGAAGAAAATAAACTGTCTCGAACATATACCGCAAGCACACATGCACTCTCTGTCTGTTACACATCCATGTGCGGTGTGTGCACACACACATATAAAATCTCAATTTTATACATGCATATACATGCACATACACATACACACATAATCTCTGTGTTACATACACACACACAGACAATCACAATTTCTGTGTAGAAAATGAAAATTATGTTGCTGTGTTCCGTAAACATAAACTGCAGACAGAGATGGTCAGGATGCTGTGAACAATGATGAGAACATTGATTAGTTAGTTGCAACAACATTACGGACTACGGACTATGGGGAAAGTGCAGAGGACGCAGCACGGAGTTTCCACATTCAGGTGGTTACTGGTGTACTGGCCTCCCGAGTGACATTATACGACAGTATTTAAGCATCATTCACGATGTCTATTGCCTTAGCAACAACAATGTTGTCTCAGGAAGCTACAGTGATTAATTGTTGGCTGACATGATGTGTATTGCAGTGGCGACAGAAACAAAGGTCGCACGGTCGTGGACTTAATTAGACAGTGGGGTGCTCAACAGGGTTGGTCACCAGTTTGTGGCAAGTGAAACAATCAATATAGTTTCAATACAGAATATTATTTTAACTACAATTATTTATACTACATCTGTTACACACACACACACAGACACACACACACACACACAGGCACACACTTTTCCCTGTTTGCTGTCATAGCCCAGCAGAGTGGCATCTCATTCCAGGGTTGAAATACAGTGGCCCCCGAAACTGCTTTTCCCTTCTGTTCGAGCAGCGCAAGGCCGTTCATCAGGCCCCGGCGATCACCGCAAAATACGACCCACTGTAACCAGACCGCGCGTGTGCTCTCTGTCACCCTCCCAGCCGCTGCGGTGCAGTTGTTCCTGTACCCCTCGCCATGACATGCAGGAGACGCCCAGCAACTTAGAAGATTTAAGTGACATCTAATCTGTGCTGCTACCACCCCCCCCCCCCCCCCCCTCTCCTCCCCAATACACTTCATTTGTGTATAGCCACAACATGGTTTATGAGACTGTCCGTGTGTGTGTGTGTGTGTGTGTGTGTGTCCATGCAAGTGTTGGGGGTGGCTGGGGGGGGGGGTGAGTGGTTGACTGGAGATTGTGTAAGGGTTCGGGGCATGTTGCTGGCCACTCATTCGTGTCCTGTAAATCAGCAGGATAGCCAGATCAGCTGGTCTGCCTGCACTCCTCTGCGGGGCCGGCAGAGATCAATGCAGAGCCTATAGGAGAGTCTGGAGCTGAGACGCTTGTAGCCAGCATCCATCAGACTCTTCTTCTCTCGTTTCAAATTGAGCTTGGTTGAAACCACGACTACAGGTTTCAGTATTCTAAAACAGCCCCCTGTTTTATGTTCCACAATCAGTATGTTCTGATTAATATCCTTCCATTCTCCTTCTATTCCCCTTCATCTGTCATTGGTCCACTTCCTTCCCTTTATTTCTGTTCTTTATTTTATTCTCCTTTCCTCACACTGCATTCTGCCTGAATTATTTCTTTCTTATCGTTTTCCTTCCTTCTGCAGTGCTCTTATCTTTCCTTCTCCTCCCCCACCTCTCCCCCCATCTTCCTTTTTGTCCTCTCTTTTGCTCTCTGTGTCTTCTCCTCTTCCCTCCCATCCTCCCTCCATCTCCTACTCTGTGGCACATGAAAAATAAATCCCAGGTCCCAGGTCACGGCTCAGCCCGGGCCAAACGAAGCCGGCGTAATTGGTCGGCCATTACACTGGCCCACCGCACTGTAACGGAGCCGGCAGCCCTGCTGCCAGCGGTTCTAATTGGTGTCAGCCGAGGTTACCGCAGGTCCATGTGGAACCACCGCCGAGCTGTGTCAGACTCCTGTCTCCTTCGCTATATGTGCCCGTGCTAATAGCTCACCAGGTAGCTGGGAAACGCTCGTAGAACTACAGCATGTGTCTTTTAGGTCACTGCGTTTTTCTTATTATTACTATTATTTAATTGTTTCTCGTTTGCTGTCCATTTCAAGCTGGTCCATTATGTCTGGTTTCATGTTTTTAATTATGTTACCAGAAATAATAGAATAAAATTGTTGATTGCTTTTAGGATGTGTTCATAATGGCAAACACCTCCCTCTCCTTTCGGCTGCCTCATTTGGTATCGGTGGTCTCACAGGCAGGTTTTATTTTAATTAGGGTAAAGGGGCGAACGGGTGGTGTGTTTGCCAGGGCCACTGCTGGTGCATTAGAGCTGGTCTGTGTCTAGATCAAAGCGGGTGATGGATGGGTGAGCACTGAGCTTCTGGGACCAAATTTGCTGGGCAGCGACTAGCGGCGAGTGATAGGGGTGGGGGTGGAGCGCTGCTTTTGGGGGTTCAACAGCATGCCAGGGGGTTGTGATGACCCCCCCCCCCCCCCCCCCCAAGACCTCTCCTGTGCCCCTTTACATCCTACAGAAACCAATTACCTGGCGTCACGATTTAAACCTTTACCCTGAAAGGTATTTTCCCTCGATAGCCGTGAGGCCCACAGTTACAGGCTTAGGGTTTGCTAAGAGCTGATCAATGTAATACGAAGTTTGTAATGCTGCAGCATGTGAAATTAAGACCTCTAAGCAAAGCAAGGTCTGAAAGGACATGTCAGTCAGTTTCACAGGTAACAGATCTACAGTATAGACTAAGCTGTCAAAATTGCAGTGATCTTGGAGTTGTGTCCTAATCGAAGCCAACAGTTAGCAAGAAATCCATGCTCACGTACAAATACTCTTTTTCACACACACATACTGTACACACACACACACACACACACACACACACACACACACACATTTTATTCATAAGTGGTTAAAATGCAAAACATTGAAACTTTAAAAGAAACATTGAAACAAAATTCTACCAACCAGAAAAAAATGTTATAAAAATACGAAATAATACATTTTCCCCACAATTCCTTGCCATCTTGCCTGAAGGGAAAACAAACATAGTTATTGGAAATATTTCATTTTGCATCTTTCATTTTACATGCCATTTTATGCCATGTGTGCTATGCCAACATATGTCATCTTCCAAACAAAAGCAGTCAGTCTGTCGCATCGCATATTGATGCTCTGGACATTTTCCAGAACCCTCGGCCATCACACACAGAGAAAGGTATTCAATTAAACCTGATACGCAAAAACCTGATATCAAAAATGCTCAGGTGCGCTTGAAGCGGTTATTTGTGATAATTTGCATTATGGCCAATAAGCTGCTTCAGCCTCAAGCAAAGGGATGTTTTTTTTTTCATCAGCCAGTGTACCCAAAGGGTCCAGAACTCCCTGTAAATAAAACCTGTAAATAAAACTCTTTCTTGCCTTAGACTTTTACTAAAATGTAATGTATGTCCTTCCAGAGATTTATACCTCGCTTTTTCTTCTTAGGGCAGTGTGGCAGCCTGCTGGTCACATTCACTTTTCTATTCTTTGAGGGGACCAGAAGATATTCATCCTGCGTTCTCTTTTCAAATTGAATTCTCTCTCTATTTGGTGTAAAATGACAATATGAGGCATAAAAGGCTCCGGGTCCCACAGGGTGGGTCTGGTGTCTCCAAGGCGATGTGGCATTGAGGAAGTAAATCACCATGGCGACGGCCCCATAAAGTAATGGGTGGCCTTTAAGTAGACCCTAAATCTGAGGGAAAATGTCCCAGTTGCCTGCCCACTCCCCCCCCCCCCCTCAAACTCCTCTCTCCTTCTTTCCTCTCCTCCTCCCCCTTCACAGAACCCCCTTTCCCTCTTTTGCATGCTGTCATTGTGTTGGGTTCTATTCCTCACTCTTGGCCTTCTACCATTTCGCTCTTACACTCCCTTTTTACACTCTTTCTCTCCCTTTTCTTCTCTCTTTTCTTTGCTCTCTCTCCATCCTCTACGCCATTCCCTCTCACTCTCTTCTTTTTCTCCCCCTTTAGCACGATAGCCAGCCCTCCAGTGACATTCGCTCGCCTGCCCTTTCTTCTCCCCTGCACTGGGCCAGTAATTAGCTTCATATTTCTCACTAGCCTCTGTCTGCCTGTAATTAATATTTTATTACATTAGATTTTATCGCTAAACAGTAGTTCGGCGGGAAGCATGAGGAGCCACACACAACAGAGGCCAAAAGGGACACGGGGAAGTAGAGGAGAAGCTCCTATGTAATGAGCCACGGATGAAAGAGCTGGGAATGTTCACGGGATCTCTCTCGTACTCCGCTGAAGTTTATGACAGATTTAATCTCCCATGGTGTTAAATATGGTTGGGAAATTTAATTAGCAAACACTGAATGTGCAGGGTCGATTAATGTTTGCCAACAGCCACTGAGAAGTCTAATAGAAATATCGTCAGTGTATTTCTGGCAGATTTGCTTTACTCTACACAAAGTCATATTTTTTGGACCTCTTGGGGAGTTGTATTGTTAGATAAAAAAAGATCTAGTTACTGAACAACACTAATGTTGCACCACATCTCACAAAGGTGGGATAATAGTAACTGCGCTTATGGTCCATGCGAATACAGACGTGGATTTACTTACGCCTTCAGGATGTATTGTGTCCTCACTTTACCAAACGACTAGGGAGGGGGTAAAAAGCTCCCAAGTTGCATTCTCGTCCACCTCACGCTTCATTTGAAACCTGCACGTGTGATAAACCCACCTGGAGGACATGGCCCCACTTTACACAACAACAGTCCGCTATTTAACAGCCTGGAAGAACCGTATGCTCTTTTCATTAGAAGGGAATGCTTGCTCTACCTCCAGGTGTGCAGGGGTTCAACTGGACAAGTGCTGCTGAAGTGTTCTTGACACCCTGCCTGCCCCCAATCAATGTCAATGTTAGTTGGCGAGACAAATCAGCATTGGCTGATACTTGTGAAATCAGACAATTAGTGTAGGAATTACCTAATTATGGTGTTCAAGTGACCAAATCTATTAACCTCTCAGCATCAATTTAGCAGCAACTATTTAACGACAATTCTCTGTCAGACAAAAATTTGCATGTTAAAATAGTTAGCCTCCCATTTTTACACAGTGCTCTTTGTGACCCGCCGAAATGACATCTCTGTTGTATGACACTACATGAACTTTTTTGAAGAAATATAACAGTAGTTTTTTGCACTTGCACACAAACTTTGCTGTAATCAGAACACAAGAACAATGTGTTTTCTGCCACAGCATGCTTAAAGAAATAATCACCTTTTGTGTACCAGGTGAATAGATTTTGTTCTGTTACTCAGGGCTGTGTAATTAACTTCAAATCTTCCAAACTGCAATTACGAGTTCATTTGTTATTCACAATGTGCAGATGTGTGCAAGGTCGAGGGAATTGAACCAGCTACAGCCCCTGTTCCTGTTAATCTGTTACCTGTTGTCATGGTGGCAAAAACACAGGGCCGTTTCCGGCACCCATCAGTCTTAAAGCAGTGCTTTGGCCAGGACTCCTTTCACCTGGTTGCCTTCTCTCTCTCCCCGCTCCATCTGCCTGGACTTTGATGGAGGGCGAGTGAAAAAAGCTGTTTGACCTTTAGGGTTTTTAATTATTAAACAGCAAATAGAGTCAAGGCCTGAGTAGCTGCAAAGCTAATTTGTCTTGTGCAGCTTGGAGGGGTGATAAGAAAGGAAATAGTGTTCTGTGGATTTTTTTCTGTTCTTTTTTTTCTATTGTGTGTGTGTGTGTGTGTGTGTGTGTGTGTGTGTGCGTGGGTGTGTGCGTGGTGTATGGTGTGTGTGTGTGTGGTTTGCTGGAAAGTTGGTCTGTTCAGCTGCGGGTCTTGCTGTGTGGTAATAAAGAAGTGGGACTGCTTGTAATTTCACCTCCATTTCATTTGTCTCTCTCAGTCTCCCTGGCAGCCAATATCCACCCATCTACCGCAATAGGGTAAGCAAGGAGGCTTTGGGCGAAGGATCAGTTGATCCACCAATCTGATGAAATGAAAGAGAGGAGGAAATGGAAAGGAAAAAAAAGTTTTCCATCTTCCCGCTTTTTTCCTCTTTGTCTCTCTCACATGAGGCCAACTCGCCTGAGCCTCCTCAGATGCGGATTTCTGACCCAAGAGGGTTCAACCCGCACCCCACCCCCTACCCCCAACAAACACACACACACACACACACACACACACACGCATCAAACCTAATTTCAACCCCATTTGGATGAGGTCGCCAGGGCCCCTCTCTGATTCCATCATTATTTTGGGCACACTCGCTCATTCTCCGTCATCCTACCCATGGTGTCAGGGTTCAGTGTTCCAATATCCGGAAATAGGCGTCGGAGGCCGAGGCCGAGGCGGTCTCATATGAGGGGCCCTTTTATTTCATGCCATTTAAATCCTGCCTCTAGATGGGATATTGCTCTGGAGCTATCAGCGCCATAAATTAGATAGCGGACGAGGTTGGGTTTTCTCACTCCCTCTCTCCCTCCCTCTCTCTCGAGAGCACACTCTCTTTTCCGGGGGGCCGGGGCGGATTCGGCGGACTGAGCTGCGGGCTTTGCAGAGTTAATTAAACCTGCTTGAGCCTGCCGTCCTGACGGGCCTCCCTCAGTCGCCTCGGCAGCTCTGATCCGCTCGACTCTACCTGCCGCCACCACGGCTGACTGTCTGCGGGTGACCTAGCCAGAAGCACGCTGCCTTTGCTCGGTTTCCTCACAATTAAGTCCTCATTAGTCACACAGCAAACATATAGAGTGACCTTAGCAAAAGAGCTCCTTTTGCAAAAGGAAATCGAAAAAGAAATAATGCTTGTAAATCTTTAAAAAAAATGGCATCAAACATACAGCTTTGGAGAGTTTTACTTTAAATTTCCATAACAGTGAGTGTGTCGAACTAAATGTCTTTGTGCTGCAGTGTTTTCACGTTTTGTGTTTTTGTGATGGTTGCATTTTTTGTATTCAGTAGATACATCAGATTGGGGGAGACAGGGGTTGCCACCTTTAGTTGTTTTGTATAGATAACCACTCCTCTTCTTCCTTTTCTTCTGCCTCTCTGCGGTGCAGTCTCTACCAAGTGGTGGTGGAGGAGGAGCGCCCCCGACGGGCGCGGAGGACGGCGGAGATCCTGCGCTGCTACCCGGTGCCCATCCACTTCCAGAACGCCAGTCTACTCAGCTCACAGTACTACTACTTCACCGCCGAGTTCCCAGCCTCCCTCATCCAGACCTCCAAGACCTTCACCATCGGGGACAACAAGACCTACAACGGCTTCTGGAACGTGCCGCTGCTGCCTCACAAGAGCTACAGTGTCTACTACCAGGCCGTTAGCACAGCCAATGGGGTGAGTTCTTGCCCGGTCATGGCAGAAACAACCTATCTGTACCAAATACTGTGTCCAGACCTCAACCATTCAACCATTCTATTGCATTTTAGACAATCTGTGAAAGGGGCTCAAAGTATAAAAAAACGAACTAATCCTTTAAGCCAAGAAAATTTATGCTGAATCAGCTGTATTTAAGTTGCCTTCATTCCTTCATTTAAAATAAAAATGCACCAATTAAGCATTCCCCCTCGCATTCTAATCTCTAATCATAGTTTACTGAGCGGCTGGCTTGGCGTGTTGTGTGTTGTGTATGTACACTATCAATTGTTCCACCATTGGCTAATTAGAGATTGCTGATGCAAGAATTATCATCGAAATGTCAGCAGTTTTGCCCTTTCCTCAAGCCTCTTTTTAAATGAATCCACATCCATTTTAATGGCAGTTAATTGGGCCACTTTGAGATGGTGCCATTTGTTAAAAACTGCTCCAGGTTTAAGGCCTCTGGTTTAAACAGTGCTACGTTACAAAAAAAAACTCTGTTTCACAGCGAAACAGCCATACGACATCTCATTAGGCTACAGACTTCACTGTCGGTGCTTCCTCCCACTCAGAAACTGAGGCTGAATTTGCATTACATTCGCTAATAGAGGCAAACTGTAGCTCATTTTTACCAAGGATATTAAAATCAAAGAACAGCAATTTGTCAATACAAGACCTTTTTAAACGCGCTCAGCCGTTTACAATGTGATATCACCAGACTCTGACGGTCCTAACTCTTGGAGAAATGGTTTGCACCTTTCAAAGCTACATCTCCACTGTTGCTGTAACAACTATAAATTTGTTCAAGATGAAATTGCATTCCACATGTTAAATCACCTAAAGATGGCACATTTATTTGCCAGACTGTTAAATTCCATTCAGCATCAATATGGCCACAAACCCCACGGAACAATGAATCCAGGCCTGTCGTGAGGAGTTCTCTTACTGTAAGTGCAACCACAGCTTCTAACCTCCCTTCTCCCCAAGAGAGGCTAGGTCTGGGCTCAAGGCTCATCGTTAAACTTTTAGCCCTGAAACGGCAGGTGCGTGTCCAACTCGGAGGAACTGCAGCGCAAGCAGTCGCACTCTGCCAAATCTTCACGTCCATTAAGAGCGTCTGGTAACAAAAAAGCCCCATACCATACCCTCTCCCTTATCGATTTTCTGTAGAGAAAACGATGTGATGATGCAGCAGTCACATCAGCATGTTGCCCCTTTTGACCGAGAGAAAAATTAGGGTCTAACTTGGTATTAATAAGCAATTTGCTCTAATGGAACAAGACTTTGAGGGCTGCTAGAGAGGCTCCCTGTCAAGCCACTGTCACACAGAGACATGCAGTTGCGTCCAGCAAAATTAGGACAAATGGAACGTTCATCTTTTAAAGAAGAGCAAGATTCTCTTTCTCTCTTACACACACACACACACACACACACACACACACACACACACACTATGCTACTGGATAGTTAGAAAAAAATGAGATTCTTGACTAAAGCTGAGAGCGAGAGCAATTAATAGAAAATAAGGAAAAAATGTAATAAATAAAAAATGTTGGACTGGAGGAGTGAGAGTCTGCCATTCACCGGTGCCTTATTAACACTTGAGCATAATTGGAAATTAGAACTATCATCCATCTCCTTTTTTATATGCAAATTGACCCTAATGAAAAGCCAATCCTTTATTTCAGTGCATGGCGTCTGGCTCAGGCCATTAGATAATTCACTGTGGCTAATTGCAGCTCTTGCCCCGTGGTGGGTAGGGGGTGGGAGAGTGGTTGGGTGGGGGAAGAGAGGCAGAGTGTGTGTGTGTGTGGAGGGGTTGGGGTGGTGTTAAGGACGAGATTAGCCGCCATCCGAAGGCTATGCTCGTGGAGTTTCAGCTTCTTTTACCCCACCACCTCACCCCCTCCCCACCCTCCACCAACACCACCCCCCCCCCCC
>JAGFZM010002158.1:29071-53814 GCA_017657215.1 Limnothrissa miodon | reverse complement strand
CCCCCCCCCCCCCCCCCCCCCCCCCCACCCCCCCATGGTCTCCCACCACTGCCACCGTCTCCCATCAGAGCGGCAACGAGTATGGGGCTGTTCCACTATCCTGACTCCAGCAACTAATAGGGTGCTAGGGGGGCAGCAGAAAACTTAAAGGGGCCCCTTTTTACTGTGTGTGTGTGTGTGTGTGTGCATGACTCTCTTTGTTTCAGTCTCACAGCAGACTGGCTGTGTCTACACACACACACACACTGCCACATTTCCTCTGACATTTTAAATGGTAGACAAACTGCTGCAAATTGTGTGAAATGTTGAGGTCTACAAAACTCCAGCACAGAGGGCTGTTTGCTGTTTATATTATGTGTGTGTGTATTTGTTTGCGTGTGTGTGTGTGTGTGTGTGTGTGTGTAGACACAGCCAGTCTGCTGTGCAGAGTTAAGGAGACAGAAAACAACAACTCTTGCTGTCTCTGGCAGCCAGCGACTCATCAGAAAAGGAAGCCCCAGCTCAGAGTAGTCAGTGAAGCCTCACCCATTTAAACAGCCACTTAGTGGAGAGCAGCGTGGATCGCATCATGACTGGAACTGTACAAATACACTCACAAAGTATAAGTTATCTGTAAAAGTCACTATAATACAGTCCAAATAAATCCAAGAGAGCTCAGATTGCTGCGTTATTGAGTATGGAAACCCACTACATCATTTCAAAGTAATTGACGTGTTTGACAAATTTGGTGTAATTTAGAGGCATACTGTACATTTGTGATAAAGGACACATTTGGTTATGAAAGGACACGTGGGGAGTAGCGCCTGTTTATTGTTGTTAATGTGCCCTCTGTTTTGAGCGCTACCTGAGCCTCATCGCCAGGCTTAAATAAATCATTTACAGGCTCCACAGTTTAATTTGTCATCTCGTAAATTATGCACGAAGCCACGCAAGTGCATTTTGCTGTAATAAAGCTACAGGGATTTAAGTTAAAGCCCCCAGTTGCCTGCCCGTCTTGTGAATATTCATGCTCAAGCTTCGGTTCTGTTTGTTCCACATTTGTAGGACGGCTGCTGAAAGCATTTCATTCGCCACCTCCTGCAACCCCCGATTTTTTTTTTTTCATGGAAATCTGTTTTTTTTTTCTCTTGCTTTACTCTTTTTGTCTATCTGTATCTTCTCACGAGAAAGGGTGTGACTGACAGCAGACATGCTCTCTCTGAAGGGACCAGCCAGATCTCATTTCACTTCACACTGCCTGCCAGAGAGAGAGAAAGAGAGAGAGAGAGAGAGTTCTGGCTCCGGTGCACATACACTGGGCTTGGCTCACGGAGCCACATCCCATTTGCGGCCCTTAGCTGGCAATGCCTCGAGATGCGACTGTGGCTTGGCAGTCACCATTACGGCTCTAATTGGTGTGGCCCTGCTCCATCTCCACACGTAATGCTCCGACACATAAGCTTAGCAAGGGTGACATGGCATTCCATGTAAAACCTGCAGTTATGGAGATTAGAGAAAGCAGTGTGTGTGTGTGAGTGTGTGTGTCAAGAAAGAGAAAGAAAGTGTGATTGTTTGTGTGTGTGTAGGTTCATGTGTGTGTGTTGGTGTGTGAGAGAGAGCATGCATGTGTGTGTATATGTGTGAATGAAAAATAGAGAAAGCAAGGGACTGTGTGTGTATATGTGGGTGTTTGGGTGTGTGTGTGTGTGTGTGTGTGTGTGTGTAGTGGGCTGGCTGCAGGTTGTGAAGGCAGTGTGAAGTAAGAGGCCCCATGCCGGCTGAGACGGTGACAGCTGGCAGGTAAATAGCAGAGGGAGAGGCGATGGGCCGCTCGGCCTCCGTCTCTCTCCATCACACACGCCCCCCTTTAGTCCATTCCATTTTCCGGTCAGCCTCCTCAGCAGATTGGAGGAAGAAAGAGTGACTGAGGGCCGCCTTGCACTCCCCCCTCCCCCAAACTCCAGCCCACCCAACAGCCATGACAGCTAATATGTTGCCATTCCATGTGACTGAGAAATAATGCCTTTTTTCTCCTTCTCTTGTTTTCCTTCTCTCTTACACTCTTTATTGTTCTCGCTCTCTTACTTTCTCTCTTCTCCTCTCTCTCTCTCCCTCTTTCCCTCTCTCTCCTTTCTTCTTGTTCCTTCTTTTTCTTCCTTTCCATGCAGGAGACAAAAATCGATTGTGTACGAGTGGCCACTAAAGGTAAGGCCGGCTTGGCACCCTGAAAGTAATCTACTCTGTTGATTGAAATGTGCTCACCCGGTGTGTGTTGTCAAAGATTGTTTTGACATGCCGGCGAAAGAGTAATGCCTGACTGTACACAGCCTGTCCCGTCACTCACAAACACTCCTATGAGCGGCGAGTGTGTTCTCTCGGCAGTCACCACACACCGACCCTCAGCTTCATTTAACAGCTAAATAATACTTTTTATGCTAATGGTAACTATTAAACAGCATCTGCATGAAACTCTTTTTCTCAAGACATGGATTAAATCTTACTAACTGTTCACACACATACATACTGTATCCTTTATCATCGAGTAACATCAATTTAAATTCAGTCATGTCAGACTAGGTGGGAAGTTAAACTTTTAGAACAATATGTATTAACTTCCTAGATTATATGTCACTGCGTTGTTTGAACACAAGTCTCAATAACTGGGGGTATTCCAAAAAGCAGATGTACTTGCTGTAAGTTTCAAAATGGTTAGGCTATATAATATAATATATTAATTAGCATACAGTGAAGAAGTGAGAAGAACACAATATAACATTTGATTTTAATGACTATTAGGACAATCTGTTTCTTAATATTTACTTGTCCATCTCAATATTTCTAGTCTAACAAAAAATAATCAATTTTCACTTCACTCCAAACAATGTTGCATTGTTGAAGTTTTTGCACAGTATTGGAGACACAATATGGGTACATGCACAATGAGTGTGTGCTACGTGGGAAGCAGTTTCTGCCCACAAAACCTACAAGGACACAAAGACTAAGAAAATAGTTGACAGATTGCATTTGGGATTCTCAAGGTGACGTTTTAGAGGGGAGGCCAAGTGTTGAAAGGACATGCATACTATGCATGTGCCATATTGCCAAGTTGTAAAGTTGCACAATGAAACACACTTAATTTAGGTAATGGAGAAACTCATTCTACAGGATGATGTGAGAGATGGTCAAAGAGTGGATGATTCTATTACAATCACAACAAATTTGGATTTTTGAACCATCATTGGTTACGGCAAACCCAAGTTCAGACAGTGTGTTTGTTAAACCTCCTTTTTGGAATACCACCTGTTTCATTCAGGTAACCTTACAACGTGTCCAGTGTATCCAGTGTGTAGTGCTTTAGTAATACTAAGAATATTTCTGCGTTTTATGATAATGTTTATTTCAGAATGCATCCATGTATAAGTTTGTATTCAGTCCACGGCGCGGTTAGTTATGATGATGGATACTGGCCAAAGCCAACTTTGTGCTGACTTCAAAGGCCTTTATTGCTTCCTCTATGAGCTATGTTAGCGCAGGGAATTAGCACCGCTAGTCAAGCGTGTGAGCCCTCAGAAGCTGTACGACTTTTCTGGCCCATCCCCGTCGCCGGCAAAGTGTCAGTCTAACTGCTCTGCGGGGAAACATTTTGTTTGGCAGCAGATGGAATATATCCTCCGTCAAAACCGTCCGGACTTTTGATTTCCGAGCCGGCTGGCGGCGGCATCACTTTGACCTCCTGTTCAGCATTAGCATAGACGGTAGGCAGTTAGCGGGCTACAGCGTCAGCCACCCCCCAACACCACCACGCATACAACCCCCGTCCCCCACCTCCATCCCACACCCGTCGTCTCCTAGCTAGCACACACAGTGTTTGGGTTTTAATTGAGCACAGATGGTAGATAATCTATTTTCCTTACTATGTGCCATCTCTCTAATGGTGCCAGAGCTCTGCTATGCAAATGAGGCAGTTTGTGTGTGGTGGTCCAAGTCAGACGTATTTTTTCGCCACATGCACAGTAAAGGCATCAAAAGCCTCTGTCCTCCCATCCCACCCCAGTCTTTTCACCACATGTGTGGATTACGGGAGAACGGCTGTGTGTTGTTTAGTGGAGCGCAGTGCTGTGTTAACGTGCTTTCTGTTTTTTATTTTGTATCACTAGGGGTGTTTAATCTCATATTATGGGGCCTCAGGCCGGCTTTTTAGAGGCTGCATCTGATAATGGTTTTGCGCTGGAAGTCTCAAGGCGGCCCTCGGTCGTTCGATTCGGGTTCCAGCCGCCAGTCGTGCTCCTCCGAGGGAGGCCTGCGCACCTGGCACACTACCTGAGCCTCGTTGCCACTTAGCATAGCAAAAGGACATGAGGAGAACAAAAACATTTCATGAAATGAGCAGTGGAATTTTCACCGTATTATGGCAATTACTGCCGATAATAATCACACTCAGTCTATCCTCCTAATGCCAATACTGCATGAAAGGTACTTTTTGAGTAATCATGAAACATATAGTAAATAAAACACACACACACACACACACACAAACATACATCTACTGTACATATGTTGATTTGGCACCCTAATGTGTGATGCTTGTTAATGAAAATTGAGTGAAATGTCTTCAGACTGTCTAATCCTCTGTATCAAAACCACATAACACCAGCAATCATAGTGTTCTTTTTCTGCTGTGTTTTTGTGCGCAGCACTCTTACTAAGATGGTCTTGTTTGCCAAATTTCTAGCTTCAGTCTTGGTCTCTCTCTCTCTCTTTCTCTCTCTCTCTCTCTCTCTCTCTCTCTCATCTCTCACTCTCTCTTTCGCTCTCTCTTTCTCTCTTTCTGCATGTTGGCCTGGAACTCTTTCTGCCTTAGCCGCCATAATCGTGACTCAGCTCACAACGCCGTACGTTCGCCTTGCTCCTGCCGCGGGCGACAACCAACTAACAGGTCAGAGACTCTTCTGCCCAGCTTCTTCTATCCTGTCATTGTACTGTACTGTATGTGTGTGTCCATGTTTGTGTGTGTGTGTGTGTGTGTGTGTGTGTGTGTGTCCATGTTTGTGACTCATATAGTATATGTCTGATTCACTGTTTGTATCTTACCCCTTTAACACTAAGATTTCTCACCCAAGGAACCATTGGTCTAAAAAAGACTCCTGTGTGAGTGTGCTTTGGGTGCGTGTGTGTCGAGTTCTGTTTCTGTGGTGTTGTGTGTGTGTGTGTGCCATGTTTGTGCGTGCCTATGACCGCATGAGTGTTGCTCTATATTCACTCTAATTGTTTTTGTGAAATTCCGTATGAATATTTAACGGGACCGAGTCTTGTTCCATGCCCCTGACACGTCTGCATATGCCCTCAGATGTCTTTCGTGTGTGCATGCTCTTAAATACATGTATGGGTGTAAAATGAACTTGCAGCTTGTGTTCTGTGACATATGCCAAGACAACTGTTAGCCTCCGATGGCTAGTCAACAGTGAGCTGCTTAGGCGCACGGTCTTGATTTCAGTCGGACCGTGTGTTTTACATTTCCTCTGCATACAGGGAGCCTGTTATTGGATTAGCCTCCATGTTGCTGTGAATTTTAGACACAAGACACCATGTACCGTAAAGCTCACACTCACACACACACCCATGCACACACAAACGCACACGTACACACCAAATGACTTCATTCTTATTCAGAGCTGATGCATGATTCCTAAGGAAAACAGGAAAGAGGGGGGACGGAGAGAAAGAATCAATATGCGCCTGTGAAGCGGTATGAAACAGAAAACCTCAACACTTTGGCATGCATGACAAAGCCTTCGTGCTCAACCTGCTGTCAGAAAATTACATTTAAATATTTACCAGCCTGCCTGACTGCCTGCCTGGCTGCCATGGAGAAAGGTGAACACTTTCCGCGTTGTGTTTGTACAGGGAGCCAAAATGATCCTCTTCTGCCACCACCACCACCACCACTGTCAGCACCCCTCACCCCCAAACACACACACACACACACACACATACACACACACACACACACACACACTCAGACGTTGTGAAAGGCAAAAACGCATCTTTTACCACCTACCCTCTCATCCCCCAAGAGCAAAGGATTTAACTTTGGACTGCCTCCTGAACTCCTGTGCCATCGTTGAGAGCTAGCAATGTGTCACATGAAGAAGAAAAGGATGAGGGGGGAAAAAAAGAAGATTGTGATGGGCGAGCACAAAGGACTGAAATTTGTGGAAATGCAATCTCTAGTCTCCAAACAAGGACGGCGTAACTCCTTTGCATATGCATCCTTGTCAGATACAGAAAGGCCTATATGCAAATCTTCATCCCCCTCTGCCTACACCTCTCCAGGAATATTTTTGTTTTCCTCCACTACACTACGTCCTCTTTTGTTTGTTTATGCACCACTTTGCTTTCATACTGAAAGACCCGGAGACTTCGAGGACTGGAAGTCTCCCAACAACCTTGAGCAAAAACCTGTAACAAGGCGATACTCACCTTGTTTGGAGCCAGGGCTGGGTGTGTCTTTATTCCTTTTGACATAGGCCCGGTTTTTGATGTGGCCCAGGGAATCAGGAAGTGGGAGATTGTGTCCTCTTCACTCTCCTTTCACTGTGAATGGTGTGTGCTTGTGTGAGTGTGTGTATGTGTGTGTGTGTGTGTGTGTGTGTTTGTGTGTGTGTGCAAACATAGAGAGTATATTCACGTGCAAAAAAGCCTTGGTGCCTCTATTGCACTTCTATTGTCTTCACAAAAGGCAGACCCCTGCACTTCCCCTTTTTTCTATCTCTCTCTATCTCTCTCTCTCTCTCGTTCTCTCTCTCTCAGAGTGCTCCCTTCTCTCCCTGTGTTTTCCCCATCTTCAAAGCGCTGTCACTCCGCGGAGAAGCTCAGCGCGGCTGCGTTTTTCTGCATGTTTTGCCTTTCTGTTGGCAAATGACCCATGCGCCATATGAACTGTCAGATTGAAAGGGAGAGAGAAAAGTGAGTCCCAGGGTTGAGATGAGGGTGAAGTTTTCTCTTCCTTTTTTCTTTATTTTTTCCATCTCTTCCAGAAAGCAAAAGCAATGAAGAAGAAGGTTAGTCAAAACAGCGTGACTTCCTCTGAATGTCTAACCAGTTGGAATCTAATAAACAAATTATTTACGTGACTAGCCGCAGAAGGGCAACATTAATGACATTAAATTATATTTTAAATTTAAAATGAATTTATTTATTTTTTGGATGATATTTATTACTAAATCTAGTATCAGGGAGTCGTTCCTAACTTAGACCCCATGAGCACATTACAAGAGTGCAGCTCTCTAGCTTGGCTTACGATGTGCGGACAGCCCTACAAGCAAACATGCATGATTAGGACAAACGTTAACACCTCCATAACCCCATCTGAAGGGCACCCTTGTCTCGCAGCAAGACTTTTGACTTCATCTTCATTAATCATGGCGCTGGTCCCTCCTCAGATCTTAGTCACCGAATGCCCCCTCCGGTCCTCTCCTCACATCAGGGGCTGAGCGGGAATATCCTTCCCCCAGCATCGCGGCACTATCTGTCACCCAGGTAATGGGTGGAGGGCCCTGGCTGGAGTGATGGATGTTGTCATGCTTTGATTGAAAAAGTGTAGCTGGCAGGAGGAATGGATTTCAGCCAGGGCGAATTGAACAGCTTGTCCCCGCGATTTTTCATCCTCCTCTCATTTAGCGCGCTGGAAATGGATATTTCATCGGGCCTCGGCTTGACGTGCCATCACATTATACAGTAAACAGCCCCCCAATGTAGTCTCTCTCTCTCTCTCTCATCCTTGCTTTCTTTCTCTTCCACTCCTTTTTCTTCCTCTTCTTTTTTTCTTACTTTACCTCTCTCTCTCTCTTTCTCTCTCCTTCTCTCCTCTCTCTCTTTGACTTGTCTGATTTTTTTCCCATTAGTCTCTCTCTCTCTCTTTCTCTCTCTCTCTCTTTCTCCCCTCCCTCTTTCACACCCCGGACGAGGGAGGGAAGGCCGTAAGAAGGCAGTGTCACTGAGACACTGGCCGCTGCTGGGCTGCTCGGTTATCTCGTTTGAGCAGACATTAAATGCCTGCGCTCGTAGTGTGATCACCCGTCACTGCCTACTTTGGGAATAAATTGCTCCGAACGAAAGTTGTCTTCTCCCTCTCCTTCACCTTTCTCTTTTTTCATCTTTTTTTGCAGAGGGTGTTTTTTTTTTCTTTCTCTTCTTCCTTGCCACTCACCATATGTGACCCAGATTTGAATATCCAAAGGCGAGAAAGAGAGGCAGAGAGAGAAGGAGAGAGAGCGAGAGCACTCCATACTTATCATGGCGATGAAGAAACAATGGCCGCCGAGAGGCAGAGTTAATGAGTTTATCTCTGTCTTTCAGGTGGAAGAACTCAGGCAAGAGGAAATAACCACTTAATTTTTTCACGGCAAAGCGGACAAATTAAATAAATAAACAAACCTCAAATAAATATATAAATCTCACCGTGTATGTTGACATAAGAAGGTCACAACAGGAATAGGATTATAATGCTCTCAGTGCATGAATAAACTCAGTGAAGCATCTGTGGACAACACCTAGTTGGGTGACATTTGGCCAATGCACTTATTCAGCAGGCTGACAGAAGCATTTTACAGCCAGCCGTTGGAAGAATGACAAGCACAAGGATGCTCCCCAGAGAATCAGTAATGAGTTTCAACATCAATCTTTTGTTGTTAGTTTGTTTTTGTTTTTTTTTTGTTTCTTTTTTTTTTTGATAATTGCCCTACCCATGTCAAAACAAGTACAGCAAGTCAAGTCCATCATCGAAAAATGTTTGTGTCATGAAGAAAAGTGAAGTTGTGTGACAGAACTTTCTGGAAATTGCCAATGCATCATGAACTTTCGAAGAATTTAACCTTCAAGTGGCTCAGCATCTCTCTGAACATATTGAGTAAAACACATTGTCAAAATAACATAAGGTAGCAAACCTAGTCTTCAGAATGTGTTGTGATGCACAATGTGAGACATAGAATCCTGTTTGCATGGTCTGACTTGCTGCGTTTCTTAGGGGCAGCAACACGTAAACCCGATGAGGTGGAGCCAGAGAAACAGTCCGACCACACGGTGAAGATCGCCGGAGTCATCGCCGGCATTCTACTCTTCATCATCATCTTCCTCGGCGTGGTGCTGGTAATGAAGAAACGGTAAGACATCATTACTTAACAGTGCTCCACACACAGCCCACGTTTTCACAGTGTGCAGGGGTTTATCTGTAAAATAACTCAGAGAAATAAACAATAAATAATGCCTGTTTTGTACTGAAACGGTGGATCAATCTCGACATTGGTGCATTGTACCATTCCTCTAGCTTAGTCATTAAGTGCCAGAGCATTACATACCCCGTTTTGAAGGGTTGTCAGTTGAACACTGAATAATTGATTTGATTACAACGATAAGAGTCACTAAACTGTTTGTGGCACTGGTGCGTGTGTGATGCCATGAAATATTAATTCCTTTATGTTGTTCTCAAACAAACGGCGCATGGTCCTAATGACCCAGTCAGAATCAGGAAACAGGAAAATATTTCAGAGGCTCATCTCATCAGGGAAAAAACACAAGATGAGAAGGAAAATTTGATGAAAGCATTTTTTTTTTTCAAAGAGAGGCCTAGGGCATGTTGCTAGAGGCGAGTGTGCAGTAGCTTTTCACCAGCTAGAAAGCCAGTAGACAGAGAGAGAGAGTGAGTGAGAGAGTTGGGTGGGGGTGGGGGGGTAAGAAGACGCTTTCAGTATTCAATAAAGCAACCTCAGGAAGCTACACTGTGCAAATAGCTCATTTTATTTGCACACAGGCAATCCAAAGTACAATGCAAGGTTTTCAAGCTCAGTTTAAGTTTCTTGTGAGCTTGTCAGCACAGTGAGGCTATTACATCAGATTAATAGTGTACATTTTGAAAATTAGAATCATGGATACAATGTGTTGAATTTAAGTTTTTAGTTTTTTTTTTTTTTTAAAGGTTAACTGAAAGGGTGTAACTATGTTGTGAAGTGATTTTTGGCATAACTTGCTAATATGAAAAAAAAAAACAACGAAAAGACAAAAATGCAAGTTAATGTTGACGTTGAATATGAGTGACACCTGAGTTGAGTGGCCTGCTTGCGAACCATCTCAGAGTAGGAGAGCATTTGTTACAAGTCATCACTTGTAACTGGATCCTGAGGTCTTTGTTGTCGTGATACAGTACATGCACTAAATAAATATAAAAAGCCAGTAGGAGACATAAAAGTTGCTCCTGCTGACGGCTGCTTCTAATTATGGAACCCAGATGTCAGCTGATGCCAGAAAAGGTTTAGTCCTGATGTTGCATGGACCCGACAACCCCTACTTGATGAAGAGCTGAGCTGATCCCGAGTCAGTTAAAATCAGGGCTACACATCTAATCTGCTTCCTAACTGCTCCAGCTAGCTTTTTTCTTTCCTCTACCTTTTACGCTCTCGCCTTTTGTGCACTGGAATAACAGTCTCTTGTCACAGACACTTTACCCACAGCGCTCAACTGCAGTGGGTAACCTGCAGCATGTTAGGTCAGAGGAACCTTTGAACCCCCATCTCTCTCTCTCTTTGCCCCTACATCCTTGACCCCCCCTCTTCCAGCCACCTCCCCTGTGACTTTCAGGAACCTACATAACATACTGTCAGAATTCACCTTTGCCCTCACGAGTCACAAGTAGTTGTCACTTAAGCCACCATATCTGGTTTTTGTTCATTTATTTCGACTTTTCAGACATTAATATTTTACTTTTTCTTTCCTTCCATTTCATTCTTCCCCCCTTCCCACCACTGCTTATATCCTTCCACCACCCTACTTGGCAGAAGAACCTATCACTCCTACACTTATTACCTGTAAGTAACCACTTTGTCAAACGCCTTAGTGCCGTGTTTCCTCCGCCACGTCTTTTTGATATGTCCATGCATGAAACTAGTGACTTCAAAACCCTCCTTTCAAACTGAAGCTGGAGCAAGCTTGTTGTTTTGTCTCTCACCTTAAATTAACACACCATTGAACCTTTTATCTAACCCAAGGCCTATGAACGAACTGTTTGGTCAAGAGCAGAAAAGTTGAACAAACTAAAGGCTAGTTGTTGTTTTGTGTCACACTATCAGAAATGTGAGATTGAACTCACATCTTTGATCTGATGCTTCAGTGTGAAAGGAGTCCCTGTTAAGTTACTAGCCTATCCTCCTAACTGAATTACAAAAAAACTCCCTCAGTCAGTGAGCAAATCGAGGAGTTTTCCCCTTGCTGTTTGGTAAACTGACCAGTCTGTTGTGCCCTAATGTAGAGGGAAATGTCCAGCAACTTAAAAGGCATCACCAACTCAGTAAGAATGATGACTAACACCGTGTCCTAACTGCACAGCTATGAGACCGGATGTTAGCAGCAAAACTGTTTTTTGACTGGATTTTCAAATAGAATATCCTAACTGACACGAGGCTTTGCGACATTGTAGCAGAGCAGCATATTTGACGGATCCGGTGTAGACAGGGAATAGTCAATGTTACGCAACAACCTGATGCTTGCTTGCAGTTAGGACACTGCGTAATTCCTCTCCCCTGTATTGTTTCCCCCTCCCTCAACCCTATTTCAAAATAACTTACCTGAAAATGCTGATCTGAGTAGAGGTGTTTGCATTCACCCTGATGTAATTACTGTAACGAATTAACAAGAAACCCCCTTCCCATAACTCACCTCACCCCAACATCTCCCATAATGCTTTGTTTCGTTTGCTTTCTTTTAATCCTCAGTGATCATTTTTCTGTTCACATCTTGATTTAATAATTATTATTTTTGTCAACACTTTTGATTTAGCACTCATATTGTAGACCCCTTTTGTCCCTGCATGGGTCAGTTGGCAGCATGTGAACAGCTCATCCCCATTCCTCCATGCTAATAGCAGTCTTTTATCAGTCTCAACATGACAGACTTGACAGCATTGCCAACTGTGCTGTGCTGCTGTGGTTAATATTGTAGCCAACACATAAACACAAGCTGGGGAGCGAAGATTTATCTGGTCAAATTTATATGGTATGATAAACTTGCTACTACAGTAAGGTACTCTATGTTGGTAAAGTGTGGCACTGTACTGCATGTATGCTAAATAATGGATGATGTACATAAGACAAGATTAAGTCAAATGTTGCTGGTGCTTTGCTGGTGTTATTTGAATTATCTAACACCCCTTTGAAAGAAAGATTTTGGAATTTTTTGTTTGCTTCCTGGCAGTTCTAGTAAAACCAGATCATGGCATCATGGTATATATTTTAAGAAACCGCAACTTTTGATATTTAAATGCCCGCTGCTTGCCAAGATGCTTTTCATGTTGTTTGTTCTTATTTTGAATTACGCAGTGGGGCAAAAAAAAATTAGTCTCGGCAACTGTTTGTTGTTCGTGCATTTAGTTGATAAAGAAAGCTGTCCAAAAGTGATTATCTTTGGAAGTAAAAATGACATTCATGGTGGAATTTATGTTGGCTTCTGCGAGTTCCAGAACGCTGACAGTCTTCCACAGACACAGCGGTATGGTGCCCCACGGCTAGGATTTGAATAAGACTCCACTGAATGTCTACAGGGCTTCTAGATAAATCCGTGATACACTGGCAATTTTCTGCATTATAGTTCTTGCTAAATTGGGATACTGAGCTGTGGCTTTGAAGTAGCACTTTTCTCCATGGCTGCATCATTAGTGTTGATTTTCCGAATGCTACGGGGTAACTTACCATCGCAAACCATACTGAACTGTGAACACTTACATTCTGTTTTGTTGTTTGTAGTTGTTCGCAAATCACACATTTATGTCTGTCTCTATATGAATTAAGTAGTTACCATGATATCACATGACTCAAAAAATGTGTGGCGACAGAAGCGTGTTGGCAACAAATAAGACATTTAGTCAAAGCTGTTTGCATGTATTGCTCTAATGCTGTGACTCTTATTTGATCAGGGCAATCACCATGCTTCAATTGGTACCTTTGGTCGGTACTAATTAAATTTCCTACTGTGAGATTTAATCAGAAACAGGTGCAAAAGTCATTGGCAATGAGCAATTCTGCTCTTACTAACACCGTCTGGTTGTCGCATTGAATTAGCCCAAAGGCTAGTGGGCAGCTATGGATCTGACTCCCCAAATCTTACCCGCGCTAGCCTGCTCTAGTCCATGCATCACAGGACTTAGATAGAGCCATTACAGGTGCAAGCAGCCTAATGAAATATTGAACACTCTCCTTCGATCCAATTGGGGAACGGACAATGCTGCTAAGGTTGCGCCAGGGAGAGTGAGATGGAAGGTCCATTTAACATCTCTGTCCAGTGCGGTGACTGTGACCTCTGCCAGTGCAACACCTGGATAAATGGTTTCATCCAGCATCTGAGGGGCTCTCCAGAAAGCTACAGATTATGATTACGACAGGCTCTGCGATGAGGGATATGGCTGCTACTTGCTGTATCCATTACTGTGCTTAAATGTAACGCGGAATGTCCCAAAGACTTAATAGACCTAAAAGTCGCTAAAAGAACCACTGCAAGAAATTGGAAAAATTAACCATTATTATATACTTTATTTATGACAAGTTATGTCTAAATCAGCTAGGTAAATATATGTTATATAAGTAATATACATTGCTACTAACAACAACAAATTTAGTTTGTCTAATCTTTCTGCATTTGAAAGAAAAAATCTAATTTGTTTCACCCACATACAGTACCAACAACTCTTGTCCAGTTAGTGTGAAAAGGAAAAAACACCAACCATCACATTAACACTACAGAGAAGATGTCAGGGATGAGGAGAGGGGATTATGTCCCTCCAGAATGAGAGATGAGTGCAGTCAGGGGCTCCCCTATCTCCCTCTCCCTCCATCCCCTACTTTCTCTCTAACTCTCTCTCTCTTCCCTCTCTCCCATTCTGCTTGTGCAGAACCCCAACTTCATCATTCGTGGCGGCTTCCCAGGGGCTGTGCGCAAGACAGGCCCATTTAACTCGCAGGCCTTCAGCTGAGCACGCTCCTCGGCTGTGGGAGAACCTTTAATTAAATCCTACACGGAAGACTCGCGCGCAGAAACAAGAGTCAAATTAATTGCCACAACGCAACATTCATTTGTCTTGCTGACAGCCACCAGTGTCCACGAGAGGTGGCTGTACTGTAGATTGAGGAGGAAGAGGAGCAGAGGAGGAAGCAAAGCCATGGATTCCTCCCTGTGTGTCTGTGTTGACCAATACACTGTGGAGTGTCACATGGTTTAACCCAATTCTGTTCTCATTTGGTTGGTAGGTCATTGAGGAGTAACCTCCCTTTGATGTTCGATTTTTTTACTGACCCTTTGTCTAAGAGATAAGCTAACTCAGCCATGGCCGACAAACAAGCTGTCGTCCCTTACTATGCTTGCTGCTTCACTCAGGCCTTGTTGCCGAGCAGTATCAAAGTCTGTAATCTCCTTTGCCGTTAATTAACGGAAGCTGAGGGGGTTGCGTGTACAGGCGGCTGGGTACGGGAGTGGAGGAGGGTTTGGGGGGGGGGGGATTTATAGACGGTTAACAGCCTCATGCTGCCAAGGATAGGAAATGAAATTAGCCCGCTCCAGGAAAAGCTGTCTTATCAGTTGATCATTACACAGCGGTATGTGGCACTTACCCTGGGCAAGGCCATGACGGTGTCAGGAAACCTGTGTAACCTTATCAGAGAGTCAGATGAACTAATGGACCACTCTCGGTGTAAGTTCGAGTGCTTGTGAAGAACCTCAGCTCTCCGTTTCAGAACCGTCGTGTAATTGACGAGACATCCAAGGTCCCTCTTTTCCATTTTCTTGTCAGTAATGAGAGGCAAAGGCAGCACACACAGCAGGAAGCGGACATACACACCAAAACGTTGCCTATTACAGTGCCGCACTCTCAGTGTCTTCGTGCCTATGTAGGTACGAGAATTTAAAACAGGTGCCTTTTTCTGTTCTCATGTAACCATAAAGCTACTTCTTTCAAAATGTGAACGTGCCGAGAGGCCAGGTGAACAGTCCAAAAGGCTTCAGTTATGAAAAGAGAAAATGAGAGATTTATAATTTATAAATATGCGCTATTCACATGCAAAAACCCCTTAACTGTTTCAATCATCTCTAACTAGTTTACACTGAGGGGAATTCAATAAGTTTGTCTGTAAGACCAGAGAGAAAAGCAGCTGAAATACAGTCACTGCAGCATTGCTTCACAGTTACATCCGTCTCTGGAGTGGCAAGGCACGGGGCAGGTGCAGG
This sequence comes from Limnothrissa miodon, assembly GCA_017657215.1. NCBI lineage: Eukaryota > Metazoa > Chordata > Actinopteri > Clupeiformes > Clupeidae > Limnothrissa > Limnothrissa miodon. The sequence continues at coordinate 38,577 of JAGFZM010002158.1, read as the reverse complement.
TCAGGCATTAGTTGCATGTTGGTGTCACAATGGCAGACCTCTGTGTTCCAAAGGCAGCGGAGAAAAGATTGTGGGAAGTTAATGAAAGGTGTCAGAGGCACAAATGGATTCCTTTCAGCAGCAGAAGGAGGTGAATCCACTAACACAGTTGACCTCCCAGGGTGCAAACTGCAGCTTGCAGCCTCACGGCCTGTCTTAATTTCTGCCTGTGTGTAGTCTTCTCAGAGGAGATTAATATTTTGGAGAAGAAAGGAAAACCTTTTTTTTGTAGAACTGCAAGAGCCTCTGCTTGCTGTAACTGTAACTCAGAGGGTCACAGCAAGGTGGGGAAAAATCTTCCATTTGCTGAGTTTACAAGCCTTTGAATGATTTTCCTCTAGAAGTGTGTTTGGTGAGTTTGACCTATCCAAGGCAAATAATGCAGAATCACCAACTCTGCATCTCTAAAGATTCTTCCATTTGCTTCTCCATTATACATTTGGTAATGAAGCTTCTGTATGTCCCTTTCATGGCAGTCATCATTGCTCATGGATCTTTTCAGCCGGTTGGACCGATTGACAGATTTGATGAATACATTTCTATATTTGTTATTCAATGCAATTTTAATTATACGGAGCATTATACACAAGCCATGTCTCGCACTTCACAGCAGACAGCACCCATGAGCAACATGTATGTTATGTTTATAAGTACTTTGGGGTCCTTTTTATGCATGATACATGTGGCAAATTTATATTTACAAACCATACCCCGTGTTGAAATATAATTTTGCCCTATTTTTAACGTATTGTGGAAAGGTGTGTTTAAAACCTTAATGCATTGTTCTTGCTTAGGTCACAGAAATCTATACATTTCAGGATCACTTTAGCCAGAAGCAGAATGTGTTTGCAATCACCCTGTCTTTAAATATTGATACCCGCTGGTTTGCCTAGCAAGATCAATAGATCTCTGAACAAGGGAACCAGCCTCTCAAAGAGAATCCCGGATCACCTTTCGCTTGGCAGCATTTTGATTTGTTTGTGTTTGCCCGTGTAGGACCAAACAGCTATTCAAACAAGGGCGAGGGGAATATTTTCCTAGGATGCCAATAGTCCATTGTCATCTATCAATATAGTCACTGGACGTGACAGTTATTGCTTGCACTGTAGATTAATACTCTCAAGAGTTTGCTCTGTAAGTGTGTAAATCAGTTGATGGAAGGGATATCTTTTACGGTTATGGTAACATTGTGTGTTTTTGTTGATGTGTGTTTGTAATTAGACGTGTTAGTTCCTCTGGCTGTCCCTTTGATGAGAGACGAGGACGATGGCAACGTTCTGCAATCGTTCTTCCTTGGCATCCGCGTTAAAAAAAAAGATTGCAGCATCACCTGCAACACTGCAATTATGTTGTCAACACTTAACGTCTTAATATCACCACCCCTCCTCCTCCAGCAGCCCTCTCGCATGCATGACGAGGGCTTTTAGATTAAGATGCAGTTCACGACTGCTCAGCCATGAAAACAAGAAAATTAAAATTTCAGATGAAGAATGTTTTAGTCAATCTTCATTAGTGTTGTAAAGCAGAAAAAATAGTGTTTTAATTAAGTTTTTTTTTTTATTTCCTGTTTATTTTGTGTGGTTGTGGAGTTCAGTACAAATTGAGCTATGTCTCTATAGTCTCTCATTTTTTCTGATGCTGGTTAAATCCCAATCTGGATTAAATTATTTTAGAGATAGGAATAAAAGAGCAGGATTTTACTATGACTGGTAGTGGTCTTTCTTTACCTTTGCATGACCTCAAAGTCTTCCTGTGTGTTTTCACATGAAAACACAGCAAAAACTAGTAGGTGCATCCATCTAGCTAGCAGCGCATCCATCATTCTGGTGCCATGGTGACCACTAAGGTCACTTTTTTCAGTCTGAGGGGTCAGAGTCTGATATTTTACACTGAAGTATCCAAAGGTAGATTAATACACATAGATTTTCTTTTTACGGAATGTAATCTTAATTTCTTAGTTCCTAGTCTTAATTTCACTAGGCTGTGTTATTGTTAATACCTGTAAGAATATTATCACCTATTCATCACTGCATACAGTATGTACATGCCATAGTTATAGTCATACCCTGTGTATCTGTGTTGATGAAGTGGATTTATGGATTTTGTTGCTGAATATCTCCTTTATATATATATATATATATATATATAGATATATAGATAGATAGATAGATAGATAGATCATGGATGGATGGATAGAAGGATATTTTGTAGTGAATATCAGAAAATATATCTGTAGGACTTTTTCTTTGCTGGCTGTTTCTAAAGATGAATGACTCTTGCTTGCAGTAGCATCACACAACCCATTCCTGCTGTCCAGCCCGTTTGAAGGCCTGAGGTGCATATCTGTATGTTAGTCCCAAACAGCAGGATTTATACCTCTAAATGATGGATAAAATGTTTTTTTTTGAGGCCGAGTCCACGCTCCGCTGAGAGGTTCGCTTGAGGGGGCTTCCTCATCTCCTGGGGATCCAGGCCATCACAACACACAACACACAAGCGCCCAGTGCACCGACATTTATTTATTTATTTATGTGCTTGTGCAAACTCTGAGGAAAACTCTTTAAAAAGCTGTATTTTCTCTTTTTCTTTCTCTCTCTCCCTTTCACTCTCTCTCACACACACACGCACACACATGCATGCTCTCTCACTCCTCGTGCTTTCACGTCAACACAGAGATCTTCCATCTGCGGGGGCTTCAGGTTAAGCCATTCCAAATGGATGTGTTTACACAGGAAACGGAAAAAGGGAGAATGAAAAAAGCGAAAGAGGAATGGGAGAGTGTAAAAAAAGACAGGGGAGAGAAAGGAATCATGAGTAAGGATTGAAAGGTTGGAGATGGTGTCTGCTGAGAGACACTGTGGGGTGGGGCGATGGTTTGGAGGATGTGGGATGAGGGCACCGCCATTTTGCATTAGCTATGCATGGGCAGCGGATGCGCTTTCCGCACACCGAGTGAGGCCACAGCAGGACGCGAGTGAGCTCTTGTGTTCTTGAAGTTGTCCGTCCTCTTTCTGCTCGGCTTGTGCCAGAGATGGCCAGCCAGAGGGACCCGTCGCATAAACAAGCACGCCAGCTCGCACTGTTCTGGAGGCACCTGTCTCGGAGGTACACAAGGGCCTTCCCTGACTTATTTATTTGCCTTATGCATGTGTTTGTTAATTTATTTAGTTTGAAGGCAGGGTCAGGAAGGGGAGGGGAGCCTTTTATGAGCGTGTGATTGAGAAGTCATATCTCTCCTGCAAACCCCCACAAGCACAGATGTGCTGAAGTGAATCTAGCTTTTTAAGAAGTGTAGCTATTCCCCAAAGGAGGGGCAGTCAAAAGTTGCCCCCCGACATTGTGTTGGAAGGCACACCGGTCTCTGTGGTTAGCAACAGAAATATTAGCATCGTGTGGATAGAGTGAGTTTTACCTCGGCTTAACAGCGCTTTCACACTCCCCCCTCTCCCTCTCTCTCTCTCCCTGGCACAGCAGGACCCCCAGCGGGACACCGGCAACTGTCGCCGGGGCTGCTTCCACGCTGGCAAATGCCACGGCCGCCACAGTAGCTGAGTGAAAGGATCTCTGCTATGAAATGATGCGTCTCCCTCTCTCAGCTGGTGTCACTCGCTCTCTAGCGCACACGCTTGAAAAATCCCCTTCGGGCTAGCGGTGGCACGCCGGCTTCCCGTGTCACGATTGATGATGGCGGGTCGTTTCTGGAAACTTTGCCAATCTGTTGTTTGTCAGGGTTTTTTTTTTTCCTCCCCTTCCGGGCGAACAGCTCATAGAGATGATGGTCTATCACTTGTGTTTTCAATCAAACATTTCCAGCGCAGTGTTGCTGAGGTGATGCTGCAGATGCACACCGCTTTGTTGTTTTGTTTTATGTTTTGTTGTTATTGTTGTTGTTGTTATTGTGACCATTTTATGGCGTAGCTACAGCGCCAGTTTCTGTCAGTGATGTCACCTCAGAGGATTGATAGACATCTATAACTCAGCATGGCAGCCACTTAAGGTTTTTAACCTTTGACCCTGCCTGTCAGACAGGACTTCCTGTGAAGCCGCTGATGCATCGATCAGATGACCAGCCCTGGTCCCCCAGCCTGGTGACATTTTTGGTCTGATTAGAAAGACTCTGAAGAGGCCCAGTTCACATTTATTTTCCATTTTCTCCCGGCTCACTCACCCCTGTTGCTTGCGGAGACAGATCGACTCCTGACATTTGCAAGGAAATAGGCTGCTTGGGCTTCGTCAAATCCGCCTCTTCGTGGGTAAAGGAGTTTTTCAATTGCCACCCCATACCTGCATCTCTCCCTCATCCCCACTTCTCTCAGGTGAATTGTGTGTGTGTGTGTGTGTGTGTGTGTGGGCATGAGTCTGTGTGTTTGTGTGTCTGTGTGTGTGTGCGTGTGTGTGCGTGCGTATGTGTGTGTGTGTGTGTGTGTGTGTGGGTGTGTGTGTGTCTGGGGGGGGGCACAGCTTGAGCCTCACAAATGAAAGGAGAAATTGAACCTCTACCCATCTGCCGAGTCCCACTGGTGCATGCAGAGTTTGAGTGGGATACAGTCGTGCAATCCAGTGGCTCCACACCTGGAAATGGTACTGAAATGCAAATAGAGCAAAAGCACTTGAGTGCTTTTTGCGCTTTCATTGCAAATCAGAGGCCGCTTCTGTATAGCATTTGATTTTAATTTGTGCCAATGTGGGACCAGATAGTTTACCAAAAGTTCTGCATGTGGACCTGAAGGAACATCTTTATTCCTTTAAAAAAATAATTTTGTTAGGAATACAGATATTCTCCTCATTTTCGGTGAACCAAAAACAAAAACAAAACCTAAGCCATGTGTTTCTAATTTTGTCTGCTTTGTCTGTCTGTTTTGATCTGTTTTGATCCTAGACACAACATTCAACTGAGGAATGTCTGTGGAATACAAATGCCATTTTGAAGGTTGACTACAATGTGGTTGAATTTGAAGTTAGTGAATTCTTTGAGACAATTGAAAAAGCGGAAAGATGCCAGTGTTGGTCTACTGGCCTGAAATAAAGTCTTTTGTGTCCTGTATGTGATGCTCATACTATGTACTGGAGTCTATTTTTTTTTTTCTGTATGTAAATGCAAACACAGAATTTAAGCTGCTTGATTTTTATGTGGAGAAATTGTCACAAAAAAGCTCCACTCACCCTGGTTGATACTTTCCCCGAATACATCCTTGGGTTTTGTTTTTATTATTTTTCAACCCCGACCTCTTAACGCTCTCACTGAGACGTGACTTGTTCACACTAACCCCTCACCCACACCAGATAACAGATCACACACAGGACAACAGTGCGTTAAACGTCACTTTTCACGGCAAACAAATTTTGAGGGAACATTTAAACCATTAGTGTCCTGTCGGGCTCTGGGTGTGTGGAGAGAGACGTTAGAGGGGAGGGGCGGCAGGAGACTCGCTGGCGTACGGAGGCAAATTGAATAAATGAGATTTATTCACAAGTGCAGGCGGCAGGGGAGCTTCATTAGCTAACGTCCCTCCATTAGCATCGATGGCGCTCCGCCGCGCACTAGCGGGGTGACATGCTGGTTTTTCTGCCATTTACTGGCACCAAAAGATGCGAGAGAGATACAATTATAGTCCGCTGAAAGTCTCTTTGCCTGAAGGCAGGTAGAGCTCCACGTAAGCCCAGCCATCGATGCTTAGGCTATCATTTGCGAGGCTAAAATGTCACATTTTCTTCTCCAAATGAAAGAATCAGCTGTGCCGATGAAAATGAGCTATTGTTCTTCCCCTGCATGCTGTGACGGCTGGAACACTTTTTTATTGTTTCTCTTTTTTCTTTGAATTTACAGCAAAGCATTTTAGTCCAAATTTGAATTTTCTTTCAGTGTTTTTTTTTCTCTCAAGCTAGAATTTGTCTCCAATTTAGAGAACTATGTAGTTCCCTCTGCTTGAATACTTCAAATGAGCCAAACCCTGCAAGAGGCTGTCATCATGGCATCCACTGTAATTTCCAGAAGCTTTCTGTAGACACTTTAATTTGTTTTTAAGTGCAGAAGAACTGCTCTTCTTGACAAATCTCTGCAGAAATACAAACGTCTGTGACAAATGCAGATTTAGATGATGACAAAGGCCTATGGATTATAAGATGGTCTTTCCTTTAACGGCATGTCTAGATGTGAACTCTAGTACTTATAAAGGGATACTGAGTCTTTGAAGTGTGATTTTACTTGAAATCCCCCTTGAAAAAAAATCACCTACATTGAGCTGGTGTTAAGACAGCAAAGCACTGGTCTGTGCATAGCATTGCTTTTTACATGCGCAGATAAACTGGTACTTGCTTACAAATCTTCTTATCTTTGTATTTTCAATGTTCATCATTATGAATTTGCCCAATCTGGGGCAAAAGGTAAAAAAATATTGCACTAGTAACATTACAGATTAATTGGACATGTTGGGGGGGATTAACAGATACACTAATTGCTGTTACTGCTTTTGGCTTTTAGTATGTGGTTGGTAGTTGTACTGTAGTTTAGTTAGGTGTGGTAAATTGTGGTAAAGAAGTGGTCATTTGTGGTTGTCTGTTAATGCATAGAGTGTGCCCAAATAACATATTCACTAGGCCTAGTATTTTAGGAGGAAAACTTCCCAAGAGAGAGGCTGCGATAGATGGCAGAAATGGCTAAAGTTACTCAGTAATGGTTTTGCCACGACCCCTCAGGCTGATGGAAAATGTCTTTTCTCTTTTTTCCATTTGTAAAAAGCCGGAATCAGCCTGACCTTCAGTGGGCAAAGCAATGATGGAGAAGAGAGAGAGAGAGAGAGGAGAGAGAGAGAGAGGAGAGAGAGGGGGGGGGGAGAAAGGACTACTTTCATTTATTTATGTTTAATGTCCCTGCTGCAGGGGTTTGTGCTGTCCAGACGCTGTCTCCATGTTTTAGACCACTTAAGGGGTATTTTTTATTTTGTGTGTATGTGCATGCGTGTGTGTGTGTGAGGTGAAAGTCTTCAAGCAGGAAGATTACCAGGATCATGGAGTGTCCATTAGAGATCGGCCCTGTCCCCTTCTCTGAGGACTCAGGGGGCAGTTGAATCAGCAGGGGCAGTTACATGCCTCCCTGAAGTGCACTGCTTTGCCCTTTGCATACAAATGGACACCAGCCACTGGAACAGAACAGAACAGAACAGAACATTCAAGCATGCTCCAGAAATTGCTATTCCGGAAGACTTCCATGCGCACACCTGCTCATTTTCAATCAAGCAAAGTCCATTTTGATGTTACATGTAATTTAATGGTGCTTTTGGCAGGCGTCTGCTCACTAGGTAAAAAAAAAAGGTGTTGAAGAGGCAAGATGTCCAGGTTGTGTACCTTAATTTAGTTTTTGCAGTTGGTTTTAGGTGGTGGCCAGTTTGGACAGGTTGCACTGCTCACACCTGGCGATCAAAACCTCCTTCCAACACCTCAGTCAGATCTACTTATCGACCTGGCCTCCAAGAAGCAGTGCTGGTCCCCAAAACCAACATGTCTGTGGTGAATTACCAACCCTTGTCCCAAGGTGATGCCATTTTTGTGCCAGCAAGATGATGCAAACACACAAGTCAGTGTGGAAGTTGCCACTGTCCAAGGAACATGGTGGAGGAAAAAAGAAAATCCACATTGCAGACACATCCATTGGCAGTGCATCAGCTGTCTGCTTCCCTTACTTCTCTAATTAGAATCATGTGTGTGTGTGTGTGTGTGTGTGTGTGTGTGTGGCAGAGTTAGAGAATTGTTGGGTTTCGGAGAGCGCTCTTTGAGCAACCCCGAGTGCACTGCCACATCCGGGTGAAAGTCTCTCGGTACCCCCGCAACTGCTGTGTTGCTGCAGGCAAAATCCTCTTCCCCAGATTCCTTTTTTTTCTTTCTGTTGTTGTTCATCAGCATGTTCTCTTTCTGTGTGTGAAAGATAGTCTCTTTCTCCCTCTCTCTCTCCCTCTCTCTCTCTCTATCTCTATCTGTCTCCCACTGACATGCAGTCTCCAGGGTCCACATTAGTAGTGCTCCCTGAGTCACCTAGCAGGTATTTAAGGGCGTCCTTGTCTTCTGGAATCTCCCTCACTCAAGCCTCACCCTGACTGTGTCTTGCTCTTGTGCCAGGAAGTTGCCGGATGATCAGACTAGGCTTGGGTCAGGGCCGAATGTGTGCCAAATCAAGGCCAGATCTCAGATCTTGATCAGGGCCTGACCAGCCTCAGAGTCCAATGCTTTTACAGGCTTTCTGTCCAGCTACTGTAGCTGTCCATCACTGTGAGGTCATGCAGGGATAGACAATTAGTGGCTGCTAAATATAGAATTTTGCAGAGTAGAGTAAAAAAAAAATGCTTGAGCGATAATGTAAATGTCTTTCTTTTTTTCAGTACATACTGCATACATACCAATGCTTTTGCATAAGGATGTCATTATGTGGTTGAAATGTTTGGGTTTGTTGTACATGACCTGGTTAATGAATCATGACTTGTGGTTGTAATATACTAACTAGCATGGGAAATAAATGTTTTAAAAATATGGGGTCCTTTTTAAAGGTAATTTAAAATATTTTGTGTATGAGGTGAAATGCGATGCGGTTCCCTGTTGCTTAACAGGCGTTTCTCTGTATGTTTTGTCTGGGTGAAGGAAACTGGCCAAAAAGCGAAAAGAGACTTTGAGCAGTACCCGGCAGGAGATGACAGTGATGGTGAATTCCATGGACAAGAGCTACACGGAACAGGGCACCAACTGCGATGAAGCCATCTCTTTCATGGACACCCACAACCTCAACGGCAGAAGTAAGTGTCAGATCTCTTTGACAGAGAACAAGTGTAGCTGCAGTACCCTCGCCGGTTCTCTGGTTCCACTCTCATCCTGGATGTGGACGGTTTAGGCCTCGACTAACCCCACTGTACTGACTCACTGTAGTAGTCTAGTAGGGCATCACTTGAGTCATCATAAAAAGGCACGTAGCCAAATGTACTTACAGCTGCATAATACACTGATCTATCTGTACTAAAAGTGCACTCCTCAGCCAATGTTTTGCACATTATCTAATAATCCCCTGAAGCATTAAAACCAAAAACAATGGGCATGTCAGCATAATCCTGTACATTGTTTTGCCCTAATCTCACCTTAAAAGGAATTATGACTCTTGCAAATTGCCCTCATCAGCACTTGGTGTCTAATCCTGTTATGACGGAAGCCTTGTAGTTTGTTTTTGCTAGTTTGTGATGAAATGTGTTTTCTTTACGCTACTTGTGAGCTCCTTATTCCTTTGGTCTGGCCTGACACATGGTCATTGTCTGCAGGCTACATACATCCCCCATGTGCAATGATCAGTAATATTGCCCTCCAACAGGGTTTCTTCCCTCGGGGCCTGCATAGAGCTTCCTGGTCCACTAGTCTCCTACTAAAAGGGACAGGTGGTCCTGGCAGGAGCTGACAAATTTAATTCCACCCACCATGCCCACCAACCCCCACCT
>JAGFZM010002158.1:3550-28971 GCA_017657215.1 Limnothrissa miodon | reverse complement strand
CCACCACCACCACCACCTCCACCTTCCTGCTGTTAGGATGCTGGGTCAGCAACATTTGGCCTACCTCCCAAACCTCCGCCTGTTCCCAGCATAAAGAGTAGCCGAAGACAACTCCCTCCCCCCTCCTCAACCTCTAATCCCCCCAATCACATGCTTAGTTTTTATTCTCCCTGTTTTTGTCACATGTGGCAGAACCCAGTTTTATCATGCAGCACTATGGATAGTTCCTCCCTTTAAGTGACTATTTGTGATCTCCTTAGAGGCACAAATAGTGTCCCCAATACTGTCGCCAAAGAACTTTGGGGAATACTGGGGTTAATGCCGTACGGGCAGCGGAGACTGAAAAGCCACCACTTTGCAGCATTTCACGCTCCTGCAGTTTGTCTGTCACGGAGCAACAAACCGGAAAGAGCGACCGGATTGGCCCCTTTGATCACTTGACGGTGGTTAATATTGCAAGAGGAGTTAGCGGAGCATTCCGGGTGGCGAGGTGACGCTGAAGTGTGGTCTGGGGAAGTGGCCAGGAACAGAGAGATAAATAAGTAAACAAGGCTCTGGTAACAGGGACGGATGGGCCTGCCTTCGGACGCCAGAACGATTCATGCGTGACCTTATCACTGCTGTCCGTCACAATAGCGCTGACTGACAGCTCAGGTCACAGCAGGCACCAGCGAATCAGAGCATAGCTGTCAGACATCAGCCTATCTGACCACCGCAACTGCCCCAACCCCTACCCACCCCCCCCCACCCCCCCCCCCCCAGCTCCTCCTGCCTTACCTCAATCTCTGTCCATCACCTTACACTGCAGCCTGCATAGTCAACTACAAATACAGCCTTAACCCCTTCATTTTCTCAACAAAAGGCCTGGGTCAGAGATTCTCACTACACAAAAGTGACATTCATGTCCACATCACCTTTACAGCGAGGATGTCAGTATAAGTGAGTGAACACATAGATTTGTCGAGCACTCCCACAGGAATGCTTGTGGAAAGGGTGAATGATATTGCATTGAAAGCAGATCAGATCGACTGTATGCGGACGATTCCCTCCTTTCTGTCTATTTTTAACAGCCTATTTGTGTCATATTCTTGTCCACGTCCCTGACCTGGACCAGTGAACAGGAAAGTATATACACAATTTGAGCTATGCAGCTTTTATGCACGTCATGAGTTTTGGAAAGCAGACGATCCAGGCATGTCCTATTAAGACGACGTAGCCAAGGGTATAGCAAATGCCACAAACTGAAAGTAAGATGAAGGTTGACATCTGACTCAAGGGGAAGCGTACAGTATCCTTCCTTCCTTCATTCCAAATACGAAACCGAATTTCACCGTTGGGGTCAAGAAGGAAATGTTTTTGTTTTTAAAATATCTATAACCTCACTGCATTCACTGGCCACTTTAACCCTCTCACTTTACTTGACAATGGTATGCCTGCTTCTCTTTTGTTGTTGTCTTGCTAAAAGCTGTTTCCTCGCCGTCGTCATTCACCATGAAGACTAACACCCTGAGCACATCCGTGCCCAACTCCTACTACCCAGGTAAAGGCCTTACTTACCTCCCCATTATCTCATGCACCTACATTTCTATCTTCACACAACAACCCAGTATTGTCTCTGCCTCCTATGTGGATATCAACGACAGGTGTGCTTGTACTAACCAAAGACTAAGATATAGAATTGCTGAATTGCCCGCAAAAAAATACAATAGCTTCTTGTCTTTGCTCTCTTCTGTACTGTATGTGCACCCAGTGGGAAGAACTGTATGTAGAATCCACATATTTAAATAATAAATATGATTTAAATTAAATATAAAATAAACTGTCAGTGTTGTATTGTAGAGGAATGCTTCAGACTTCTTATAATAAATTACTTTAAAAAAAAATCTAATATACCGGTAAATTAGCATTAGTAAGTGACTAGTTTAAGCACAATAAGTGCTCTTGAGTCAGTTCTTCCTCTGGGATTTGACTGCCTTCTCTGATTACCTACCTGTTTCACCTGTGGACTGCTGGCTTGCTGCTGTTAGGTGTTGTGTGTTGTGTAGGGGCCTCCGTTCTCTCACTCACTGCCATGTTCTCTCCTCTTTGTTAACCTCCTGCACTGGTTTTGGGGTAATGGCAGATCCATTTGTGCCAACTGCTATCTTAGGTGAGAATACTCTCCTGTTTCTGCTTTTTGTTTGTTTGTATGTTTTTATTTCTTGGGTGTTGTTGTTGTTGTTGTTACTATTGTTCTTATTGTTGTTGTTGCTTATTTGCAAGTGCCAACTCAAGCTAACCATTTTTGATCTTACACTATATGTAGGCTAGAAGTATGTAGAAGTAGTGAACTTAATAGGGAGAAATAGTCAGAGAGACAGGGAGAGAGAGAGACAGAAACAGAGAGATTTGGTTTGTTACTGATGATGGCTTCCTCACATCCATACCTGCCTGCTTTTTTCTTCTCTGTAAGACGAGGGTTTTTTTCCCAAGCCGAAGGTGTGCTTCACCCCCATCCCATCCGCATTCCGTGTCGTGCGTGTGACGTCACGTATGTCTATGACTCTCATGTGCATGGACAATGTGGACTGGATGAGGGGGGGTGACTGTATGGTGCAGTATTTTTAACAAACAAACAAAAACACATAAGGGAAGAAACAAGAGAAACCACTGCAGCCCAATGGCTGCTTAGAGATTGCTAGAGACTGCCGCTAGCAGTGTTCCGTAAACAGATGGTTCAGAATGGCCCAGACATCGGGGAGCTCATTTGTACTCCAATCTAACCCAAAGACAAAGATGTTTTATAGGGTTTGTTTGCTCCTACCAAGTTATTGTCGATGTATTTCAAATACGTAACCCTCTATAATCTAATTCTGTCTATTCTGTCAGATTTTATCTAGTTCACCCGATGTGAGAAGAGGCCAGTATAACACTATTACTTTAAATGGAGGTGGCTGGCTTCTAAGATTGGCATTGCCGTGACATTGACATTTCACTGAGCAAAAAAACTCGTCATCACAAACATCAGCTTGTCCACTAATTTGGCCAACATATACCATCAAGGGTAGCGAATCACAGTAAGATTTTATTTTGTTGCCAGTCACATGTTTACACATTGTGTTTTACATTGGTTAGTGTACCATTTATAATCCAAGATGACCAAAACATCATCTGAAGGTCCCTCACAACAGCAGGCAGTCAAATATGTCTTGAAAAAGCAGTCTACACTGTGCAGGTGCTTATGCTAAAACTTGTTGCTTATACCCTGTTTCCTTTCTCTTCTCCTTTTTTCTTCGCATTTAACCTGTTATGTATCCTCTTATAAAGTGCCAATTAATGGTAAGTTCCCCAACTGCCCTGTGTTTTATTTTTTTTTTCCTTTTTGGGAGTGGGGGAGGGGGGATGTGTGTGAGTCATACCCTAGGGTGGGGAGGGAGTTGCCTGTCGTTTTAAAAACGATTGGGAGATGTGTGTGTGTGTGTGTGTGTGTGTGTGTGTGTGTATGTATGTTTGTGTGTGTGTTGGTGAAGGGGTTGGGCTGCTCCCTGGTTCTCCGTTGCCTCGCATGGCCTTGTTTAGCATCTCATGCCCTCCCCTGTCCACGTTTGTGAAGCCATAAGCTAGCATGGCAACTGGACTCATCCGAGAGGGAGCCCTCTTTTCATGCGTATGTGGATCGATGTGCCATCCTTCCCGCTGCACAATCCGTCTCTCACCACCCACCAACCCAACCCCCTTTCCCTTCACACACATTTTCTTCGAACTTGTGGTGTTGTGACGGTGCTTCCATCAGACATTGACATTGTAGCTTGGTTGTCCTCACCCCATCTTATTGTGTGGCCGACGTCATCCACTTAACCCATTCCATCATATATGCGACCTCATTCTGCCATTGGTCTAACCTTGTGGGATAGCGAGTGTTTATTGAGAACTTAGCCACAAGCTAGCATACCAGAACAGGAAGCTATTTTAGTGCCTACATAGACAATAACTTGAGCAGTCATACCTATAACTAATTATTGTTCAGACCAAGAGTTTAACTTTGCAGTTTATTTGTCCGCAATCATTCCCGTGTTGTGATATAAACAACTGACTGATTAGTTTATCCTCTCATTATTCCACCATGCACTCTACAGTGACCCTGTGTTCATCCATTTCGTTATGAGTTGATGGTTTTGCCCTTTGGTCTGTGTGGCTCGCCAATGGCTTGACAGTCTCCTATTGCCCCTCTGTGCTCTTCTCTGTCCTGGTTCGCAGACGACAACCACACGATGACCAGCGACACCAGCAGCCTGGTGCAGTCCCACACCCATTCCTTCAAGAAGAGGGAGGCTGCGGACGTCCCCTACCAGACTGGGCAGCTGCATCCTGCCATCCGCGTGGCCGACCTCCTGCAGCACATCACCCAGATGAAGTGTGCCGAGGGCTATGGCTTCAAAGAGGAGTATGAGGTGAGAGACCAGCAAAGGGTTTGAGTCCTACTGCTTGTTTTTTTTGTTTTGTTTTGTTTGTTTGTTTTCTGCCCATCTCTTTGTAAACATGTCCACCAATGCATCACACACACCGTTTAATCTCAGTATTCCCCAATCCAAAACGTAATGAATTGCTTTTTTTAGAGCTTTCCCATGTCTTTATTTGAAGCACTCTCTTTAGATTTTTTTTTTTTTTATTGGTTGCATTGTTTTTCCATAGATTGTCTGTTTCAAGTCTTTGTGTTGTTATTTTGTTTGCTCTTTTCTGACACCCACACCCTGGTTATTTGTTACACATATCTGCATGGACATTGCACATAAGCGTGTTTTCTTCTCCTTGATGGATTTTTATGAGCCGTTAATGTGCTAAAAGCAGTGCTTTTTATGTCCTCGCACTCGGTAGTTGTTTCATTTTCAAATTATTCTGGCTTTGCGTTTGTGTTCCTGTGGTTTGTTGACAGCAAGCCACCCTGTTTAGGTCTTAATGCTGGTAAGAAGGCAGCCGTTTAACTGCCTAGCAACCCAAAACCTTCCTGGTGCGAAAATTGGCCACTAAATCAGAAAGTCCTCTAAAACATGCGCACACACACACACACACACACACACACATATACACTGCACCCAGGGTAACACAGACATACACATCCACAAACACTGTTTATTCTCACTCACTCTCTCCCTCACTCTCTCTTCCCGTCTCAGAGTTCTGCAGATGAAATTGTTTTTTAGCGGCTGAAGCCGTTGAGAAATGTCAGCTGCACTAAGTGTTGGAAGTTTAACACAAACAGCACCTCCTGTTAAGCAAACTACTCTGCATCACTACTCTGTCATCCATTTTTAGCACACTTTTTGTGTGTGTATGTGTGTGTGCGCGTGTTGGTCACTGTGTGCATGTACAGTATGCGTGTGTACTTGTGTGGGTGGGTGCGGGTGTTTTAGAGGGGGGGGGTTGGTTGGTTACTGTGTGTGCATGTGTGTGTGTGTGCATGTGTGTATACATGTGTGCATATAAGAGAGAAGTGAGAGAAAGTGATAAGGAATCAGGGAGAGATGAGTTTACTTTCACCCTTTTTTCACATCCAAAGCCATCAGCATCATAAGACGTGTGGTTATACACAGGTATCCACCGGGATCATATTTACTTGTAGAAAAAAAAAACTCTCTTAGATGCTTCTATTTTTATTTTCACCCGCAACTCCACCATTTAATAGCTGAGGAATTAAATAAATAATTTAAA
The DNA here is from genome assembly GCA_017657215.1 of Limnothrissa miodon. NCBI lineage: Eukaryota > Metazoa > Chordata > Actinopteri > Clupeiformes > Clupeidae > Limnothrissa > Limnothrissa miodon. The sequence continues at coordinate 23,283 of JAGFZM010002158.1, read as the reverse complement.
TCAAATACCTCACTCAGCCACACTTGGGCTTGCGGTTTCAGGCAACCCTAAGGGCTCGATTCATTATGGATAAAGATTTTAGGACGTCAGGTAGCTGTGGTGCAATAATATACCTAGTTAAAAATACAGTGTGTAGAATAATTGATGCACCGCCCCCCTCCCCTCCCTTTTCTATATGAAAGTGCTTGTTCTTACTTTTGCTGTTTCGTTCCTTTTTGTTCTTTCCCAACTTTCTATTTCTGAATGCCAAATAAAAACTGCAGCTAGGACATCATTGCATTGTGCCTTTCCGTTGTTGCCTTTACTAACCTGTCTTAGGTGAATGGTCTTAAGAGATGATGAGGACAAACGTTTGCGACACTAAACTCTTAACTTATCTTTCCCCCGATCCATGCTTCTTGTTATACCATACATTAACTTTGGAAAAGCTAAATGAGGTAAGAGCACACTTTTGGTTTGATTGTAAGATGTTGTCAGATTGTTGCTTGTTGTAGCTTCACAGAATATAAAACGGTAGCATTAGTACGGAATAGCAATTGTAGTGCTTAGAAATGTTTAGTCTGATGATGATGTGTCCAATTTAATGCTAATCCCTTGTTCTTGATGAATGGCATGTGCCAATGGAAAACAAAGAATCTGATTTTGCAACTGCTCCAGGGAATGATGTCTTTTATTTCAGATGCAAATGTGTTCCAGCGGGGGCTGGAAATTAAAGTCCTTGTCATTGATAGTGAAGGATTAAATGGTGCAGGAGAGTGCAAAGGTCCCTTACTGTACTGAGGTATTTGTAGACAATAAACACTCCAGGGTCCTCACCAAGAAAAACTATAAATGAATCTCTCACAGCCCATATTTCCTCCCTGTAAGAATGCTTCACAATTTCTGCCTTTGAAGATCATCTGTTTGATTATACTAGCAACAGTATAGACCCTGTCATGTTTTTGAGTGGCGACAGACAGTTTGTGACTAAAGGAGCTTCAGACATCACTCAAGTGTCCTCATTCCTCCTGCTGACAATTCCACCACAGCCCACAGATTCTTTATATCCGGGAGGCCTTGAACCCGCACCATCTATTCTAACATGGTTTACATTCACCTACTTCACATGACGGGTCAGACTTAAATCACAGCTTATAACACTCACAAGGTCTCTGCTTTTCATGCCCGTCAAAACCCCTTTTATACCCCTTTCCCTTTCGGTATGAGAATTTCCTACTGTAATTTAGACTCAGCATATTTACTCAAGAATGTGCCGAAGCACCGGCTCAAAGTCAAACCATAGGCAAAGTCAAACGACCTGGCATAAATTTCAAAGCTCCAAACCTCCAAAGGTGTGGGTCAGCCCTAAAAATATATGGGTTTGGTTTGCCTTTAAGGCTTCTGTAGCAGAGACACAGATTTGGGTACAAAATTCTCTGGAGTTCTTTGCGTGGCACATTAATGCTGAATGCTGGCACGCATCGAGGTGCCATAGCGACTATTGTTCAGCAGCTTGTTTTCCCTTGGCTTGCATTTAAACAGCTCCTCTAGGAATGCATTGCCACAGGAATGTGTTTGGAGACTTTGCAGACTTTTGTAGACTTGAGATGTTGTCTTCAGACTTTGGAGGTCATTTGAAATGTCTCACCGATCAGATACCTGCTCGTTAGCTGACACTTTGTTGAGCAGCCAGTAGCGCTTGAAGGGCCTAAAGCGACAGCTTCTACCTAGAGGTGCCTCTTAGCAATTTCAGCCACCTCTTAATATTCTAGATGCCTCTTCTGGGGTGTTCAGAAGTGAGAGTTATTTGTAACATGTTGTTTATGTTTTCATCCCAACCTAGTAAAGATCACTTTTTTAACCCTGTTTCAATTCAGGAAGTTTATGTTATGCCATTTTACATTTTCTTTCAAAGACATGTTACATGTTTGTGATGTAAATACCACCACACGCGGTCTTGGCGAGAAAAAAGAACTACCTTTGTGGAACTCCTGTCATTATATATTTCACAGAGTTTGTTCCATTTCACGTTTGCATATTCTAGCTCCTTGGAAACTGTGGGCTCATGCCTGTTTTGAATACATGAATATGTGACAAGTCTGTTTCCAGCTGACATGGCTACCCCTCATAGTTTGACACGTGTCGAAAGCAGTTTGATTGCACTCTTATTATTCCCTCTCTCGGTGGCCCCTTGCCTTGGACTCCGCATCTCATTATCTGCCAGCGATGTGCCAAGCGTATGAAAGGTGCTCATCACTCTCTCTTCCTTCCTCTTGGCAGGGCCCCCTCCCCACCTCCCCAAATAAACACACACACACACACACACACACACACACACACACATATACACACACACATACACTGCCACCACCACCAGCAGCGCAGCCACCATTCAGCCTCACAAGCAGACACACACACACACACACACACACTGGGCTCGTCAGCTCTCTGTCACTTCTACGACATGAAAGGACAGCTGTCTTGAATGACACAAGCCAGCTCTGAATAACAAACCGGTGCCACGCTTTTTTTTTTTTTTTAGATTTAGAAACCCCAGACTACGAGTCTGTGCCTGGGTGAATGAAAAAAGATAGCAAAGGGGGAAGCGGGGGATGGGGCGGGAAGAGGCATCGCAGCATTGTCAATATGTATTAAAGTGTGTTTAATGTCTCTTTGCCGCCAGTTTGGATGCGCGTGGAGAGGAAAGCAATCTGCATTAAATACGCCTGCCCTTCAAAGTGTCCCTTGCACTGACAGTTTACAAGGCCACAGCCGACACACTGTTTTCATAAGGTCTGGCTCGGGCAGGGAAAAGGTCACATGATAAGACTTGTCTTTTAAGGTGGCCCTCTATCAGTGCACACCGGCCGCTGAGGCCACAGTCAGTTTGCTGATTAAAGACTTAATCCCTCAACTTCCCAGGTTGATTTTTTAAATATTATTATTGGTGTTTTTTAGCATTGCACCACTTAACAGTACCATGTAAAAGACCCGTGCAGTGTCCTTTGCTTAGTGTTAATATGCTAAAGATGGCCATTTATTTTACCCGCTCTACTTGGTCTGGCCACTTGGCGAGATTTTAACAGCTATTCTGCTCAAGTGGCCGCCAGAAGACGATTTCCTCGGGTTTCTTCCTGCCGCTCTTACGGGAAAAAAAGTCTGTCTCGTCCTCTTTGGATGTCGAGAGACAGCGATGCCACCGAAGAGAGGCTTGTGAGGGAGCGGGGACGTCATTAACCACTCCAAGGCTGATCAAAGCCTTTAGTTCTTTCAAAATGAATCTTGCACCAGCGTCACATTCACACCGACAGGAAGCCAGGCTTTTCCCGGCGCAAATGCAGAAGCGCCGTTGTAAAGCAATCACAGGCAATCACATCGATTGTCTCCAGACGTTTTTTTTGCCGGCGATACAGATGCAACTGACTGCGGATCGTAATAATAATGCCTCATTACGCTCTATTTATACGCCTCCAGCGGACTTGTGTGGAGAGGCAGAGAGGCAGCTGGGAGAAGTGTTTCGAGTTGAGTTGCCACAAACGGGCTACACAAGTCGGCACAAGTGGCCCTAACCAGCCATCCTCCTCCACCACACCCCCTGCTTGGCAGCGCTCTGCCACCTCCAACGAGAGCCGGCATTGAGGTTTATTTTCATAATTGAACCTAATTGTGCGGCCTTGCTGAGATCCAAAAAACGGCCAACTTGAATGCATAATTCATGATTCCGCACTTGCAGAAAGCCATAGCTGATGCTCACCCTCCCAACACTTCCAAACACACATACAAACTCACCTACACACACCTACACACACACACACATATACTCACACACACATACAGTACACACACATACACATTCTTTCCTCCAGTGTCATAAGAAGAAGCTCTTGTGTGCCTGTCTTGTTTAAATTTCCTCTGAGGAGACAGAGCGACAGCGAGCTGCCAGCAGGAGTGGGAGGCTGTGAGTCCAAGGGCTGCTAATGGCCCCTCTGTCTCACACCGCTTCCCAGGGTCCCCGACTCTGGCCTTTTGATGTCTAATGACGACGTGGAGATGTTAGCGTAAACTGTGCTAACAGTGCTAACTCCATTGCTTTTTCTCTCCACAACTTAAAGGCTAGATGCTGCTGCACTTGGGGCATCATTTGTGAAACTAACCTGTGACCCTTTTTTTTTCTCTCTCTCTCTCTCTCTCTCTCTCTCTCTCTCTCTTTCTTTCTTTCTTTCTTTCTCTCTCTGACTAATTTTGTGTGTGTGTGTGTGTGTATGTGTGTGTGTGTGTGTGTGTGCATACATGTATAATTTTTGTCCTCGTTAGTGTTAACGGTTCCTGCCACTCTCTCCACAGAGCTTCTTTGAAGGCCAGTCGGCTCCGTGGGACTCAGCAAAGAAGGATGAGAACCGCATGAAGAACCGCTATGGAAACATTATTGCATGTAAGTTGACAAAGAGAGAGATAGGGAGACAGAGAGAGAGAAAGAGAGCAAGAGAGAAAGAGTTTGTTGTTGTCCTGTCCCCACAGACTCTCCACATAACCTAGAGCTTGGCCTGTTCTGCATGCCTGCTTGTGTGTGATTGGCTCCATAGGCTGCTTGCTATAAGTGTCACATTTGTAGTCACACTTCCGATTAAACTGCCTTTTTGGGGGGGGTGGGGTGATTAGCCTTCAAGGGTTGTCATCCCCTCCACTCAGATTTACACTGTTGCGTTTCCTGTGCATGAATACACTTTACTCAGATGTCAGTGGTAATTATGAAAATGAAGCCTGGAGACTATTGAATTATTCCTCTCTGAAGCCGTAGCACGCGGCCCAGAGTGGGATGGCCTCTTTCCACACGCCACCTCCCATTTACCACAAGCAGCAGCAACTCTCCCCCCACACTACCGCCAACAATATTTTTTTATCCCCCAGAAGGAAAAATGGCCGCCACCATGGTGTGAGCTCTGGTCACTTCCTGCCTCTGGAAAATCAGCCCACAACCAATCACTGCACAGCATTTGGACGATGACACATAAATACACACACACACACACACACCTCTGAGGCATGCGAGGCATGAGAGAGTATGCTGTGTGTGAGAACACGTCTGCAGGGTCTGACTAGTAATGATGACAATGTGTAAATCCTTCACATCAAGTTAGCGTCGCCAACACTCATCCTGAAAGGCAACAACAGGGTCTCTCTCTGTAAGTGCCACTACTGCAGCTTGCCTTAGCAGGCACACACTGACCAAAAAAAAAAAACATTAACATATGGTGTGTATTCATATGGGTTGTCACAGAGCACAGTATGTGGTAAGTGACAAGACTCAGCGCACCGTTGTTTTGCGGACGTTTTAAGACAGATGGAAAGCGTAATAAAAATAATCAAACCGTCAATTTGAGAATCATTCGATGTGTACACAACTGTTTAATCAGGCGCCTTGGGCTGCAGGAATAAATTGGATGTCGTGTGCATGTGTCCTTTGTGCGTTTCTCCGGTGTGTATCTTGGTATGTGACTGTCTATCACCTTGCCTTCCCTTAGATGATCATTCCCGTGTGAGGCTTCAGCCTGTCGAAGGAGAGCAGACCTCAGACTACATTAATGCCAATTACGTTGACGTAAGTACAAACACTGGCCATGGACATGGACATGAAGGTCAACAACATGCCTGTGTGTGTGTGTGTGTGTGTGTCAGCATGTACTGTTTGTATGCTGTATGAACTGTATGTATGCTGTATGTGTGTGTGTGTGTGTGTGCATGTGTGTGTGCACGTGTAAGTGCCTAAGCGACTGGGCGTCTATGTGGCATTGTGGTATTGAACGAATAAAACACACTAGCTCACAACTCTTTGACCTTTGCCCCAATGGTTTAGGCCGCACAGAAGAAAACACTATTAATCCAGACACTGTGTCAGCAGATACCTCGTCCCCACCTCCACCTCCATAAAAAAACACAAATGAACAGTGAACATTGTACGTGGAAGATCAGGAGGAGCACGGATCCTCCAGTGTAAACAAGCAGAGCCTCAGCAAACACACTCATCAGAGTGAGACTGAGTGCGCTGAACCTCTCTCACCTCCACTCTATATGACAGCAGCGACCAATGAGAGCTCATCGCCGTTGCTCCTCAGCAAATGCCACTGAGGCGAGTGCTGCCTCCCGCGGTGCTCCGTCTTCCGCCAGGCATTCGCCGTCATTTGTTTCAGCAAACAACGAGTAAGATGCCATTGACCAGAAGCTGGCATTTTTGTGCTGTGATAAACCTATGGAAATATTTCTTTTCATCTGATGGCTGTAACCCTTGGTCAGGTCAGAAGCCACAGCCAGGGAGTTTGAGAGGGAGTTTGCTAGTGCCACTCACACAAACAACCCTCTATAAAGCAGCCAGTGAAGGCGTCAGGTCACTTCAATGGAGACAATGAGCTCGGCTCCAAAAAAAAAAAAAATAACGAACAGCCGCTGGCCACGGCTATTGACAGGGCAAACATGTCCAATCTCCCCTCAACCAAATGGCATCAGGGACAGCACGCCCCCTGACATGCCAAGCTAATATTCATCAAGACCGCGACCACTTCTTTCCCTATACACCTAGCCAAAAAGTGTGTGAATATTAACTAATCATTACATGTCTCGCTGTAGCATGTAAACACAGGTGTGTGTGTGTGTGTGTGTGTGTGTGTGTGTGGTGAAGGGGGGGGGGGTACATGTATTATCAAGTGAACAGGTGGAGCAACTCCTAGCAGGCAGAGAACTGATTAATTATTCACCTCTGCCATCCACTAAGCATCCGGCATGAGCGCGGCGTTCCAGGCCATTTGCATCATAAAAGATGATCTGTAGACACGGGGGTCGCTGTCAGATCTGAATGTACGATAAAGCCAGCAGCTCCCTGTGTGAGAATTTGAAGCGGCCCATCCCTTTGCCTGGTGTCTTTTTGTTTTTCGGAGGGTGATTATGTGTGACAGTGCTCCCAAAAGTGGCGGGCCCCCAGAAAAAAGGGGGTTGATTTATTATCGTAGTTTTGTACTTTTTTTCCCCTCTTGAAGTGTTTTGATTTTTTTATCAAACAAGATGCTTTCAGTGGGAAACAAAACTAACTGTTTTCTGTAGCCTGTTCTTGCGAGGCTTTTAATTTTTGAAAAAATTGGAAAGCTCTCAGAAAAAAAAAAGTTCTGTCAAACTTTTTTAACTCCACATGTGAACTATGGAAAGATAGGCTCTCTAGTCCCCGAGACGCTGTTCTGCATGTGTGAGTAAATGAGTGAGAGAAAAAAGAGGAAGAGAAGAGAGAAAAAGAACCTCGTGTGTCTTTTTCACCTCTTCAACTCATTCCATCTCAGACACACCCAGCCCGATGCACGTGGGGGGCGGCTGCTTTTAATCCAATTACTCCCTGCAACCCTGGAGACCTCTCTGCAACACAGGCTTGGGACACGGGGGCAGAGAAAAACACCAGCCTCGCACCTCCTCTCTCGCTCACTTTTTCGCTTTCTCTGTCCTCTTTCTCTTTCACACACACACTCTCTTTCTGTCTCTCTTTCACACTTTCTCTCACTCTCCCCGCTCTCTTTGTCTCTCTTTCTCAATCTCAGCCTCTCTTTCTTTTCTTTCTTACTTTTCCTTGTTCCTTTTCTCTCCCTATGCCCCTCTCTTTTTCTCTGTTCTCTTTCTCTCTCTCTCTCTCTACCTCTCTTGGCCGTGTGGATGCTCTGTCTCTGTCCTGTCAGTCTCCTTTTGGCTGCCAGTCTGTGACGCCCGCTGGAGCTCGCCGAGGCCCCCTGCGCTCCCGTGTCTGAGCGCTGTCCGTCTGCGTCACTCAGGCTCACCCGCCCGCCGGAACTGGCGATGAGACACGCTGTCTTCCCCCATCCCCGTCCCTGTCCCCATCCCTGTCCCCGTCCGCAGGACACGATTTCACACACTGCCGATTTTAGCCAACAGACCCAGACCGCGTAGTAGGCTCTCGTTCCCAACAGATGGAAAGCACAAGGACCCTCAGGAGGTTTTTTTTATTAATGGGAAAAATAATAAGCAAACAAAAACAAATGCCAGGGACTCGAATTAGGTGTTTTAACATAGCGCACGGCTACAGATGGCTTGAGACATAATTGTTTGTCAAATTCATAAGAGGAGTTCTGTGATTCTCTCATAAGACAGCTCATATTCTGATTAAAGACCTCAACATGTTGCTTTGCTGACATTTATAATAATAAAACCACCTTGCATTAGATTTTTGAGTTGATAAACCGCCCAGCCTACTACAAAAATGGCACAAGTCAAAAGTGTGGTGGTGCCTTTGTATTGAAGACATTTGTATTGAAGACACCCAATTAGACAGAAACAGACGGACAAACTGCTGTTGTTACTATTGCTGGTTTTGGTGCTGCTGCTGCTTTGGCAGAACAGAGGGATGCCTCTCTCTCTTTCTCTCTCTCTCTCTCTCTTTCTCTGTCTAACGGGTGTGTGAGGCAGCTCATGTGGTGAGCCGGCTGCTTTTGATAGCTTACAATATGACAGCAAAAACAAATTTCATGGCGGAATGGCGGCAGATAAAGAAGTCATTAAAAGCCTAGCCGTTGCCAACGGTGCCCAGTGGATGCAGGAGGAAAGATAGAAGAAAAGAGGAGGAGGGGGGGGGGGGGTGGGAGAGACAGAGACAGAGAAAGCAGGAATGGGTTCTTTCCAAATAAGTTCTTTTATTCAGGCTCAGAATGTTAATTAGAGGGAAGTTAAATGAAATATGGCAACGATAAGAGCTAGGGATGAGATGAGAAACACAATGGTGGTGAGGTGCTTGGGAACCTCTCTTCTCAACATTCCCTCTGTTTGTGTGTATGTGTGTGCCGGTGTGTGTGTGTGTGTGTGTGTGTGTGTGTGTGTGTGTGTGTGAGGCTTTGTGCGCATGATTTTGAGTTTGTATAGATAGGCCTAGACGTTTATGTGACAATGGTGTGTGTGTGTGTGTGAGGCTTTGTGTGCATGCTTTCGAGTTTGCATAGATAGGCCTAGGCGTTTATGTGACAATGGTGTGTGTGTGTGTGTGTGTGTGTGTGTGTGTGTGTATGTGTGAGTGAGCACTCATCCTCAGCTAAGATGCAGGCTTCATGACAAATGAAATATGATGGGATTAGCACTCAGTAATCCTTCAGAGGTTGGGCTTATTCAGTGCTACAATCTGTGCTGATGGAATTATAATACAGAAATCTGTTTGTGTTTTCTTCTGGATGCACTGGGTGTGTCCATGTGTTTTGTGTGTGTGTGTGTGTGTGTGTGTTTGCATGCGGGGGGGTTCAGGTTGTTCATTGGCAAGTTGAGAATTGTGAAATGTGTGTGCTTTGTCATCAATCCATAATTTGATATGAATATGAGCCGATTTGATATGTATTAAAATTACTAATTGTGATCTTCATTATTCCATCAGTATCCATTTACATCAGCTAATAGGATTCTTTTTAAACCTTAATGGTTTCCTGGTTTGTGTTGAGCAAGGACAAAAGGCTAGGTTTGTCATGCGTGTATTTAGTGTTTATTTTAATATAATTTAATACTTACATGAGCTCAGTCATGCTCTTTCACCAAGAGCAGTGATCTCTGTTATTGGGTAGCTGAATCTGCTGTCTATGAAATTAGTTTTATATCCTTATAAATGTAACAATATTTACATCCATGCTTTGTGGACTCACAGTCAGCATATTTATTTAAATATATTATCCACATTTTGTTACAGGGTTATCATAGGCCAAACCATTACATCGCAACCCAAGGTAAGTTTTTTATTTATTTCATTTTAATGATTTATTTAATTACTCACTAATTGATCTATCTATCTATGTTTGTATTTAGTATGCATGTTTTTTCGATGTATGTTTATATGTTGCATTTATTGCATGTAATTTGTCATGTTTATAATTTGTCATTTTTTATTTTATTTTATGCTAGTGATGACAGTTGCGTTGTTTTTCTCTGTTTTTTATTAACTTAAGCATCTAGCTCTGTCTTTTATGCAGTTAATTTATTAAAGCTGCATTTTACATCAAACACACACACACACACACACTCTTCATAAGCCATATTGTGCTGAAGTGGCGTCTTCAAATAATTAATCAGCCTTATGTCTAGGTAGCGGTACTGAGGGGTTTGGGGCAAGACTGGGGAGGGGAAGACAGGTGGGGGTTGGTTGGGGGTATTGGTGGCGAGAGAGGGGGGTGGTTTAGGCGGTTGTTTGTGTGGAGCTGATAAATGAATGGATTTGCTGGTGTGCACTGCTGCATTTTGTTTCTCTGTTAATCTGGACAGCAGACATCCGTGTTGGGAGAAGAGGCACTCGCTCTCCTCTCGCTCCCCCTCCCTCTGGCGCGCCCCTCTGGAGCCTGGCCCTGATTGATAGTTAATTGTTATGAAACTCTTGGAGGGCCTGTCTGTGTGCTGCGCTGAGGTAATTCGGCGGTGCACTGGAGGAAGAGCGTCGCTACAATCAGGCCCGTTATTGACTCGCAGGCTGCCGCCGAGACTCGGGGAGTTGCATAATTACCTGTGTATCGGAGCGACGCCCGGCCTCTCCGCTGAGACACGGCTCTATCAAAACCTCTCTCACTTTTCCTCTTCCTCCCTCTCTTTCTCTCCCTCTCTCTTTGTCTCTCTGTTCATCCACCTCTTCCACTTTTTTGTCCTCTTCTCCCTCGCCACTCAGTGTTCTCTCCTGTATATTTCATTTCAGTGTCTCTCTTTCACACACACAACCACACACACACACACACACACACACACACACACGCATATAAGCCATCCAACAGAGGGGCAATAACATGGGCCTAAATTAAAATGACACATGCAGTGTTGCCGTGTTGCCAGTATTTGCAATTAGTTGAAACCTTCCATAGAGGGTCTTACTGGTACGGGCAGGAAAAAGAAAGAAAGACGAGAAGGAGAAAGAAGAAGAAAGTAAAAAAGAGTTAAAAAAAAAAACATTAGCTAACAAGCTCAGAAGTTGTCGAGATCAAAGGCATCTGGCTTCAGGCTTATTGCGTGCCTGTCTGTTTCCAGTGTCGGTGTCCGAGAATAAGATTCCTTCAAATTAGCTCCAGAACGCCCCTGCAAATCGAATCCAAAGCACCGTGCACTTCTCTCCCCTTTGCTCAGTGCAACAGTTACTAATGATGGCATATGATTATAAACCAGCCGCAGCAGGGAAACGGAGCTTCTGTTTCTCTACTTTGTGCCCTTTCCAAAACGCCAAATGTAGACCGATAACGCCTCTCTCCATACTCCATACTGTACTTTTTTTTTTACTTGGCCTGAAACCCTGGTACATTCTGTAGGCCAATTTCAGACACAACACAAATAAGCAAGCACACAGATGGTAAACGACCTCTGACAGTATCGGAGCATGAGGAAGAAGCACGAGGCGTACGCGCTGCGCTCCCTCGTGCGCTAATGTCAGTCCATCTCACAATTAGAAGAGTGATTTCGAAGCCCTCATGGAGAAGCTCTTGACAAAGCTCTTCAGACAGCTGTATTCATAATCAGGAGTGAAAGCATCGAGTCATGAAATATGCATGTCTGTAAAAAAAGATGGGAAGAAAAAAAAGGAATATATAGAGAGTTAGTGTGTGTGTGTGTGTGTGTGCGCGCGAACAGGCCTATACTATGTGTGTTTGTTACTGACTTTGGTTATCGGGTGCAGTGCCCCCCGAAAGCGAACCCAGCCGACCCCAACCCAGCAGTCAGGGAACCGATGAAAGGGACTCCTCTCTCGGTAGTTGGGTGTTTGTCTGATCAGCTGTCCACTCCGCCTTTGTTGCCACTTCCCTTAATGCCCTGTCCCTCCTCCTCTTCCTCCTTCCCCTCCTCTCCCATCAGGGCAGCAGGGATCCCCAGTGGGTATATAATTGGTGTCGCCTGTCTTCTGCTATGGGTGGGGCCATGCCTGGCATTTACAGTACAGTGCTTGCGGAGTGCTTTCCACCAACTTATCCTCCTTTTTTTCTTTCTTCCTCTCTCTCTTTCTTCCTCATATTTCCCAACTTTTTTCCCCTTCTCATTTTTTTTTTTACCTGTCAAGAGTGTGTTTGCCCTCCTTTGTTAAGTGTGTGTGAATTATAGGATAAGAGGGTTCACTTCCAGCACAAACAGGCAGTTTATCCCGGCGCCCTCATCCCACTTTAATTGAATGTCGCCGCGGCGGCCGTGGTCGAAAATAGTCCCGAAGCCGACTTTATCATGCTTTTAATGAGACGCCAGCACATGACGTTTTCATATTTAAAAAGAAACCGATTGAACCGGCAGAGTGGCTCGGAAGCGGCGGTCATCAGATCAGCGCACAAACACAGCGTTTATTATCGGCCATTAAAACCAGTCTTCATATGATGGGCCTGTGCATGGGGGAGGGGGGAAGGGGGAGGGGGATTCCATAGCCATCATAAGAACTGAGGGAAGAAGTGTATGTATAAGTGTTGCACACACAATTACACACACACACACACACACAAACAAACACACACACAAATGCACACAACCCCCAAGCTCTCCGCCGCTTTTAAGTGTTTGCTAATGTGTCTGTTTGTGTGAGCATGCATATGTTAAGTCCTCGTCGTCTGCAGGGTTGTTGTTTTTTTTCCTTTTTCTTTTTCTTCCTTCTCCGCCTTTCCCTTCCCTCCCTTTGCCGAGTGCAAATTTGCTCTGGCTTGAAGGTGGCAAGTGCATCCTCTCTCAAGGAGGCACACGTACACATTTGCATGAGCTAATTAGCTCGTCAAAAGTCATTGCGGAATTTGCCAGTTGATTAAAAACAATGCAAATTTGAATTAATTAAATTAGATATTTTAATTCCTGGGCCTGCTTCTCCATTAGCTGGTGCCATCTAACATGTTGACTTAATTAAGGTGCATCGGTGAGGAATGGAAATGTCACCACAAACATCAACAACGCTGAACTTAATGACAGGAACATCTAGGGAGAGAGCATGCAAATTCAGCTGAAGTTTGTGACAGATGGTCAACTAAATAAGAACTCGCTGCATGTTCAGAATCTCTCATTGACTTTTAGGAGGATGTTGGACGATTGGAATGTATGTGGTGTACTTCCTACTCACACAAATCTTGGCCCAATGTTGCTCACTACACTTTATTCCACAATGATCTCAATGATGTTTGTAACGTATTGTGTCAAGTAAAACCAGGGATGGTGTTGTGTGGTGTGAAGTTGTTAACGGACAACAGTGCCATTCTCTCGTTCATGTCCTGCTCATGTGACTTCCAGGACCAATGCAAGAGACTGTATATGACTTCTGGAGGATGGTTTGGCAAGAGAACACTGCTACCATTGTCATGGTAACCAACCTGGTGGAGGTGGGCAGGGTGAGTATGGACTTGTAGTGCTGTCATCCTGGATACACTATTTTAAGAATGAAGTGTACTGTAATGGTTTTAAGTACCAAAAGATGTTTTTCTGATGTTCTCTCCGTATGTGCTCTCTCTGTATGGATCATTGCTGTGCACAAATACCATTCTGTTTGATCCATAGTCTAGTCTTATTAACAAGCATTCATATCTTCTGGTCATGAGAACTGTTATGGACACCTGTCAGCCTTTATAAGACGCTTGCATGCTAAAGCGAAGCTCAGATATGTGTTACACTTCAAGCAGGAAGCTCAGAGCTGTGAGCAGAAAGCATTGTTGTTGTGCTGTAGCTGCCCTGAAGCGGTTCATAGTCCCCTCACACAGCCCACTCCCCTCAATTAAACACATGCTCCGCTCCGCTAGACCTATTGATCTGGCCCAGCCAATAGCAGGCGAGCACAGGGTCTCGACAGAGCCTGGTGGAAGCAGCACAAGCGGAACATGTTAAAGGCAAAAAAAGAAAATAAAAGAATGAGGAGAAAACAACAAGGGGGGATGTCAGCCTTGTCTCCGCAAGGCGGCTATAGATGCTATGTTCAGTCCACATGGGAAAGAAAAAAGTCATCGGAGGATTAAGATGTATCTGAACTTCATCTAGCCTAGTTTAAGCAGTGTGTGCTTGTGTGTGTGTGTGTGTGTGTATGTGTGTAAAGCATGAAGAAATAAACAGATTTGTAATTATTAAATTATTAACAACTGATCACAGAACAGCATGGGCCTTGAGTATGCATTAAAGGCAGCAGTACAAATTAGTGGACACTGAATGGTGAAACCCAAATGGGCTGATACTGTGGTCTGAATAGCTAATGGTCCACTTGTTTCCACAGCAGCCCCAGTGAACATGGCAGGATGCGTTAGGGAGGACCCTGCACTATACTGTAGCCTTGTTGCAGACAGGCTGTGGTCCCTTGTTTCTCTGGACAATCAAATCACTTTTTCCCCAGCACATCAGCGTTGCCATCTGCCTGGCCAACTCACTGATGAACTCTGGGAGATTGTGCCAGCCCCTGAGCGCCTCTCACCCCTCCAACACCCGCTCTGCCACATTCCGTCCTCCCCATGCAGTAAAAACACGTGAGAAGAAGAGAGAGAGAGAGAGAGAGAGAGAGAGAGAGAGAGAGAGAGAGGCAGAACAAAGAGACACAGGAGAGTGGGACCAGGCTTCAAACACGTCCAGACATTATGAGGCATGTGTGTGTAAAGGAGTGGGCTAGCAGCCAACAAGCAACCCCGCTACCCAGCAGAGATCACAGCAATAAGAAATTGCCAGGGCTTGTTTTGCTCATTTAAACTCAATGAGCTCAATCTATAGGAGGCCCACTGGGAATTAGCCGTGGAAAGTGTCAGAGGGTGGCCGGATGGGAGTGGGAAAACGCATGCCATGTTTGTGAAGCATTAGCAGAGGCCAAAGGATCACTCCTCAGCCATTTGAAACGCCAGCGTGTGTCATTGAAGACACTGCGGTGACCCCGTGCTACCCAGAATCCATTGTGGCGTGATATATTCATGGCAGCATTTCCTGCTTTACCCCCCTTATCTCACTTCCTCTCTGGGCGTGTGACTGGACGTACCCTCCACTGCGAGGAAATTAGCATTCTACTCCTGAGTTCCAGCACGTTCCTTCTCTGTGCCTTACTTAATAACTAATCTCAGAGCTGGAAGGGGCTTTTTCTTTTTTTCTATTTTTTAAAAGGAGAGTTTGGGGAGGATGGAGGGAGGGAGTACGTTTTTGCCAATATAGGAGGGTTTTTCAGACCGGCATCCGCCAAGCCGCCGGCACGATAAGGGCAAAGAGTAATCAGCGCTTGGCTAATGTGACTCTCAGTATGCAGAGCGAGTGTCCTCCATCCTGTTTTAGATTCTCACAAAAGTATAAGTAGCTTCTCATAATGCCACCCCCCCTTCTCTCCTCCATACTCCCAAACCCCTAACCCCCAACCCCCTCAAAAAGATAGAAAAGAGAGTAAAAATGTCCCTTCAGAGAGCAGCAACTAAAGTGTCACCTTTGTACAGAGGGATGCATCCTACGGAGAGAGAACAAATTCCCCTGCCGCCAGCGGGCAAGTTTTCTGTAACTGACTAATGGGATTTTCTAAACCCCATCTATCCATCGGATGTGGACAAAGGGAGGATAGGGTCCAGAAAGCCGGAGAATTATTATGTTATTAATCTGTGAGTGGCACGGCATTGAATGTTAAGATTACTGGGAGAAAGAATGTAATCTAAACTGTCACGGCTTGAATCAGGATCAAATTATCAAAGTTAGCAGTCTTAAATTCAACTGTGGGGGAAGAGATGTATGCAATCATTGGTCAGAGAGCGCTTTAAGATCCATTGCAGTTAGATGGAATGCAAATGATAAATCGAAATGCCAGGACTTTTCTGTATTTCTTTGCAGATTATCCTAGTATGACACTATTGGAACGATTCATTTTAGCACAACTAATCACACAGCAGGAATGTGTCAGCTCAAACTTGCACAACACTTTTGCACCCAAAGGCAATTATGTTTTTGCTCTTTGAATTTTACTCTTTTAAGTAATGTTTCTGTAAATTCTCCTCCTGCTGTTTTTTTAGTACTATGATAGTCTTACTTAGAAGCTTTGTAAATACTACATTTAATAAAAATATGACACTGTCAACTAAACAAAGTAAGAAAAACAATTGTGTGAATGTGCTTCTCCTGCTAAATATGCCTCTAGGGATATCTTTCATATCAAAGATGCCTTTGGGACACCGACCAAATAACTCACTGCCTGATTAGGGCTCTCCTGTTCGCTGAGCCATTGCTAAGTGCTGGGGTAATTCTATTATGACAGCTGCAGTTGTACAGATAGCATCCTCCACGGGGCTATATTTTTTCTGGCCCCTTCCGTGAGGTGGTCATCAGTCACTTCCGACGCCGACGAGTGAGGCTGCCCAAAGGGGAACGAATGGGCCAGAGGGCCATTAGGATACAATTAAGCTCCCAATCAGATTGATTCTAATTATCCCCCCCCCCACTCCTCTCCCCCTCGTTCTTTTTCCAATATACCGCATGGGGAGCAGGAAATGGTGAGGGCAGAGAGGAGTGGAAAATAAGACGGAGATGGAGGAGAAGAAAGAAAGGAGGAATTAGGGAGGAGAGATAAGGAAAGGGGGAAAAAAGACAAGAGAGACAAGGAAATATAAAGAGAGAGAGAGAGGGATGGAGGGAGGGGGGATCTAAATAAGAAGACATAAGTCAAACAGAAAGAGTATTCCATGAAAGGACTTGACACAGGAGATTAGCCCTTAAGGTTGATATGCAGACCACACACAAACACACACACACACGCACAAACCGTACACCACACACTCCTCATTTGAGCAACTAGTTTCTCTCTCTCTCTCCTGTTGGGGACATGCCCTAACTAAGCTCCAGCAGGACCAAAATCAAGCTGATTATATGAATGAGTAAGCAAACACAACATCCCTAAACGCTGCAGAATTATCCTGGAGTTGAATGTCAGCCTATGACAGGATTGGGGATTAGCATGTGAGAGGAGAGGAGATGAGAAGGCTAATGTGATCCCTTTGTGTGTGTGTGTGTGTGTGTATGTGTGTGTGTGCATGCTCAGGTGAAGTGCTGCAAGTACTGGCCAGACGACACTGAGATCTACAGGGACATGAAGGTGACTCTGATTGAGACCCAGCTGCTGTCCGAGTATGTGATACGCACCTTTGCAGTAGAAAAGGTATAACGGTGTTCTGTCAGCACACTCTCTGTCTTTCTCTCACGCACACACACACACATACTTCTTCTTTCTTCTCTTTCTCTCTCACACACACTTCCTCTTTCTCTCACTGAATCTCTATAACTCTCTCCCTTACTCATTTAAGCAATCTTTCTCTCGCTCTCTCTCTTTCTCTCGCTCTCTCTTTCTCTCTCTTACACACACACACACACACACACACACTTTTCCCCTCTCCCTCTCTTACCTTTGTCTCTGGTTATTAGCCTCTGCAATATATAATGTCAGCTCAGAAGTGATAGTGTCCCCACAGAGAGCTGGCATTGACTCTGTGTGTCTGTCTCACACACACGCATATACACTCGCACACACAAAGATTTCCCAGCCTCCCCCACCCAAGAGCGCATTCACATTCACCCACATCCTGTGGGCCTGCAGCCACAGCTGTCTCTGGGTTTGGATGAGATGTCCAGCCCGGTCCGGCTGGGAGGTTCTGAAGGACCAGCCGGTGAGACAAGTCTCCCCGGTCAATTTCTGTAGAGATGAATCCTTTTTTTATTCATTTAACTTTCCCTTTTTGTCTTTTTTTGTGCGCTGTACATTGTTCACTGTTTTGCCTCCTCAGGCAAGGGTAGAAGTTTGCAGTGAGGTTGATGTGAGACAAGGGCTTCTTTTCTTTAGGCTTTTATATATAAAAAAATAAGTTTCTACCATCTCCTCCTCTTGAATATCTTTCTCATTCTCTCCTTCTGCCTTGCTCCATCTGTGTCTGTCTGTCTGTGTCTGTCTGTCTGTGTGTGTGTGTGTGTGTGTGTGTGTGTGAGTGTGTGCGGTACTTTGGGTGCATGCATGTGCGAACACCCAACTCCCTGAGAGCCCTGTCCGCAACTCACTCTGACTCACAAACCAGCCCCCCTCCCCTTTTTCTCCTTCTCCTCCTCTTCCTCCTTTTCATTTCTTTCTTCCTCCAGCTGTGTCTCCTCTTCCTCAACCCCCCTCCCACCCCCTCTTTCTCTCACTCTCCTCTCTGGAGATAGTCTTTGTCATCTATATTTCTGCCCTGAGAGAGTAATAAGAAGCAAAAACAAAAAAGCGTTAAAGGGAAACATGACAAACACTTCAATGGCCACACACACAGACACATACACACACACATGCTCCAATAGCTCATCACCAGAGATTACAGATGGTGTTTACTTTAGACAGGTTTACAGGGTTAGAAGGTTCAGCAAGGCTGAGAGTCAACGAGTTGCATATTTTTTTATCGTGAGATTGTCCCTGACAATAAGTGTCTGTGTGTGTGTGTTTGTGTCTTTGTTTGTTTACTTTAGCGGGGCGCCCATGAGATCCGCGAGATTCGCCAGTTCCACTTCACCGGCTGGCCGGATCACGGCGTGCCTTACCACGCCACCGGCCTGCTGGGCTTTGTGCGCCGGGTCAAGTCAAAGAGCCCCGCCAATGCCGGCCCCATGGTGGTCCACTGCAGGTACTGCACCAGAATTACCACAGCAAAGCTCAAACAGCACGTGCAGTGGCAATAAACATGCTTTATGACACAGCCAAACTTAGTGTGGCTTTTACAGAGTTGTGTCCTCATGGGGATCAGCAATAAAAAGGAAGTTGGAAAAGAAGAAGACATTCTGAGTGTGTGTGTGTGAGAGAGAGAGAGAGAGAGAGTGTGTAAATGAATATTTGTGTGTCTGTGTGTGTTTGTGTGTGTGTATGTGTGTGTGGGCGTTTTCTCAGAGTCATTCGGCCTCCTGACCTAATTCTCACGTTCTCTCTTCCCTTCTCTCTCTCCTCCCTCTCTCAGTGCGGGGGCTGGCCGGACCGGCTGCTTCATCGTGATCGACATCATGCTGGACATGGCTGAGCGAGAGGGTGTGGTCGACATCTACAACTGCGTGAGAGAGCTGCGCTCCCGCCGGGTCAACATGGTCCAAACAGAGGTACCGAATCTGGCCTGACCTGACTCACACTCAGACTCCAGCTCGGAATCCATTAGATGGAGAGAATCAGAATCAGGTTTTATTGACAAGTATACAGCAACAAATATACTTGCCTATACAAGGAATTTACCTAATACCTACCGAAGTCAACTTCTTTGGATATGCAAGTATACTTGGCCAATAAAACCTGATTCTGATCCTGATTCTGATTCTCCCATCTGGTGGATTTAAAAGCAGGCTTTGCTGTTCTGGTTTGCCGTTTCCTGCTTCCTCAAGCCCAGCTCGCCGCTAATGATAAACAGACACGATTAATCTAAGCACAATCCAGCGCTGCCATAACACAAGCGGGTACTTCAGCAGAACATGAGTCAGCAAGAAGGCAAACATCTGCTGTCGTGAACCTAAACACACACTGCTCTCCTAAACAGTGACACACACACATACATACACCTACATGCACGCATACACACCCTTTGATGCTTGAACACACACACACAACCATACACACACACTAATCCAAACATGATAAAGTAGCACCAAGGGTAAACCTAAACACGCACCACAACACAAAAACAAGTGTTCAGATTCCAGGAAGAACATAAAAATCCCTCAGTGGAGCACTTGGGGGAAAATATTCAGACAGGGCGTGGAGAGATATAAGGGTCCGTGTGTGTGTGTGTGTGTGTGTGTGTGTGTGTGTGTGTGTGTGTGTG
>JAGFZM010002157.1:100386-121747 GCA_017657215.1 Limnothrissa miodon | reverse complement strand
TGTGTGTGTGTGTGTGTGTGTGTGTGTGTGTGTGTGTGTGTGTTTGTTCATGAATGGAAGGCAGTGGTTGAAGTCACAGGCTATCAAAGTGCCATTTTCACATGAAGAAAAGCAAATCTATCTTTATACTGGGGTAAACTTAGTCGGTGCCACTGACGCATGCACATACACATAATCAGACCCTAACATGCATATAGACAGATGGACACACACACACACACACACACACACACACACACATAATGTCCCTGGCCTCCTCTGTCTTGAGGTTGTTGAACCTGTGCAGGAGAGAGTTATGGTGTCAGAGGGGGAATTTTATGATGGACCCACTGTATTTGTCTGCCTTAATGCAGGGTCTGCTGTGGATTCCTGCATAATGCTGTCTGCTTATGCAGCCACCAAACTGGGGTCCCTGATGGGCTAGGGAACCACACCACATGCATACACACACACACACACACACACACACACACACCACACACATTCACAGACACTTATGCTTATACAATACATTAATGCACAAACAGAAGCACATAAATCCACAGGAAATCTATGCACACAAAAGATCTTTTTTGTAATGATCTGTCATTATGATGCACATTTTTTTGCTCAAGGACAACAATACACACTAATCACATGTGTTAATGAATGTGAGTCCCATCAGTGTAATGATTTTTGTTATTATCCATAACCATGCAATTATTGTTACATCATCTTCTGCATCAATGTCAGATCTATGGATCAGTACAACATAGGGGTAACAGACTTCTACTGACATTTCAACTCTATACATGAGCAAAATATAAATGTTTATTTTTTATTGCTTTGTCTTTTTCCTCTTTTCTATTTCCCTCTCAGCACCCAAAGGTTTTATTGATAGCCAGTTGAAAATGACAAATAAAAATGACAGTCTGTCCCAACCTACTCTCTCTCAGGTTTTATTGTCATGACGAAAGCTTTATCATCTGACTGTACATCAGTAGCAGTGGTCATGTCCCACTAAATAAATAAAAAGAAATGCTCTCTCACTGTGTGTGTGTGTGTGTGTGTGTAAGAGAAACTGCCAGAGGAATATTCCAGCATGTATTTATAAAGAAACTGAAGAGGATTGTATAACACTTATTTGCTTTTAAGTGATATTAAAACCTGACCTGGCAAAAGTTCAGTTTCACTGTGTCAAACCATGAATAAAAACAAGTATGACACTGGATCTCTCTCTCTCACTCTCTCTATCTATCTACAGTATCTCTATCTCAAATGTGGTTTACTGGCAAGAAAACTAATTATTGTATTTCTCTCTCTCTCTCTCTCTCTCTCTCTCTCTCTCTCTCTCTCTGCCTGCCTATGTCACATTATTTCCCTCAGGGTGGAGGTAGGCTGGCAGCAGGTGCTGCAAGTTGATCTGGAGGTGGATGCCATATCGGGTGGTGTGGTTGGTAGTGCGGGTGCAGCTAGCACGGCTAGCAGTCACTCCATCTCCTGGCAAGTGGAGTATCCACCCGGCCGAGGAGTGGTGGTGGAGACAGATACTCACCTGCAGCTGGCACAGAGGAAGCTGGGAGCCATTGTACCACTGGCCATGGTGAGTCTACCTGTGTATGTGAGTGGTGTGTGTGTGTGTGTGTCCATGAATGTGAAGGTGGGCAGGGTGTTGGAGAGAGGATTGTGGGTTGTGGTAGTGGTCATAATCTCAGGAGATGAAGCATGCGTGTGTGTGTGTGTGTGTGTGTGTGTGTGTGTGTGTGTGCTGTTGAAAATCCCACCCAGGAGTTGTCTTGATAAGAGAGCATGCTTGTTAGAAATCACTGCATCAAGGGATTTCATGTATTGTAGTCTAAAGGCTTTGCACAAAAAAATGTACAACTGTGTGTATCCTTGAGTAAGCAACAAGCTTGTCAGAAATCACAGTGGTTAAGGATTTACAGCTTTATCTTTTCAGGTTGGTGCACACAACAATATTTTTCCTGGCTGTGTGTGTGTGTGTGTGTGTGTGTGTGTGTGTGTGTGTGTGTATATGTATGTGCTACTAACTATTTACTGGTACATGAGCTCCATACATAGTCCCTAAGCTGCAAGCTAATTTTCAACATCTGCAATCAGAACACACACACACACACATACCCTGAGTGTGGGAAGGTGTCTTGCTTCAGAGTTTGATAATCTTGTTTTTTTCCCCTTATAAAGCTCTGATTCAATTAAAACCCTGCAGAGATAAATTGTTGTGGATGTGCAGTGTGTTGGAGTTGCAAGTGTAGTGATGACGGACATTTTCACTTCAGCACTAATGTCAACAGATGCTGTTTTTTAATTGGTCTAATGTAAAATTGGGGGCTTTTATACATGTATTGCTTTAGAGCCAAGCTGTTCCAGACCATAAAAACAGCAAAGCACACTTAGAACAACCACTTCAACTATTCCATCTATGGCTGGAAATACATTAGATCACCAACCACAAGCCATCTCCTCTATAAATTGATGGGGATGGCTTCTTCCTCCACAGAACCAGTTTTACGCAAAATTATGCAGCAAGCATGCATACCAAAAAATTAAAATGCCATAAGCTATGGTAGATAAAGTCTACTGTGAACTGTTTAAAACATGCAAATTTTTAAAAGCTTTTGCTATTAACTAATTTCTTTAGGCTCCGAGTGGTGTCTAAGGACCACACCAAAAATTTCACTGCCTTCTCCCGCTTGCTTTCGTATGCAAATTCAAAGCTAGAAATGGCCGTGTTGAAATGGGCAAATCTAAACAGAGCTCAAATGACGCGTAATAGGCGCACAACCCTTTTGGAAACAGCCTCTCTCATTTGCATGTTCCAGCCCACTGTAAGTTCGGTTAGCTATCGATGGCTTTGGCTCTAGCTTCAGCCCGGTGGATTAGGCCAATCAGCTTTCAGGATATGTGGGCCAATCAGCCTTTGGGTAAACTGGCCAATCAGCACGTAGCTCATTTCATTATTCATGAACTTGCTGAGTGGTTGGGAAAAACAAAGTGTTTCATTGCAGGGCTTATTTATGACCTTGTATTAGACTCTCTAGCAGTGCTCCTGGGGCGTTTTCAGCCCTACAAATTTACATGAGTTACTTATTTAGGCTTATTTAGGCTCAAAGATCAATTCCTAATGGTCAAAAAATGTGTTCTAGGACTCCTTTAAACCTCAGTTTTTATATTACTGCTAGGTGCAACCGCACAAATAACAACATTTTTATATCCAGCTATTTGTAAAACCTATTTGCCTTAACTTGATCTAAATTTTAAAATTTGTGAAAGTCGCAAATGAAATATGCCCCTTAGAGCTTGTGTTTCACCTCCAGTACAGCTGCACTTAGATTCAGTTTCAACTCCTCTTGCCCAGTGAATATTAGCCAAAGACCCTAGCTGCAATTTAATCTTAATCAATATTGCCCTTATATTGTGACAATCTCAATCAATCAATCACAAAGAATCCCTTTTGAAATCAGTTGTGATTAAGGACCATTGAATGGAGTTTCATTGGAAGACAATCTGTCATTCTACCCCTGCTGTAGGTTTTCAGCTTTAAGTGGTTCTCTGTTTACAGCCTAGCCTCCCGGGACAGGCTGGTTCTCTTTGGGGACATGGCAGAACAATAGGACACTTGGACGAAGGTGCTAGGCCGCAACACAGGCACTCAATCTGATCTGTAGTCTGTGCACCCCATAAAAGCCTGCCGCTTGACACCTCTGACTTTAAAAGCTACATTAGGCTGCCTCTGGGCCGTGTAGCCCTCTAACACGAGTCAGGTCCCATCCACGTTCACATCAATCTCAATGTGCCCATTTCAAACACTCGTCGCCACTGCTCCGATCCCCAATGTATACTCACTCTCTCACTCAGGCGCTTCCCTTTCTTTCTATGTACATATCTCTACACACACACACACAGGAATCAATTATCCACACACCAACACACGCATACACACATGCACACAGCACGCAAAGAAATGTGTGAGACAGAAAGACATATGCTCACACATGCACAGACACAAAGAAACACACACGTGCACCAACACACAGTGCAGTCTTACCTTGACCCCTGCTCCCCCACATGTGCACTCACTTGAAGGCATTCCAACTGGCTGTTCATATCCAGCTGGAGCTGTGAATGTGTGTGTGTGTTATAAGTGAAAGCCCTTTGCTGTGCAAATACTACTACCCTAATGCAGTGAGGACTGCTAGCTGGCACAGAGTCTGTGGCCAGAGCAGGGGAATGCCATCACAGTGGCACAGCAGCTCTAGAGTTGAATTAGAATCTGATTTTATTGGTCAAGTATACTTGCTATCTGAGGTTGCCATTACTAGGAGCATATTGAAGGGAAGAAGTCAGCTGGAAAAAGGTGATTTTTCCCATTCAGCCAAAGAAACTGACTGTGACAGGTTTAGTTTCAACCATATACTGTAAATAGGGTCCTGTACCTTAGTTGTCATTTAACTGCCAGTAGCATATTTAGATGAATTTTGGCACCATGTTTTTGCTTAAAAACGTATACTTTGTCATAATTTTGTCATAATTAGATGGCACATAAACATGCTTTAAATGTTGGTTAAATGGTGGTTAGGATAAAAAAAAAAGAAGTACACAGGCCAATGGAGCCACAGATACAATATCAGAACGCCAGGACTCAAGACTAGTAACTGTAATAATGACTATGAGGCTACTGCGTTTCAGCCCTGCTGATTTTGGTGCCTGAAAAAGTTCCTCTCTCTGGCAGTGTCCCTGGAAAGGCTTGCCAAATTGGCAGTTTCGCACAGTGCCAGGAACTCTTGAAAGACTGCTTTTCCCACGACGCGTGCTTCTTCTGTCCACTCCTCTAATTGTTTGGCACGTGGCTTGGCCACCTCAGCCATGAATATGGGCCAGTTCTCTCTGCAAACTCGCTCCCAACGCAATGCAGTGCACACTAGCGAGACCCTCCTCGCTCATTCTGTTTGGCTAGATCAAGCTTCTCAGACGTCTGAGCCCACTAGATTCAAAACCAGCGGGCCATGTCTAGCCTTCTAATTACATTGGCCTCGTCTCCTTCATCCGACAAGCCATATTGAAATACATTTCCTCAAAGGGACCAGCAGCATAGCTACCTGCCATGCGTGGACATGTTACAGGCAATGAGTGCCCACTTGAGACCACTTTCTGACATGAGGTGGCTACATCCACCATCCTGCCTGACAAGGGCAAGTGCTTGGCTCAAGTGGCCCCAAAGGAGGCCTTGTGGCTGGGGAGGCTGTCTGTCTGGCCTCTCTGGAGCCACTGAAACATAATGGTGTTGTGGCCATGATTAACATGGTAATGCAAGCACCAGTAGACATTAGATACCCATTCCCAGCTCTCTCTCTCTCTCTCTCTCTCACACACACACACACACACACACATACTCAAGTTAGCCTAGAAAGCGAGTTTCTCCCGAGTAAACTCATAGGCATTACAGAAACAAACATAATGTAAACACACACACACACACAAACAAGCACACGCACACACTCAAAAAAACCTCTTATCTAATGTGTTCTCTCACTCTTTTTTCTCTCCTGACCATAGATACAAACACACACACACACACACACACACACACACTTACACACACACATACACACAGTGAAATGCAAAGCTGAGGGAGACTGTTAGAGTAGCTGTGGTCAGTCTGCCATGACAGGTTCACACAGATCTGTCCCCTGTCCCTGGCGGTCATGGTCACTCAGCACAGCAAGGACAAGGTACGAGTCATCCCAAGCAGCTTGTGCTTGACGTAGCCCAGCCAGCAGCAGACAACATCTACTCTCTCCCTCTACTCGTCTACTCTCTTCACTCTATTCTTTATCACTCTCTCTCTTCTTCTTCTTGTACTCTGCTCATCATTTCATTTGCCATTGCCTTTGTACTCTTCCCTGTTACTTTAATTTCTCTGTGCCTTCCTTCTTTCACCCATTTGATATGCTCCTTTACTTTCCTCGACTCCTGTGTGTACTGTAGTCTTTCCCTCAAAACTTTCCTTCTCTTCTCTCTTTTCCAGTTTCTTTTCTCTCCTAACCTTCTGCATCTCCCTCCCTCTGAACATCTCCCTCTCTTTCTCTCTCTCTCACTCTGTCTGAGTAGCATCTCTCCATCTGTCCTCTGTGATGTATGTGTGTGTGTGCGTGTGACACGAGTCTAGTAGTCCCCCAGTGAGTTCTCAGAGGAATCACTCTCTCAGTGAGCCACTGCTCTTGACTGACCTTCCACTGCCAATGAGAACAACAGCAGGGATGTGAAGAGAGAGACAGAGGGAGAGAGAGAGAGAGAGAGAGGATGGGTGAAGAAGAGAGGGAAAGAAAGGAGGAGAGGAAGGAAGAAAGAAGGTGTGAAATGATAGTGAGGGGAGAGGAGAGAAAGGACGTTGTGGGAGACCAAAGCAGCATGGGATAGAATGTAGAAGGAGAGGAAGGCGACATAGGGACAGAGGGGAAGGGAGGAGAGAACAAGAAAACAGAAGAAAAGGGCAGAAGAAGGAGAAGATGGGAAAAAGAAAAGTAAGTTGAGGACGAAGCTAAGGGGAACGAGAGATTTTTTTCAGTATGTTTTTTTATTATATATTTATTTATTTTCATAAATCAGCATTAATATCATATTGTTCTATCGTATGATTCTTGCTTGCCGTCTGCAGTTTTAAAAGGTGCCCTTGACCCATGATAGGTGTGTTGATGCTGTACTGAAACAGGGTGGGGACCCTGGGTCATATAGGGGGTCTAAAGACGCTGATTAGTGTGACTTTACTTGAGTGGGTCATTTAGCCCGTCTCCACTCCTGTTCATGAGCGTGTGACTCACTTACTGATCAATGGCCTGTGCTCGGAGAAAAGACGACATCGATCAGTTCCTCTCCACCAGCTCTCCTCTATCGATACGAAATAGGGTACAGAGCACACAAAGAAACTTCTCCTATCAATCCAAAGGTCAGTGCTAAACACTGGCCCATGGTCTGCTTATAGAGGGAAGGGTGGGGGAGGAGCTTATACCCAGTCAGGAATTAGTTTAATTGACCAGTTATACTTACACTCACAAGGAATGTAACTTTGGCAAACGTACCAAACTCTTTCAGGATTCACCATATAGACATGTAGTAGCATACTTTCAAGAGACATACTTAGAAATATATACTGGACAAAAGAGACAACATCCATATACTGTAGGCTTCTATGTACAAAATCTATCACCAGTGCTGGTAGTCAGTGTTTCAAAAATGACTTCTCCATGCCACAGATGCTGACACCAGTCATTCAAGAAGCTGGAGATCCACTAAAAGATAGGCAGAAGATAGAGAGAGCTGAGAGAGTCTGTCAGTAAGGATCTTGAGTATAGTTTATATATTATTGTGTATAACGCTAAGGTGAATAACGCTAAGCTACTAGCATCCTAGCCTAGAAGAAGGTGTTGCAGAAAGGTCCCATGTTTACTGCTGTCATCTACTGACCAGTTTTCCCTGATGTTAACTTCCAAGGAATATAAATATAAATGGCATTGCAAGAATAGGTCAAACACATGGGAAATGTATTTGATTCTGTAATGTTATTTTAATGTTTACTTCAGAGTCAGGCTATGCTAATTTGGTGACATCTTGTGGACATTAAAAGCAAAAAAAGACATCATAAGCAATATAACATTTCACCTTGTTGTGGTGTTTGACATGCAGCCTTTATATTGCGCAAGACAACAAAAAGTTAAGTTGTTGAGAGAATAAGTATGAGGAAAGTTCCACAACCTGCAGATGTGCTTTTACACTGAAGATAAAAATCCCTTTAAAGATACTTGCATTATTGCTTTTTATTACTACCAATTGTTTATGTAGTAAAAACTGCAGTAAAACTACATTTAAAACAAAACTGGCCCT
The DNA here is from genome assembly GCA_017657215.1 of Limnothrissa miodon. Lineage (NCBI taxonomy): Eukaryota > Metazoa > Chordata > Actinopteri > Clupeiformes > Clupeidae > Limnothrissa > Limnothrissa miodon. The sequence continues at coordinate 113,866 of JAGFZM010002157.1, read as the reverse complement.
GAAACAGTCATGAGGAAGGAAGGAGTGGGTGTTTTCCAGGAATCTGTTGACAGGACTGTATCATCAGGGGTATAATTATTTGTGTGTGTGTGTGTGTGTGTTTGTGGAGCCTTCATCTGTAATTACTCCTAATTAGGCTAATAGGCCTTGTTGTCTTTGGTGGTGATGAAAAAGCTAATAGAGTGCAGGGTTGGAGGTAATCCGTTTAGAGCCAGAGGGCTTGGGCAAAGTCCATACGTGACCCCATGTGCAAGGTGACTGTCTAATCATTCTAATGATAATTAATAACCCATAGCTTAGGCAGGGTTTAGTCATATTATAGATTATTAGCTTAAAGCAGATAAATCCTTTGTGGGATATATACTCTCTTCCTCTTCTGTTTTTCATTGTTTACAAATACTAAACCACTCAGCTGTTTGAAAGGTGCTTTCCTTTTCCTTCCCTTCTCAAACACCATTTTTATTTTTTTCTCCTTGGCCCATCAACACATCCACTATCCATATTTCTGTTTCACTCTCTCTATCCCACTCTCCCATCATCCCTCCCTCCCTGACTCCCCCTCTCCCTTGTTAATTCGCCACAAATTTCCAATTAAACGTGTCCTTGTTATTAATCAATTATAACAATGGGTGAGTCTAATGGAGCGTGAACCTCCAGCAAGCTCATCAGCAGTGGCGGACTGGGATAAAAAAACGGCCCTGGCATTTGCACTAACAAGCGGCCCACCTCAGATTTAACGTTAGACACAACACACAAAAAGAGCAGCATTTTTGATAGCCCCAATGTTGGTGCAGATAAACTACTATACTTTAAACAACTACATAAAAACACTGTCATATCAATGCGCAAATAAACCATAATGAAGAAATTGTTAGAGTAAATTTTACGCATTTGTCACCCTCAGACAGCAGTGTTTTTGATCTTGTCTTTCTTTTTCTCTGCTTCCCCTTCCGTCGCTTAGTATCTCTATTCATGTTTCTAATACCAGTTAAACATATAATCACAGAACTGAACGACTTAACCACCACTAACGTTAGTCCAACTTCAATCACACAAACATGCAGACGTGATTTACGCTATTCTGCCTTGAAATTCCCAGAAGGCATTGCTTCATTTTAATTTTCTCAAACAATCAAAAACAAAATACTGGTAGATTTGTTTTATTTCAAACTATGAACATTTTTTCAAAATCCTAACAAGAAACTCCCTACAAAAAAAAGCTGATGTAAAACTTTAAAGGCCCATTATGCAACATTTTTCATTTAATTAATCCATACTGTTTAGGATGCTAAAATGAGTCATTACACGGTGAACGAACAGTGTAGAATGCGCCACCATGGCCTATAGCGGTAGATACAGCACTTGCAATGTTCAGCAGCGCGGACCGCCTCCAATAGAATGCAGTGCAATACAATGCAATACAGCGGTCTTTAGAGGGAGAGAGAAAAACAGAACGTTGCTTAGCCCCTCTTTAAATACACCATGACTGCAATGTATACAGGTATATGTCGTATAATTACCAATCAAGTTACCAAACCACTTGAATATTTATGTAGAAACTGAAATGAAACTGAAACTGAAATGTGTCGTTCGCAACCTATTTAGAATGTATTTAATCGTGAGTGGGCCGCGTCATTACCTCAATGGGCTGCTGTGATTAAATTAGCGTGCTCGGCCGGCCCACGAAACTGCGCGGCCCTTCTGGCATCTGCCAGAATGCCAGACCATCCAGTCCGCGCCTGCTCATCAGCATCAGTACCAGAGGCTAAGGCTTCACAGACCCTCTGGGACTTGCACTGTGTGTGTGCTTGTGTGTGTGTGTCTCACGCTGAACGCTGGTGCTGGTGCTGTGTGTGTGTGTGTGTGTGTGTGCTCCAGGACAAAATTCTTCGCTTATCTTTTCTCTTCTCGACATGTCTCCCTCTGTCTAGGCTAATTCTCTTTCTCTCACAACGTCTTTCTTAATTCCCTCCAACATTGTCGATTTTTGTACGTTAAGGCTTGTTTGTATTACTTTGTTAATTAAACTTAATAATAAAGTTTGCACAACTTTCTTGTCACAAAGAATTAGCTGAACAGCAGTGAACACAGTCAGGAGGAAGGCAAATTTACTCTCTGACACACTGTCCTCTCCTCTCCTTTCTCATGTCTATTCTCCAATGCCCCCCATTCCTCTCCTCCTCTCTTGCTTCCTATGAGGAATCCTGATGGATGCAGAGACCTCCCACCCATACACACACTCTCTCTCTCTCTCTCCCTCAATCTCTCTTTCTCTCCCTTTCTGTCTTTCTCTCTCTCTGTCTGCCTTGTTCATTTAAATTTTCTCACCAGGCTGAAGCTGTCGTGTCACCCCTCTCAGGCTGGCTGAGGGATGTAGATCTATCTGGTTGTTGTAGTGGGGGGGGGGGGGGGTGCTATGAAGGATATGGGTTCTTGTAGTAGAATCTGGCATCTGCTGAGGAGCCTTGTGGAGAAGAGGAGGGGAGATGGGAGAGGGGTCCATGCTGCAGTATCTGTACTGAGGGTGGAGGGTGGGCAGGGTGTGTGTGTGTGTGGGGGGGTGTGTGTGTTAGGGGGCTGTGGAGGAGATAGGTCCATGATGCAGCAGAATCTGGTTCTGGGGGGGGGGGGGGGGGGGTTGGAGAAAGAGATGGGTCCATGCAACAGTATCTAGCCGCTGTGGGGGAGGCGAGATGAGGAGTGGAAAGAGGAAATGGCAGATAGAGATAAAAAGTCAGTAGGAGTTTCTGTAGTGTGCAACCAAGCAAAGATGAGAGATCTCCTCCACACACACACGCACACACCTTACTCTCTCTCTCTCTCTTTCTCTCTCTCTCTCTCTCTCTCTCTCTTTCTGTCTCTACCTACATTTCACACACACTTTGTTCTCACACTCATCTCTCTCTTTTATTTAATATATTCCTACCTTCCTCCTTCTCATTAAAACCTGACCATCTCACATGCACACACACACACACACACACACACACACACACACAGACACACACACCCACACACTTTTCTCTCTTCCATCTCCTGAACTCATCATTATTTGGTGAACATGCTGAAGTGGCTTCCCTCCTTCTCACTCTCCCACCTTCTTCTCCTTACACTCTGTCTGTCTATATCACACGTTCATTCCTTTGCTCTGTGTTGTGCAGAAATCATTCTCCTGTGCGTGTCTGAGGTTCACCTGACCCCAGGGCCACTGTGTTCACTGTGTCTATCTCCTGGCTCATTCCTCTTTCTCCCCCTTCTCTCTTAAAATCTCTCTCTTGCTCCATTACTTCCTCCCTCCATTCCTATGGCTAACGCAAGTTCACCAATAACTCTAATTACTTACTTTCTTGGCACATCCTCGAAATGTTCATGATAATGTCAAAATAAAACAATTCTCAGCAAAATTCATTTTCTATTGACTGAATAACATTACGGATAATAACGTATCCTCGGTTCTCTGAGTGAGAAGCCGAAACGTACGAGTGGATGATGCCTATCATCTCCTGCTTTTCTGAAGTCATTTTAAACCAACCCTTTGAAAAAAGGGCAGTAAGCGCACTGACTCGCGCAGGCAACTACTTAGACAGCCCTGCATGACGTCAGAAAGTCTATATATTGACTGCGCTTACGCTTCAGGTCCTCTTTGCCAAGCTCGCCAGCGTCGGCGATTGAGGCCCGAAGCGTACGTTTCGGCTTCTCACTCAGAGAACCGAGGATACGTTAGTATCCGTAACGTTCTCTTTCGTTTCGAAGCCGAAACGTACGAGTGGATCAGTACAACCAAGCCTCAAGAGCCCTACACCGAGGAGCCCGAGGTGGGAGGATCCATGGGACCGCCGCCGGGCCCAGAGAGAACACTCTCTGCTACACCCGGCCTGGTGACGTCCAATGCGTAAAAACGCGCGAAGGTGTTGCCTGAGGCCCACGAAGCGCTCAAGCAGATATCCTTCAGGGGGACGCCCTTCCAGATGGCCCAAGAAGCCGCCACTCCACGGGTGGAGTGCGCCCTGACATGAACAGGCGGAGGAACACCCGCCGCCTCATATGCCAGATGTATGGCTTCCGTAAGCCAATGCGACATGCGTTGGGTAGACAAGGCCTGACCCTTGGCACGCTCGCCATGGCAGACGAACAACTGGTTCGTCTTCCTGATGCTCTGCGTACGCGTCAAGTAGGCACGAAGCGCTCTGACTGGGCACAGAGTAACGGGCACAGAACTGCCCGTCTCAGGAAGGGCTGCGAGCTCAATGACCCTCGAACGAGGGTCAGTAGACAGCACTTTCGGGCGAGAAAAGGGATTCGGCCGCAGCGTGACCCGCGCGTCACCTTGCGTGAATTCAGACAGTCAGGACTGACCGACAAGGCAGTCAGATCGCTGACGCGCTTCACCGAGACCAGGGCGAGCAGAAGCGCAGTCTTAAGGGAAAGCATCTTTAGACTGGCACTCGACAGAGGGTCAAAGGGTGTAAGGGCAAGTCCACGTAGGACGGTGGCCAGGTCCCAAGTAGGAACCGAAGGGGAGGCAGAGGGGCGGAGCCGTCTGATGCCCTTCATGAAGCGCGACGCAAGGGGGTGAGCGCCTGGGGAAACGCCAGCATAGCCAACATGGCAAGCTGAGATGGCTGCGAGGTACACCTTCAAAGTAGAGGGTGTACGACCCTGATCAAATAGGTGTTGCAGAAAAGCAAGCACCTCGCCAATAGGGCAGACTAGAGGATCACAGCCTCTGTCACTGCACCACGTGCTGAATACGCGCCACTTCAGTGTATACAACGACCTAGTGGACGTAGCTCTAGCAGCCTGGACGGTCTCTATCACTGCGTCTGACAGGCCGCTCTCTAGGAGACGCGCCCATTCAGGGGCCAAGCCGTCAGTCTCCACGCTTCCGGCTTGGGGTGCCACAGCGACCCGTGAGCCTGCGACAGGAGGTCTCTCCTCGGAGGGAGAGTCCACGGCTGGCCGTCTAACAGTGAGACCAGATCTGAGAACCAGCTCTGAGATGGCCAATTGGGGGCGATCAGAATCACCCTGTGTGCCCCCGCTCTGATCCTGGCCAACACCTGACGCATCAGAGGAAGGGGGGGAAAAGCGTAGAGCAGACCGCGCGGCCACGGGTGTGCCAGCGCGTCTGACCCTAGCGGCGCATCTCGTTCCAGCGAAAACCACGCTGGGCAATGAGCGTTCTCTCTCGAGGCGAACAGATCGACTCGTGCCCGCCCAAAGCGGGACCAAAGGCTGTGCACCACGGCTGGGCAGAGGCGCCAGTCGGTTGCACGCGGAACACCCCTGGAGAGGAGGTCCGCGCCTGTGTTGCGAACACCTGGCAAGTGCGCCGCCCTGATCGACAGGAAGTGGCGAGAGGCCCAGGTGAGCAGTTGTACGCCAGGCGAAACAGGTCCGGAGAGCGCGTGCCGCCCTGGCGATTGATATACGCCACAACAGTGGTGTTGTCTGTGCGCACAAGAACGTGTTCTCCTCTGAGAAGAGGGAGAAACTCCTTCAGAGCGCAGAAGACAGCAAGGAGTTCCAACACATTGATGTGTAATCTCCTGGAGGCTGTGCCCCATATCCCCCTGGCGGGGCGACCGCAGCAAACGGCGCCCCAGCCTGTTTTGGACGCATCGGTGGTCACCGTCATGCGTCTGGCTATAGCACCCAAGGCGCCGCCTCCGGTGAAGGAGGACGGCCTGCGCCAATGCGCGAGGGCTAGCCACATGCGTCTGGACACTAAAATCCGACGGGCGGGGTTCGACCTGGAGGATACACCTAGCTCCGCTAAGGCGAGCTGCAGCGGGCTTAAGTGTAAGAGGCCGAGTGGGACAGCGCCGCCTGCGGCGCATAGGAGGCCCGTCAGTCTGAGACACAGCCTGGCCGAAACGCAGGCACCGAGTCTGAAATGGCGTAGACACGCCCTGACGTCCTGAAGCCTTTTTGGTGTGAGCGTCGCTCTCATCGAGCGTGAGTTCAGCCTCACGCCCAAGAACTCGACCTCCTGGGAGGGAGAGAGCATGCACTTGCTTAGGTTCACTAAGAAACCCAGACTGTGCAGGTGACGCAAGACCACGTGGGTCTGTGACGCTAGGAGCTGTCTGGAACCAGCCAGCAGCATCCAGTCGTCCAAGTAATTGAGGAGTCTGATCCCCTGAGCGCGTAGAGGAGTGATCGCCGCCTCCACGCACTTCGTGAAGCACCGAGGTGCTAGAGATAGACCGAAGGGGAGGGCTGCGTACTCGTACGCGCTGCCCTCGAAGGCGAAGCGTAGAAAACGCCTGTGCCTCGGGACTATGCCTATGTGAAAATAGGCGTCCTGAAGGTCTATGGTGACCATGTAGTCCCCCTGGCGGACCGAATCCGCCACCATTTGCCCCGTGAGCATGCGAAAGGTGAGAGGTTTGAGCGAAGCATTGAACGCTCTGAGGTCTAGGATAGGGCGAAAAGCGCCCGACTTCTTGGGCACCAGGAAGTACGTACTGTAGCGACCTGAGCGCGCCAGCGTCGGATCTACGCGCTGAATAGCGCCCTTTCTCAGGAGATCGCAAAGCTCTTGTCTGAGCGCAGGGGCCCTGGTGGGGGGCACCACTGACTCCATGACACCTCTGTAGGGCGGGGGTGGCCACCTGAACTGCAGTTGATAGCCCTTCAACACTGTTGATAGGACCCAACGCGACGTTGTGCACATCGCCCAATTCTGCCGGAGCAGAGGGGCGGCATGAGGAGGCAGCAAGGACAAACGAAGTGCTATGCTGCCTCCGGGTGGCACTAGGGGGGCCGAGGTCAAAGACTGAGGCTGTCCGCGAAGCCGAAGAGCGTCCGACTGACAGACCAGAGACCCGACAGTGTACGGGGGCTGAGGGCCAGTTAGCCGTGTGTGAGACCGTTGGGCGCTCACGCGTGACTGAGAGGCAGCGAAATCCGATGTCAGTGAGCTGTGCGCTTCGCCTGCGACACCCCGTAGGGCGGCCGACCTGGAGCGCGTGTCAGCGACGTAGGTGGTCGATGAGCCGTGCACTGCACCTGCGACACCCCGTAGGGCGGCCGACCTGGAGCGCGTGTCAGCGACGTAGGAGGTCGATGAGCCGCGCACTGCACCTGCGACGCCCCGTGGGGCAGCCGACTCGGAGTGCGTATCGGCGACGACCTCGAAGAAGGGGGAGAAGCTACCCGTCTGGCCAAGGGCAGACGTGTCAGACTGAGCAGACAGTTCTGCGCGTATCTGGGCGAGGAATCGACCGACAGAAGCGGCGAGAGAGGACGGGGGGGACTTCTCGACCGTGAACGACTCCGAAGCGTCGCATGTCCACTGCTCAGAGGTGAAGGGGACAGCGAACGCGGAGGCGGCGACACTAGTAGAGGCCTCGGAGCCACCTGGGCGCCGTAGAGGCGAGTCATCACGCGAGGCGCATAGCGCGGAGCGTGTGTCAGCTGAACGCGCGTCGGAGACCGTGTGGGTGCCCCAGTGCGCAGTAGCGCTGCTCGTGAACGATTCAGAGGCGTCGCATGCCCACTGCCCGAAGGCGAGGGGGACAGAGGACGTGGAGAACGTGGCACAAGTGTGTCGAAACGCGGGGCGCAGAGCGCGGGGCGTGTGTCAGCTGAACGCGCGCCGGAGACCGTACCGGTGCCCCAGTGCGCGATAGCGCTGACAGAACAGAGAGCGTCCTCCGGCCTGGGCCGGGGCTCATTTTCAAACATTGCCCCAGAGGGGCTGTAGCGTGTGTGCGGAGTGCTTGTGAACAAGGCAAACTCAGCGCCCCGTGAGGGGGTGAGATCAGAGAGGACCGCCGAAGCGGGGGAGAACGCTCCGAGCTGGGGACTGCAGAGCGAGGACCCGGGCCTTTGAGAGCACACAGAGGCGTAGCAGTCAATGGATGGCGATCGCATGACATGCTCTGCCGCGCACACGCGACCCCATCAGGGTCGCTGTGGCCTCTTACGCCGCTCCCGGCTAACCGGGCGGTTGGCGGGAGCTGGGCGCCCGCGAGAGCGGGAGCGCTGCCAAGTGGGTTGCGACCCGGCAGCCGGCTGTGGCGCGGCTTTGGGCGCGTCCGCCTTCTTCTTTTGTGTCCTTTGAGGCGTACGAGCACGCGTCTGAGGAGCAGCGGGAGCGGTCTGTTGAGGCGGGGCACGCTTGGGAAGTACGGGTTGCAGGGCCTGAGCCGCCGACTTCGTCTTTTCCAAGCGATCGCGCTGTAGCTCCAGCGCCTGGCCAAACAGTGCATCGGCGGAGATAGGAGCATTCAGCAGATGCTTCTTCTCTTTCTCCAGCATGGAGGAGAGGTTTAGCCAGAGATGCCTGTCTAGGACGACCAGTGAGCCAAGGGAGCGCCCGTCGGCTTTAATGGCCGCCCGGATAGCCAGTGAGGTGAGGGCGGTAATTCTGCGGAGCTGATGGACGGTCAGCTCTGAGTGCTGCGTAGCCAGCTCAGCCACCAGTTCCTCCGCCAAGGAGGAGAGGAGAAAGGCGGTGTTTAGCGCCCTTATCGCCTGACCTGTGCAAATGAAGGCCTTGGATGCGAGCTTCTCCGTGCGTTGACACGGCTTGGAGGGGAGCTCGGGAGGCGATGTCCAGGTGGCAGCAGAGGCTGGTGCAAGGCAACCAGCGACCGCATCCTCAACGCGAGGGAGCTGCAAGAGGCCAATGGCGCCCGCCTTGTCCATCGCGTAAAACGCCCCGTGTCCCTGGATAGGGGCAATGGCAGCGTAGGGAGCCTCCCAGGAGCCCTGCGCATCAGCCACAACCGTGGGGTGAGCGGGGAGGGGGAGAGCATCTGGAGAGGGCAGCGCACCGGAGAAGGGGTCGAAACGCCCTTCCGGATAGCGCTGAGGCGGAGGCAGGCCTAGCCTGTTAGACGCCTGAGTAGCCAAAGAAGCTAGCTCGGAAGCTAGCTGAGCGGCGTGGGTCTTGACCGCCGGAGGTATATCCTCGATGGTGGCGCCGTGAGCGGAGAGGAAGGAGGACATCTCCTCCTCATCCACAGCCTCGATAACTGGCTCGTCATCGGTGTCGCCTTGAGGCGGCGTGGTAGCCGCGCGGGCGAAGAGCGCGCCAATGGAGCTAGCAGGACTAGCCTGGTGGGCTTCGGTTAGCTGGCTAGCTGGTAGCAAGCTAGCCGCTGAGAAGCTAACCGACGGTCGATTAGCCACTGAAGCTCGATCGATGAGCCCAACCGGGTGCGGAGACGCCGGGGAAACATCGAGAGACTGGTGGGGAACAATACCCCTAACGCCAGCGGAGGAAGAACCTGCCCCTGAAACGCTAGTGGAACCCACGAAGAAAGCCGCTCTGTTGGCGATGGCTGTAGGGGAGAGGCGTTCGCAAGCCGAGCAGAGATCTGGTCGCGAAAAGGCGAGCATAGCATGCTCGCTCCCCATGCAGATGAAACAGATGGCATGGCGGTCGGAGAACGCCATTGCGCGGTCGCAATTGGTGCATCGGCGAGTAGCCATCTTGCGTCTCGTGGTACCAGAAGTCAGGGACCGGCGTGAGCACTTTGAGCAAGACGGGAAATCCCTCGAAGAGCTTTGAAAAAAGCTGTTTTGGTGGGCTTTGACAAAAGCTGTCGGTTTAGAATATTTGCAAAGGCAAACGGAGACAATCAGAAATACACACGCAGTAGCGAGGTGAAAATGGCAAAGAGGACCTGAAGCGTAAGCGCAGTCAATATATAGACTTACATTTACATTTACATTTATGCATTTAGCAGACGCTTTTATCCAAAGCGACTTACAAAACGAGGATAACAATCAAGCTACATAGCAGAAACCTTAAGGAGCATAGTGCTAGGGGATAGACTTTCTGACGTCACGCAGGGCTGTCTAAGTAGTTGCCTGCGCGCGTCAGTGCGCTTACTGCCCTTTTTTCAAAGGGTTGGTTTAAAATGACTTCAGAAAAGCAGGAGATGATAGGCATCATCCACTCGTACGTTTCGGCTTCGAAACGAAAGAGAACTATATTTTAGTAGTAAACGCAATGGCACAGAAGTTTCAAAAATGTATTTATGTATTTTGCCCTTATATTGAACCTGTTGTTGCTACACTGCATAATATGGGATGTTGATCAGATTCCATGTGAATTGTAATCCCACTGTCCAAGGCAGGTTTTTTTTTCTAAAGTGTAAAGGCGCCATAATGTGGCATAAGTGCAATTCAGTCAAAAGCCGTTCATTGTATATAATTACTGACCCAATAGAGTCAAAGCAAACATAGAAGACAAAGCAAGACAAAGCAAACATAGAATGGGATGCAAAGTGCATCTAATAGTGCCTGCAGTACAACTAATAGTCCCTACAGTTGAAATGTTAAAATGCGGTTGAAATATAGTAGAGTGTGCATGATACACATGTGTGATCAAGGTGGGGTTGACTCAATCTAATAGCAGCAGGAGAAGATGTCAGTAGAAAGGTATGAAAGGATTTGTAGTGGTAAAGAGAGTGTGTGCAGGGTTATGTTCTCTGTCCACTTGTCCACAAGTCCTGGTGGGAGAATGAGGGGTTTAGTGTTTGATTCATTATTTCACATCAAGGAACACATTAATTAAGACAAGTGAGCAGTCTGCAATAATAAAATCACATCCAGTAGTTGCTCCAATGTGTCCATGTTTTAGGGATGCACCCCATGGTACCACTCAATAGATTTTCTTCAACAAGTAATGCTAGCCTATATATACAGTATATATACAGTATTTGAACACTCACTGATGCTAAGTCATTGTCATGGTCTTGATCTCAACTCTCTTAACTTCTTAAAAACTTGCGCCTAACTTGGTCTTGCTTCCTCAAGGACTTGGACCCAGCTACATATACATACCAGTAGTCCAGTAGTCTCGGTCTTAAATTTTTCAAGTTGGTTAGAAACACAGTAAAAGATTTGCTCATAAAACCTGCAGTCATAACAGTGTGTTTAAGCAATGTTCAACTATAATCCAGTTCAGCTTTAGAACCAACTTTCTGAAGACATAAATATGCCACTTTTGTTCAGTTTGAAATCTAAACTCAAGGCCAAACTGTTGCAGATTCTCCTAATCATTCACATAGTTTTTGTTTCACATTCTAGTGGTGATCCTCTGCTCATCTTGACTTCTGAGAGACACTGCCACTCCAAATCATGTTGCCAATTGACCTAATAAGTTGCAAATTGTATGTACAGTAACTTTTCTAACGTCTTATTGCTACCTGTCCCAAGTTTTTTTGGAATGTGTAGGTCTTATTAAATCCAATATGAGGCAATATTTGGCATGACATTTCAAAATGTCTCATTTTCAACATCTGATATTTTATCTATATTGTATTCTGAATAAAATTTTGAAATTTGAAACTTCCACTTCAATTAGTTTTTTCACAATTTGTACAGTATCCCCACTTTTTAAAAAAAATCTGGTTTGCAGATTTATATTATGCTTTTGGCTTGGTGCCACATTTGCAGTGCTTGTGACTGCTTTAGAGTGCCAAGCTTGATGGTGAATACTTGATCGATTGATTACTTTAAATACATCAGGTTGTGTATATATAGACTCAGGGGAGTTTGTAGACAGGCAGAATCTAGAAATAGGCACAATGGTGTGATGTATAATCTCGCAACTTGCCTTTACAATGGCAATGTAAATACATGTTCATGTTTGTGTGTGAGAGTACTTGACAAGCGCACACAACTGTACAAAACAAATATCCAGATACACACACATACTGTATATCCACATGCACATCAGAGAGGGAGAGAAAGAAAGTGTGTGTGAGAGAGAGAGAGAAAGAGAGAGAGACAAAGACACAAAAACACAATATAAAAATTGAGACCCCTGCAATGACAGAAGTGATTGGTATCTACAGTATATTTTACCCAATATATAATTACTGGCAACATAGCCCGTAATAACTTGCCAAATCTCAACAATCATAACATCTGACTTGATTTATTTTCTTACCTTCCAGTTACTCCCTCCCTCCCTCCCTCACACACACACATACACACACACACACACACACAATGTCGTTTTTCACTTCTCTCTCATATTTATCTGTATTTTTTTCTACACTGCACAAAGATTTTTGTGCATTCTGCCTCCCCCCCTCTCTCTTGCTCTCCCTCTCATCCCCAGCCTCCCCTGTTCCTCCCTGTCTCCTCATCTTAACCTCCCCATTCCTCATTTTTCACAACGTCTCCTGAGCACATGATGCATTCCTTCTCAGGCAGCTGGGTATTTCCTGCTCGCCAGGCCTGTTTTCTCATTCCTTTCTTTTGCCAGTCTGTCTCCAATTGTCCAATCAATTGCTCAGGCCACTGGGTCCCGTTAGGGTAGATGGGATTGAAAGTGAGCATTGGAGGGCCGTAGAGGCTTTTGTCTCAGCCAACTGGAATTAAAGGTAACAGGAGAGAAAAGCATTCACATTGAGGCCTCTCCAAAAGGGGTGGAAGGGAGGTAGGTAGTAGAGAGAGAGAGAGAGGGAGGGAGGGAAGAAGAGAGTTGGAGATAGACAGAGGCAGTCAGTTTATGTTCTCAGCTGTTAGACATGTACATGCAGGGCAGAAGAGAGGGGTCAGAATCCAAGGGTCAAGAATCTTCGAGAATTGTGAAAATTGTCCATCTTCAGCATAAATAGAGCCAGAATCAGACCCTATGCATGGAAGTTGCAAACCCTTATGTGAGGCTGGACATCATGTGAAAGGCCATCAGTATCTGTGTGATCTTTAGAAACACTTTAACTTTAATTAAATTTAATTGATGTGAATCTCCATGCGCCTAGGCGAGTTAATGGCTAACTACAGTACATTACATTTCATTTTTGTATTTCAGAAAATACAATAGGCCAAAATAACTCATTTAGGAGTGGAAAACACCCTCACTTTGGGCAACGCATCTCATCTGCTGCGGCACAATTCTAATACGAACGAGTAGGCTATTTTAGGAGAATGTGATTTATTGTCAAAATGAATTTCTCTGTCAACTGGCCCAAAAAAGATGAAAGTGGACCAGCCCATCAGATGAAAGTGGACCAGCCCATCAACTGTGTTGATGATCATTAATATATTTTGCTGTAGAAGACTCTCTCATCTTTTATATGTACCCCTATACATGATGGGCAGAGTAGCTATGTGGCTACAAGTTTCAATCACTGCTGCTTTTTACTGGTGAAGAGTTGGAGCTGCCCAACCTTAGTAGCAGAAGCCCTTTATCAGTCAGCATTGCTCCAGCATCAGTCTTTGAACAGTGAGCGCTGTCCATGGTCCTGAAGTTAACCAGGGGAAAGTAGTGGTGAGGTGAAGAGAAGGGAGACAAAATCTAGTGAAGGTTTATTCTGCTCTAGTTCCTGCCATGACTGATATGAATTAGTTATTTAGGTGGCGGTCTTGAGGTGTGTTTTGTGGTCATTGGAGAGATTTTTTTTCACTGCCTTTTTTATTTGCATGAGAAAGCATCACTTAAGTAAAACTCCTTCAGTGAATCCCTCTCATAACACACACACACACACACACACACACACACACA
>JAGFZM010002157.1:88584-95663 GCA_017657215.1 Limnothrissa miodon | reverse complement strand
ACACACACACACACACACACACACACACACACACACACACACACACAGCTTTATACAGTAAAGGGAACTATAGAGTTATTATAAGAGCAGCCCCACAACATTGACTGACTTAGTCACTATAAGCCAAGGCATATTTGCCAAAACTACATTTAAATATTTAACTTGCAATTTCATGATTGATTAATGCCATTCAAACAGAGCTTGATCTTTCTTTTTTAAATTCTATTTTCATTAGACATAATTTGCATTTCCAATGCCAGAAAAAAACACATTCCCAAAATAAATATAAAAATGCATAATATCCATAATTTAACATTTGGGCGGAGGGAATTATCATTGTGTCACTTCTGGTCTTTTAGCCATAAATCAACAATAAATCAAAGCCATAAATGGTAATGAATCACTCTTACCCTGAAATTATATGCTGACAAGATTTAAGATATGAACGATAAATAATATAAACAATGTTAGCGTGATCCATTCAACATGCACACACACACACACACACACACACACACATACTGTAAAACACACAAACACTAACCTTTTTTATTTTATTTTCTGTTTAATTCAAGACATGTTTTTTGGCCTTGACTACCATAAAGACATAAGGAAAACCGTAATCAATCATAGCAGAAAAGTGTCAAACCTTTGCCTCTAACCTGGTCTCTTGTCGTCCACACATGATCTTCTACTCCCTTCCTCTCATTATACTACAGCATATAGAAGGAGCATATAGAGTGTGTATGTCTCATATTTATGTGTGGGAGAGGAGCAGAAGTGTCACTCACTGAGGTGTCAGACTGGCTCGAGGCGGGGAGCTGAGGCCGGCCATGCGCTTGGACTTGTCACCTTCTCAGGTTGTCAGCTTCAAGTGCAGCTTGTGCTTTCTCCTAGGGGCATACTGCCATAGCACTCTAAAGCCACTCAGTGTAAGCTAGCTGATCTCCCTGTTGCCAACCAGTTGTCATCCAGGCCTGTTTTATCTACACCTGTAAAGACATGATCCCCACAATTCAAGTACTATAAAGAAAAGCACAGGTAATAATCCAAAAGAGACTGAAGTGTTTGAGCACCGACGGAGCAAAATGAGTAGGATTGTTATACTTGTAATAATAATAATAATAATAATAATAATAATAATAATAATAATAATAATAAAGCACTTTACTTGTCATATGCCTCATATGCCCTTTTATATGCCTCTGAAACTCCCTCTCTGGACCAGTGCAGAAGAAATCCATTGTAAACCAGTCAGTGGTCCTGTTCAAGGTCACTGAGTGCTGTCTATAGAAAAAAACTTCAATAACAAATCAATAACTCATGTAATAACTTAATGGGGCATAGCAAAATGAAATAGGAAGTAAGTTACTGTGTTCTCGTTCTTTTTGCTACCTACAGCACTTGGCAACCTTGACCAACAGAACTCTGGATTGATTTACACCAGACTTCTCCTTTAACTGGCTAAACTTAATCCCAAAATGAGTATTGCATGTGTATTTGTGTATACTTATTTTACTTAGTTGTCCCTTTAACTGTTATTGGCTACAGATTGCTCCACTGAATAAAACATGAACTGTTATCATGTGTAAAAGATGTTAATGTAACAGTACTTTTACAGGCTCACAGACTCATTTATTAAGATCTCTGCCTATTGGACACACAACATGACTTGTCACCAGCTTAGGGAACCAATGAGTGTCTGGTTGAGCTTGCAGGCATGGCTTCTTGGTAGAGAAGCGATTAAGCATCTTTATGGGGTAATTAAAACTGTAAATCACTCTAAATTAAGACAGCACTCCGCAGTGTTGGAAACAGCAAATCATTCATCACCCCACTGTCTGTACAAAGATTTGTCATCCTCATTTAGCGCGCGCATGTGTGTGTGTGTGTGCGTATATGTGTATGAGAGAGAAATTTCACAGCAAATTAGGAGGAATGGGAAAGAACAGCTATTACAAAAGAATGACACACCATATAAATGGATCACTCCAGTAAAAAATAGTTGCCCTAAGAATCCCATGGTTGGCAGCATGTGTGATTGTGTAATTTATAACTAATATGCTACGTTTACCTTTATCTGTCAAAATGTAACTCCATACAAATCTGTCACAAGATACAACATATTTTTTCTGTGAAAGACATGTTGAGAAATCATCAACATAGCAATTGTTAAAATATAATGACTTGGCTAATGTAATTATTTTTACTACTCACACAGGCAATAGTAGCTTACAGTCTTGACAATCCAATACAATGTTTCAAAATATCAAGGCCATTTGAAATCATGAAAGACATGGAATGACTGTATAAAAGTAATAAGGTCCCATAACTTATCAGCGGTATACCTGATGCAGATGAAGCTGAGAAAAGTTAGGGTTCCTTGGGCCAGGTCCTACCTTTAGTAAACTTGACAGGTCAAGCTGAGGAAGGCTAGGGTAGGCCATGGCAGGTCTAAGTGTGCCTCGGTGTCAACTCATATCTTGTGCACAGCACACGTGGCAGGTATCACATTTCAACCACCTGTGTGCATTAAGCAGATACTTTTATCCAAAGAAAGGGGATGTACATGGAGGCGTCGAGTTAGAATGTCATGTGTTTGAGTGTCACTGTCTAGACACTCAAAACTCTCTCACGCACCCTCAGCCACCCATACACACACACACACACACACACACACACACACACACACCGCCCCTTTAGTTCATACAAATTGTCCTTATGCTTAGGCCTAATCTTTCTTCAGAACTCAGCGTATGTGAGATTTCTTTCATATAAAAATGCTGTTGAATGCAATTTATATAGTATTTAGAAGGAAATGAATGGATTTTAAATGACTCTTAAAGATCTACAATTCACTCCTCTGAAAATCCCTTCTCCCTGTAAAGGGACTGAGAGAAAGAGCTCAATAGAGGCAACAGAAGGCATCAGTCATTCACTTTTTGAATGAAAGACCAAGGGCAAAGATTGCCATTAATGCAATGATTCTAAAATCTCAATGGAGCAGAAGCACTTATCTGTCTATCTGCCTCCTTTGCTCTCTATGACTCCAACTCCAACACCTCACACCACTCCAACACAAACACACACACACACACACACACACACACACATACACACACTCAAGTACACACACACACACACACACACACACACATCCTTGCACAAGACACAAGCACACACACACACACACACACACACACACACACACACCAACTGAATGCCCCCTTCCCTTCTCTCCGCAGCTTGTCAACACTTGCCTTGATCCTCCAATTAGCCCCCTGTTAGAATGAACTTTGAGTGGGGATCACTCCTCCCCTCCACCGAGCACCCTCACACACATCTATTTCTCTCACCACACTCTGATTAAGCCTGGTAGCACAGGTGAAGAGAGGGCGGAGGTATGGGTGAACATACAGGGCTCTTATAATGGATCCTTAAGGTCTCATACAGGGACGCGTTGAGAGTAGGTAGGTAGCTCTATAAAGAATGAATGCAACAGATCCCGATACTGTCGCAACCCCCATCCCCATCCCTCCCTTCTTTCCAATGCTGCACCTACATATGCATGCATTTATTTACGACAGATAAAACTACCATACACAATGTTGTTTGGTCAACACAATGCACTATGCATACTAAGCATTCTCTCTCATCCACCTTGGAACTTCTGGCTTGATGCACATTACATACAGTATTATCTTCAGTAATGCAATTTCTCATATACTGGCACATGCAGGATACAAAATAGACAAAAACAAAAGGTGACTTGATTGTTTTTTGTCAGTCAACCAAAACAGTTTAGTTCTCTAACTATAAAATGCTGCATGGATTCTCCTTTATACCAATTGAAGTTAAGTGGTTAAGGAAGATATTATAGGAGATAAGATAAAGTTTGTGTTCAAGTTGAAGATAAGTAGTCTATATAGCAAGAAGGAGTCCAAGAGAGTCTGCTACTATTAGATCATTCATAATGTTCACCAGGACATTTTTTATGCTGTGACAATGTTTGTATTCAGTAATATTGGACAATTATATAAGGTTATAGATACAATGGGAGGCTAATGATACTAATGAAACTATATCTGAATATAGGGCTACACTACACATAGTCACTACATTAAAAAGACATTAAGACATCAGCCAACGAAATCTGTGTCAGCATGCATAATTCTCTCCAAAATTGCCCCATTAGGAACAACAAAATAAAATCAAATGAATATTAAAGAAAAACTCAACACCACATGGTTTTGAGAAACTATCTGACTTGCTCTCTCTCTAACCTCTGTATATGGCTCTGGTGCGTCCCCTCTGTACCTTCCTATCCTAGAGACCCTAGGTAGAGGGGTGAGATGAGAATGAGGCCATGGGCCGGTATACAGATGGACATCAGAGGATGTTTATGTTTGCCACTACCACTCACTCCCTCTCTCCCCTTAAGCCAAAGCTCCAGAATGAATTATGCAGTTAGAGTCCAATCTCCAGCTCAATCATACACTTGACCTGTTGGCCTGCAGGGGGCTTGGCAACAGGGACTGGGGCTAGGGAGAGAGGAAATAGATGTGTGTGTGTGTGTGTGTGTGTGGTTGGTTGGGGGGGTAAACGGAAAAAGAAAAGCAAGAGAGGCATAGACAGAGAGAGAGAAAATGTATTCATCGAGAGGTTTACATTTAAGTCTTATAAAACCTACCCTAGTCTATGTTGCCTTCTTTCTTTTCAGTTTAGTTGTTGACTTTACAAAAAAATTGACAATATTGTAACAATGATGCCGATTAAGCTTTTAAACCTAAATTTGAAAGACAGAGAGAGAGAGAGAGAGAGAGAGAGAGAGAGAGAGAGAGTGAAAGAAAAAAAAACGATGAAAGGTCAGTTCAGGGAAAGAATGTGATAGGAGTTTCTTAGAAAGTCCCTGAGAGATGACTGAAACATGTGACAATGAAGAACAAGTGTGAGTTTGGGAGCTAATAGTCCAAAGCATGTTGAAGGACTAGATCTCATCAGAGACAAACTCTCATCAGCTCTGGACAAAAACAGAGGGGGACAGTGCGTGAAGTGCCATTAGAGGGGACAGTTAAAGGCCTCTGCTTTGGAAAGACACAGAGAGGGACCGAGTGTGAAGTCTCATTAAAGTGGACAGTTAAAAGCCTCTCCTCTAGGCAAAGGTTGTGTGCTGAAGCAGTGACAGAAGGAGGCAGAGCAGGAGGCGTGGACCACATGCACACTAGGCAACATTTTCAGGTTCAACAGCTTTGTGGTCACTGATTAGTACATTGGCTGGGGTAAATGAAGACTCTTGGCAACCTCTAGTGTAGATTCCACGGTTATTACACTTGCAATAGTGTAAAAGAGAAAATAATACTGAAAAAATAAAGCATGTCTGTTACACTCAAATATTATAATTGCAGGTTTTGTTCTGCAAGTAAATTCAGATGGATTGATGGGAATGTAAAGTAGAATGACTCTGACTATGCCTTCAACACTTGACATTCAATTTAGCTGTTGAAGTGCAAAACGTCTGCACACTATTTCCCACAGAGTGCCTTTTCCACAAACTGCCCTTCCAACATTCTATTCTATTGTTTTCAACCCTACACACCAGCACCAAACTCTAATGCTCATTTGCTTTTCAGCACAATCCAATGGTGGGTTATCAAAGACTTAAATACAAAGACAAAATACACTTAACACAATCTTTCAAATAAATGTATGGTACAGCAGGTTGTAACAATAAGGAAATTTGTTCTGGTTACTAAACGCTTTGGCAATACAAAGTGTATTTAAAGAAAGAGAGAGAGAGAGAGCAATAAAAGAGATGCACAGTTGTAAAAAAGGTAAAAAAGGACAGGCACAGAAGAAAATGGTGGGAGGGGAACAGTAACACAGGCAGACACAATGAGCGTGAGTAGAGACACATGGAGAAAGCAAGAGAGAAAGCGTAAAAAGAGATGGAGTGGGTCTGGACGGCAGGGCGAGGGGGAAGAAGCCTGTTTCTCATTCCAGTCTTATCACTGTGACTGACACCATAAATCTCACTTATTCTCAGATCAGCTCTGGCCAAGGGAAGAAATTACAATCTGAGGCAAGTGAGAGGCCCTCCACACTACTCTGAAAGCTAACACACTCACCCACACACACACATACACACACACACACACACACACACACTTGCTCACACTCAGGTGTGCGTGAACAGCTGCTCACACACACACTAAAGGCAGCAAATAAAATGAACTTCTAGGGCTTGGAGATTTAGTTGCCTTATTTAGTTGAAGGCAATGTGGCTGATCAACTTTATCATTGTAATAAAGTCTGCAGCAGTGAGCAGAAAATGATAAAATTACACTGGATAATACTTAGTCAAAATACGGTGCAAAAGGCAATAAATAGTACACAGTCAGTAGTATACTCACAGGCAAGACAATAAATAAGTCTAAGCAGTTATGCTAAGCAGTATGTAAATTAGCAATAAATCACATCAACCAAACTGTTCAATGATATGGTAAGCACACAAACTTATGGTATGCACATGACCACATGCACATACACATGACAAGATATCTACTTCGTTATTGAAAGGTTACTGTTACAACACAAACACACACACACACACACACACACACACACACACACACACCTAAGGTTACACAGCTTTAGCTGTCCTATCGGCTGCACTATTCCTAATAATAGTCCAGACACCAGCAGCAGCCTACCACGGAGACAAATAGGCCCACCATTCTCTCTCTGTGTCAGACCTCTTTAAAGCATTTACCTCCCACCATGCAACCCACAGCGCTTACATTCGCCAGTGGAGAGCATCCACAGGGCCATCAGAGAAGCAGAAGAGTGAAGAACAAACTTACATCACACACAGAGAATCCTAGATGGCCCTGGCACACACACACGTACACACTCAACCACTTGTAAAGTGGAGGAACAGATGCACACCACATACAGAGGGACCTGCAAGACCCAGCTATGCTCTGTGCACACACACACGCACACACACTTGTATGCGCACATACACACTGAATCCATCATGGAGGCTTCTGGGACCAGGCGCTGGTACTGAAGCGTGAGTT
>JAGFZM010002157.1:81084-83584 GCA_017657215.1 Limnothrissa miodon | reverse complement strand
TCAGTTGGTCTCTATTGTCCCTTGAGAGGTTTGCATCTTGACCCTGAAGTTTTACTTGGATTTGGATTTTCTTAGCTCATTGTTATATCATTATGGTCACTTTCAAAATAATTGTGTATTGTCAAAGAGAAATCCACACATAAGTAATGTACATGTGTATGGATAATGTATGTGGATGTATGTCTGAAATAGCTATATGGAAGAGTGCAGGGGTTCACTGACTAAATACTAATTTCTTTATGAGGTCTGTTTCAGAAAGACTGTACAATGACACTAAGTTCACACATGAGTAATGTATATATGTATTCCTAATGTACATCATTCCTGTACAAGATACTTGGTTTGTCCTGTACGTAGAAAAACACTTCATGCATTCCTCATCTACACATATGCAGCCTAGCATCTCGTTAATCACACTAGTCTTGGATTTATCATTACGGGAGGGAGAAGTAGTCCTACGCATTCAGATGTATCATTAAGGTAGACAGCACATCCAAAAAGACTGAAATTTATCATTAAAACACAAGGACTTCAAAGGACTCGGCCAACAATAACTCACTATCATATAAAACTTAATGAGGCAGCGAAAAGAGGCATCTGTCCACAGTCTTTTGTCACTCTGCATTATGCAGATGTTCCAGATGGATTTGCTGTTGGTTGGTTGTCTGTTGTTGTCTGTTTATTTGTTGTTCTTAATGTGGCAGTAAACACTTTGAAGCTGGCATGTGTTCTTCTGAGCCACCCATTGAGCATGTCTGCACTGATGTCTGCATGAGTCTAATCTTTTCAAACGGCACTCCTGTGAGGCAGACACACACAAACACACACACACACACACACACACAAACATACACAGACACAGGGCGTGCGACAAAGACAGCGAAAACAATTTCTCTTTTAAAGTTCAATGAGTCATGAATGAAAATGTCTGATGAAATATTTGATGTGTTTGTTTGAGGACATGACAGATGCTGGACATGCTGTTTAAAGATAGCTTGGGAAACATTGCTGGTCCATACAGTGTGCAATTTATCCTCACCAGAGGCAGGAAAGAGAGTATTATCATTTGGGCCTCTCTCTCCCCCCCTCTCTCTCTCACTCTGTGCGGGTGTCAGTTTTTATGTATGTGTTTAGTCAAATAACTGAACTGGGATGCGTTTCCCAAAAGCGTCGTTGCTAACCAAATAAGCAACTTTGTTGGTTGCAATGCAATTGCCAACCAACTTAGTTGCTAACTGGTTAGCAACGATGATTTTGGGAAACGCACCCCTGGTCTATTGACCTTCAAAATGTTTACAAGGCAAGGCAGGACTGACCAAGACTGACCATGTCCCTCTATATAATCATCACACTAGGATAGGGGTAAAGATTAGTAGTCTGATGCTAGTATATCTTATGTGCTGTGTGCTGTCTATGTATACAGCGCATAAAGTGTACCGATGCTACTATAGAGCACTCTGTCTACGCATTTAGCTTATACAGTAAGGTGTACTGATGCTAGAATAAAGCACCCAGTCTATACATGCAGTCCATAAAGTACTCTAAAAAAAGTCTAAAAATGACAGCACTCTGTCCATACAGTACATACTGTCAAAACATTAATTGCAGTATTTGTCCTGTGGAGTATCTGCATTTTGTGATTTGTGGTTGTCATATTGTGTTCTAATAGTTTTGTTTTGGAAGTGTGTGTGTGTGGGTGTGTGTGTGTGTGTGTGTGTGTGTGTGTCTAGGGAAAGCAAATCTTAGTGTGTGTGTGTGTGTGTGTGTGTGTGTGTGTGTGTGTGTGTGTCTGTATGTTTGAGTGTGTGTTTGTGTGTGTGTGAGAGAGAGAAGGAGAGAGAGTGTGTGTGTGTCTGATATGAGAGCTACTATGGTACACACAGACACACACATAAACACAAACACACACACACAGTTTACCAAGCATACTGTACAAGTACAGATATGCTGATATTTGGCACACACACAAACACACAGGAAGAGGGAGAGAGAAACATTTAGTCACGGCTCTGCACAGTAATCTTCCTCCATCTCCCATTTACTGTGACTGATACACCCGATGTCCATTTGAGCTGCAGCTTAAGCCCTCCTGATGCCGTGGTTGTCTTCTTTAGCACGCACACCAGCACATACCTCTGCCCACGTGCAGCTCATCGCTCATATCAGCGCTTGATTGTGTCTCCCTGGCATGTCATTAATTTCTATGGGCTGTAGCCGGAGACAGCCACTAACGTTCCGCCTAAGTATCCTCTGGCTCCCAGACTAATAAGGCAGATTAATGGATGACTGTGTCCCTGCTGGGCGGTTATGATGCCTTGAGGGATGAGGAGGTCAGAGCAGCATGCTGAAGGATGCACCAGCTCCCATGGGAATTACTTTATGACTAGCACAGACAAGCCTCTGCTAACCACTGACAGGTCCTCAAAAAAGCCATATTTATGCACACGTGGGTGCACACACACACACACACACACACACACACACACACACACACACACAC
>JAGFZM010002157.1:69181-81074 GCA_017657215.1 Limnothrissa miodon | reverse complement strand
ACACACACACACACACACACACACACACACACACACACACACACACATGTCTATTCACAAATACATTTACACAGTCGTTAAATGCTGGAGATGCCTGTGATAATACACACACACACACACACACACACACACACACATACACATACACAGATCTTATTATTGCTAGACAGCTGTGTTTTCTCTTGAAGACAGACAAATTTTCCTTCACAGAATACTGATCAGGTGAAAGCCATTATTTGCTGTTTGTAAGGAGTGCATTATTTAAATTCTGTGCAAGGCATATTTTAAATTGGCCTTAATGTGAATTCAGTTGTTTGTGTGTGTCAAAAGTGTGTTTTGGAAAAGAAGTGTTTTATCTTGAATGCCTGAAAAGAATGCATTATGTGTTAATTGATTAAAGGTACACTAGGCAACCTCAAATCTCTTGGATGACAGGTATTGTTAGGCTAACAGGTCACAAAGATCAGGCCGGAGGGCTGAAATAACAGTAACAATAATCTTGTTCTGGATGCAGAGGAGCATCCCGCACACTGACGTCGCGAGTGATGCGCACGGCTCATCAGCCAGGCGTGAGCGCCCAGCGGTCTGTCAGTCGGACGCTCTTCAGCTTCGCGGACAGCCTCAGTCTTTGACCTCGGCCCCTCTAGTGCCACCCGGAGGCAGCATAGCACTTCGTTTGTCCTTGCTGCCTCCTCATTCCGCCGCTCTGCTCCGGCAGAATTGGCCGATGTGCACAACGTCACGTTGGGTCCTGTCAACAGTGTTGAAGGGCTATCAACTGCAGTTCAGGTGGCCACCCCCGCCCTTCAGAGGTGTCATGGAGTCAGTGGTGCCCCCCTCCAGGGCCCCTGCTCTCAGACAAGAGCTTTGCGATCTCCTGAGAAAGGGCGCTATTCAGCGCGTAGATCCGACGCTTGCGCGCACAGGTCGCTACAGTAAGTACTTCCTGGTGCCCAAGAAGTTGGGCGCTTTTCGCCCTATTCTAGACCTCAGAGCGCTCAATGCTTCGCTCAAACCTCTCACCTTTCGCATGCTCACGGGGCGCATGGTGGCGGAGTCAGTCCGCCAGTGGGATTACATGGTCACCATAGACCTTCAGGACGCCTATTTTCACATAGGTATAGTCCCAAGGCACAGGCGTTTTCTACGCTTCGCCTTCGAGGGCAGTGCTTACGAGTACGCAGCCCTTCCCTTCGGTCTATCTCTAGCACCTCGGTGCTTCACCAAGTGCGTGGAGGCGGCGATCGCTCCTCTACGCGCTCAGGGGATCAGACTCCTCAATTACTTGGACGACTGGATGCTGCTGGCGGGTTCCAGACAGCTCCTAACGTCACAGGCTCACAGTGTTTTGCGTCACCTGCACAGTCTGGGTTTCTTAGTGAACCTAAGCAAGTGCATGCTCTCTCCCTCTCAGGAGGTCGAGTTCTTGGGCGTGAGGCTGAACTCACGCTCAATGAGAGCGACGCTCACGCCGAAGAGGCTTCAGGACGTCAGGGCGTGTCTACGCCACTTCAGACTAGGTGCCTGCGTTTCGGCCAGGCTGTGTCTCAGACTGACGGGGCTCTTATGCGCCGCAGGCGGCGCTGTCCCACTCGGCCTCTTACACTTACGCCCGCTGCAGCTTGCCTTAGCAGAACTAGGTGTATCCTCCAGGTCGAACCCCGCCCGTCGGATCTTAGTGTCCAGACGCATGTGGCTAGCCCTCGTGCATTGGCGCAGGCCGTCGTCCTTCACCAAAGGCGGCGCTTTGGGCGCTATAGCCAGATGCATGACGGTGACCACCGATGCGTCTAAGAGCGGCTGGGGCGCAGTTTGCTGCGGTCGCCCCGCCAGGGGGACATGGGGCACAGCCTCCAGGAGACTACACATCAACGTGTTAGAACTCCTTGCTGTCTTCTGCGCTCTGAAGGAGTTTCTCCCTCTTCTCAGAGGAGAACACCTTCTTGTGCGTACAGACAACACCACTGTTGTGGCGTATATCAATCGCCAGGGCGGCACGCGCTCTCCAGACCTGTTTCGCCTGGCGTACAAGCTGCTCACCTGGGCCTCCCGCCACTTCCTGTCGATCAGGGCAGTGCACTTGCCAGGTGTTCGCAACACAGGCGCGGACCTCCTCTCCAGGGGTGTTCCGCGTGCAACCGACTGGCGCCTCTGCCCAGCCGTGGTGCACAGCCTCTGGTCCCGCTTCGGGCGGGCATGAGTCGATCTTTTCGCCTCGAGAGAGAACGCTCACTGCCCAGCGTGGTTTTCGCTGGAACGAGATGCGCCGCTATGCCATGTTGGCTATGCTGGCGTTTCCCCAGGCGCTCACCCCCTTGCGTCGCGCTTCATGAAGGGCGTCAGGCGGCTTCGCCCGTCTTCCTCTCCTTCGGTCCCTACTTGGGACCTGGCCACTGTCCTACGCGGACTGGCCCTTACGCCCTTTGACCCTCTGTCGAGTGCCAGTCTAAAGATGCTTTCCCTTAAGACTGCGCTTCTGCTCGCTCTGGTCTCGGTGAAGCGTATCAGCGATCTGACTGCCTTGTCGGTCACTCCTGACTGTCTTGAGTTCACGCAAGGTGACGCGCGGGTAACGCTGCGACCAAATCCCTTTTCTCGCCCGAAAGTGCTGTCTACTGACCCTCGTTCGAGGGTCATTGAGCTCGCAGCCCTTCCTGAGACGGGCAGTTCTGTGCCCGTCACTCTGTGCCCGGTCAGAGCGCTTCGTGCCTATTTGACGCGTACGCAGAGCATCAGGAAGACGAACCAGTTGTGCCAAGGGTCAGGCCTTGTCTACCCAACGCATGTCGCATTGGCTTACTGAAGCCATACGTCTGGCATATGAGGCGGCGGGTGTTCCTCCGCCTGCTCATGTCAGGGCGCACTCCACCCGTGGAGTGGCGGCTTCTTGGGCCTTCTGGAAAGGCGTCCCTATGAAGGATATCTGTTTGAGCGCTTCGTGGGCCTCAGGCAACACCTTCGCGCGTTTTTATGCATTGGACGTCACCAGGCCGGGTGTAGCAGAGAGTGTTCTCTCTGGGCCCGGCGGCGGTCCCATGGATCTTCCCACCTCGGGCTCCTTGTTGTAGGGCTCTTGAGGCTTGGTTGTAGTGATCCACTCGTACGTTTCGGCTTCGAAATGAAAGAGAACGTTATGGATACTAACGTATCCTCGGTTCTCTGAGTGAGAAGCCGAAACGTACGCTTCGGGCCTCAATCGCTGACACTGGAGAGCTTGGCAAAGAGGACCTGAAGCGTAAGCGCAGTCTTTATATAGACTTTCTGACGTCACGCAGGGCTGTCTAAGTAGTTGCCTGCGCGCGTCAGTGCGCTTACTGCCCTTTTTTCAAAGGGTTGGTTTAAAATGACTTCAGAAAAGCAGGAGATGATAGGCATCATCCACTCGTACATTTCGGCTTCTCACTCAGAGAACCGAGGATACGTTAGTATCCGTAACACATCAACGTAATGTTTCATTTCAGACATGCATTTTATTAAAGAAACAATACCAACCCATGAATTATGGAATTATGGGTTATTGAATTAGGATCTTGTGATCATGTGTACCCCACTGCACTATACACCGTGGTGATCTTTTTCTGTTGGTTAGATGTTTTTAGACCGTAACCTAGGCGCACGGGTCCTAGGTTGTATTTTCCTTTCATATTTCAATGCAGACCTTATGTTCTGTTTAAGTAAACTGCACATTTTTCCCCATAAATGGGAGGGGTAACTTGGTACATTAATTGGCGGTCAGCCTGATTAGTGAAGCCTGATTGGTAAAGCCCTGTGATTGGCTAATTAGATGTATCTAAATCCTCATGGAGGGAGATTAGGAAGGCTCCATTTTGAAAACGCAGAAGTGTGGTTTCCCCTGCTGGTGTGAGCTGTCAGGTTGTGACACTGCCACATAATGTTAGGATTCCCTGAATCTAAATTTTGTATGTATGCACAAATATACAGTAACATTTATTATTTTGGGGTTATCCATATTTCCTTTCTCCATTTCTGATGTCCGTCCTGGCTTTGTGTGCTTTGTGTGATAATGCATAGCTAATTTTTGTTTTGTGTTGTGATGGAGTTGACATTTGTCTGTAGTCAGCTGATGTAATATGTTAAGCCCACAAGCTACCTGTCAACCTGTGTCAGCTGACCGGAGAGCTGTCAATCTCCATCAGCTGACTGAATGGCGCGGGTTGAGCGGGAGATATAAGGAGCACGGAAGTGTTCTAGAAGAGGCTTTAACGATCGCGGGGAGTCTACGAGTGACCTGTGCAAAGATTCCATTGTACAGACAGCATTTCTTTGTCCGGACTAAGTTGCTGACTTTTCATCCAAGTCCACGAGGATAACATGCAGGTGTTGTGGAGCGGAAAAGTTTCTTACCGGTGAGACGGATCTTTTTTCCCTTTTTCCCTCGTTGCCGGGTGTGTTATTGTGTAAAAGATTTTGTCATCCTTTCTGTTTTTCACATCGGTGGTGGATGTACTATTTTTGCCTTTTTTTCGGTGGTTGAGGTTGGAGGATCGGTGGACTGGCGGACTAGGTCCTGAGTTTTTGTCTATTGGGAGCATCTTCTTCGTTGTTGCTTGGAGAGACTTACGTTGCTGCGTGAAAGTGTACTGAGGTGCACGCACGCAACCTGGGAGTGTGCACGATGGAACTATTTAGATTGAATGTGTTTAAAGTCTGTGTGTGTGATTGAGAAGTGTGCTGGCCAGCTTGTGTATATATTGTGAATACAGAACATAAAAAAATATGCAAATACAGCAGCCTGGCCTTAAGTGTGTTTCACCAGCCATGGGTGCTGGAGATTACTGAGGCACAATTAACAGCTGTACCAGCACCAGGGCCTATGGAGGACCATCTTTCAGAGGGGGATCCTAAGCAAGCCTTTTCATTGGGGGCCCTTATCAACTAGCACAAAAACTGCCACCTGCTGCAGGGTCTAAAGAAATCGGCCCAACAGGATCACCAGCTCCTGATCCATTTCCAGCTGTGAAGCCAGCTCTTGCCTGTGCAGCAGCGGGACCCTCAGCCTGTGGTCCAACATCTGGGCTGCTTGAAGCCCCCACTCCAGTCTTTCATTGCACAATGGAAACATAAATAAAAGACCTACCTCTCATTTGGAGAAGCAGGGGAGGCAAAGGCATACACTGTTCCCTACTGACTCTAAGTCAGTTAGATCTGAAGGTGTATGGTGGACTCCAATACTCCCTCAGGTGGGTGTGAGGACATTTGGTGGACTTTTGATCTCACCAGAGGTGGCTTTAAGACCAGTGCTGCATCTTGGATACTGTACATTTAATTTTAATTGGCCTTATTCTGGTCTCCATTATGTCAGTGTGCCTCTTTTCTTTTTCTGTTCTGTGTTTGTATTTGGGGTGGATTGCTTTTTGTTGGGTCTTTAAAGGGATAGTTCAGTTTTTAACACATTGAGCCCCTTTCACAGGTTGTCTAAAATGAAACAAAGTGGTTGACACCAAAATCTTGATGATTGCTCCTGTCTTGGCTATTTGGGAAATATAGAATCGCCTCTGCCTGCCTTTAAAATGGCTAGCAATGGGCATTTGTTGTTTCTATCCTTTAAACACTAGTTTTAAAAAAGTGCTACTCATGGAGTGATTAGTGGCGTTTGCTGATGTTCCAACCCAAGTATCGTAGCAAAATACAGTTTGTGTCATGTTTTACTTGCCATTTTGAAAGTCCCATAGGGATCTATTTGCTCCTTCATATAAAGAAAGTGCCAAATAAAACATGACGAAAGCTTTATTTCGCTACGATACATGTTTTGGAACATCATTGAGAACCACTAACCACTTGGTGAGTAGCACTTTTTTTAAAACCAGTGTTTTGAGGATAGAAACAACACATGTCCATTGCTAGCCATTTTAAAGGCAGGCAGAGGCGATTCTATATTTCCAAAATAGCTGAGACAGGAGCAATCATCAAGATTTTGGTGTCAACCACTTTATTGTATTTTAGACAACCTGTGAAAGGGGCTCAATGTGTTAAAGGGATAGTTCGGTTTTTAACACATTGAGCCCCTCTCACAGGTTGTCTAAAATGCAGTAAAGTGGTTGACTTCGAAATTTTGACGATTGCTTCTGTCTCGGCTATTTGGGAAATGTAGAATCGCCTCTGCCTGCCTTCAAAATGGCTAGCAATGGGCATGTGTTGTTTCTATCCTTAAAACACTGGTTTTAAAAAAAGTGCTACTCACCAAGTGGTTAGTGGTGCTTAATGATGTTCCAAACCATGCATCGTAGCGAAATAAAGCTTCCATCATGTTTTATTTGGCACTTTGTTTATATGAAGGAGCAAAATAGATCCCTATGGGACTTACAAAATGGCAAATAAAACATGACAGAAACTGTATTTTGCTATGATACTTGGGTTGGAACATCAGCAAACGCCACTAATCACTCTATGATTAGCACTTTTTTAAAACCAGTGTTTAAAGGATAGAAACAACACATGCCCATTGCTAGCCATTTTAAAGGCAGGCAGAGGCGATTCGATATTTCCCAAATAGCCGAGACAGGAGCAATCATCAAGATTTTGGTGTCAACCACTTTATTTCATTTTAGTCAACCTTTGAAAGGGGCTCAATGTGTTAAAAACCGAACTATCCCTTTAAAAACCGAACAATCCCTTTAACTTTGTGTCCAGTGTATTATGCACCTCCCAATTTTGTCAGTTTATCGAGTGTAGGATTTCTTGTGTGGTATTGGCAATGTGTAATGTGAACCTTCTCCTCTCTTCCTTGTGTCTTCGGTGAGCCGGCACACCTAGACATATGGGTGGGCATGTGTGACTGTGTGTACCCCACATATTTATTTATTAGCTTGGCCTTAAAAGTGCTTTTTTATGATGGTTAGATTTTTTTTCAGACTGTTTTTTTATTGTCTTTTTGGAATTGATGTTTGGCACTTGGTTTTGATTAAATAGATATGTGTGTGTGTGTGTGTGTATATATATATATATATATATATATATATATATATATCACCCCTTACTTTGTCACTGTCTGGGCTCAATTTCTGCTGACCACAAGGCTCCCTTAAACCACCAGATCTTAAACCCCCCCCGTGCTGCTACATGAAGTACCCGTGATTTTCTCTCTCAGTGAAACTGCTCAATGTCCACACATGGAGATGTATGCCACAGCACCTCAAGGAGGCCGAACCTCAAAGGCCGAACCATAGCGTGTGTGCTTATGCATACTCCACAATGCTACATGAGCCTCTGGAGGGAGAGAGTGCTTTAGGGTAGTAAAGGTCATGCATGTGCCTAATGAGGCAGCTGCAGAACACAGATGACCTTCTCTGTAGGGACACGGGACAAGGCAAGGTGCTGCACAAAGCAAGCTTCTCTACGTGACACCAGATAGCCAAGCTCAAAAAATCAGGCAGGAGAGATGAACATGGGTGTATATGCATGAATATGTGTGAACATGGCGGAGAAATGCACATGATTGGCTCTATAGGGAGGCAGGGCAAGGCACTGCAGCCATGCCTTCATAAGATCTATTTTTTTT
Organism: Limnothrissa miodon; assembly: GCA_017657215.1. Classification (NCBI taxonomy): domain Eukaryota; kingdom Metazoa; phylum Chordata; class Actinopteri; order Clupeiformes; family Clupeidae; genus Limnothrissa; species Limnothrissa miodon. The sequence continues at coordinate 73,555 of JAGFZM010002157.1, read as the reverse complement.
TTCATAAGATATATTTTTTTGCCCCCGCCTCGCAGCATTTGTCTTGAACTCAGTGCTGACAGCACCCAGTGAGTAAATGGCAAAAGGAACCATTGAGGATGTAATAAGGTTAATTAAGGTTTTGTGTGAGTGTGTGTGTGTGTGCTGGGTTCGCTAGCAGGAGAGTTTGCTGGCGGCTCGTGACCATCGGCAGTAGTCAGTCAAGTGACTCCTCTTGTTGTCTGGTCCTCCGCATGGTCAGAGGTATCATCTTTTACGTCTCTGAAAAAAAATTGCTTGTAAATTGAACTTGTAGCTAGTTAGGGCTAGTTAGGGAAGGACAATCCCAAAAACAGCTACAAGGCTCTGCTTTTCCTCTTCTGGTGGCAGATGCTCATTGGGATTGGAAACAGAAAAACTCTGGAAAAGACTAGGGCTAGGGCAGCTAGGCATCTAGGGCTCCCTGGAAAGAAGGATCTGAAGACAACATGGCTATACTGCTTAGGATTTGCAAAAGTTTCCAAAAGTGTGTTTGTAACAGATGCATAGATCTATTTGTTCTATCTGTTGCATATTTTGTAACAAAATCTGAATGTAGAAATTGTTAATCTTAGCATAACATATGGTTTAAGTTGCCACTAAAGTGAAATGTGTCAACATGTAGCAGTCTTGGACTCTTGACTCTTGGATGGGAGACAGAATGCATTTGGAGGACGGAGAGCTTCCTTGAAGATATTTCTCATGATCTGAGAGATATCTTTGATAAGTGCCATTTCTATGTGTTTGTGAGACAAATATAGTAATTATACCTCATACTGTAGGCCTAATAAAATAGATATGCAGACACATTAAGAAATGAGAAAATGTATTTCTTAGGCTTTTATAGAGTTTTTTAAACAATAATCAATGTTATAATATATCTCTGGTTTGTGGCTGCTGCTATAATTTCTACAAATCACCAGATGTGGTTATTTTGTGGCTTTCTTGAGGCTTCATTTCGCCATCACTAACTGCATATCCAGGTACCAAAGGGGAACAGGTTGATCTGCCAGAATTACTTCCACAGATGTTGATGTCATGTTGAAGGTTCATTTTTAGTTATAATATGAAAGAAAAATATAGCTAACAAGCTAGGTTGGATTAAGTTGCAACGCAAGTGTAATTCATAGCCCTGAAAGTGAAAAAAGCTGAAGTTTTCAACGTCACTGGCTGATCTCAAGAAAGTGGGTGCAAGTGCAAGTGCAAGTGCAAGCATTTTTCCCATATTCATGGGTTGGTTTTAAGTTTGTTGAGCAAGGTGTGATATTCCAAGTGCTGACATTTGCATTTTGACCGAAAGAACACCCACAAGCCATCTAAAATATGATATACTACACTTCTTAATGATACCAGACTATTGACAAACATTTCACTCTAACACTACAACCATGACATGTTTTGCACATATAACATATATGGAAGGCCACATGAAAGAGAGCAAGGGGTTTGCAATTGGCCCTGGGCTGTAGTTTGCCACCCCTGAGAGAGATACTTACACATGGAGAGGTGTCCTTGATTTAGGGCTGGACAATTAATCGCATTTGCAATATAATCGCAATTTTGAAATTCGCAATTTCGAAATCGCAGAGGTGTGCAATATTTTTGTTTTTTAACTGCATAGACTTAATGCATAGACTTGTTTGTTAGCTACACTCTGCACTATGTTAAACAAGGATTGGGGTTGGGGTTGGGGTTCAATTCAAGATATTAACTTGAATAAAAATATGTTGATTTATGAGAATAGTTAATTTTCTATATTTAATTGGACCTTGTGTACAAATATGCATACAAATGGGACATATTTGGTGCTTGTGGTTTTTATTGTGAAAAATCGCGATATTGGTTGAGAAAAATCGCAATTTTGATTTTTGGCAAAATCGCACAGCCCTACCTTGATAACATTATTTCTTTATTCCATGAAAAAGGGGAAAAGGGAAAAAAAGAGTGACAAGGCTCCCCCTGTTACTGTACATCTCTATTTGATATGAAACACTAAATGGCTTTTATGATTTTGACTTTATCTCTGAGAGGCAGCAGCTGCAGACTCAGAGCCTCTGAGTTCCTCGCTGCCCATCGACCAGCAGTGATTAAAGACTTTGACTTTCCCCAGCTGTCGTTTAAAAGAGAAGGGCTTCTAGAGGGACAAAGATTGCGCTGTAACAATGCCACAATAGGGATGATGATGACTGCCAGCCATTACGTCTTCACTCATTACTTCTTTTGAACCACACCGAGTGACAGGAGTGACTTTTCATAGCTATACAGTACATTTGCTTTTCTAACTGTTAAAGAGGGGGATTTTTTTTTCTCTCTCTCTCTCTCTCTCTCTCTCTCTCTCTCTCTCTGACCTTGCAACCCAACCCCCTTCATTCATTCTTCTGCAGTATGCTTGTGCACACGCGCGCGTGCGCACACACACACACACACACATATACACACACACACACACACACACAATAAAAAAAGAACAATGATCGTTATTCTCTAGGCAATGATTCAAATGCACACAAAACTTCTCTGAACATTTAGTGTGTACATGAATGAGCAAGCAATTGTAGTCTGAATCAGAAGAAAATTGAGTGAAGAAAAATGTTGCACTGTTACACACTGAATAATACATGTCATTTGTCATTATGTGTTTTTGGTTGGAGATGTAAGTTGGTGTGGGAATACTGTGTGTATAATTTTATTCTCTCTCTTTCTCTCTCTCTCACACACTCACACACACACACACACACACACACACACACACACACACACCTCTCTCTCTGAGTGTGTGTTTGTGGAAATAGTAGACGTAATAGTAGTACAGTAGTAGTAGTTTTAAAAGTAGTAGTTGGAATGGTCTTTGAAGAGGAGTACTGTATGCAGGGGCGGTTCTAGGCATTTTGGGGCCCTAGGCGAAATATGGGCATGGGGCCCTCAAAAGTCATTCTTGAAACACACACATACAAAGAATAAGGGCCACCCTACACGGCACCTGTTATCTATCCTTGCCGCAAATTGAGAAAAAAAAAGAATGTGCCCCAAAAAAACTTAACAATGAAACAAGCTTCAGAATCATGGAATCTAGTTATAAAAAACGGAATTGAATGATAAACACAGAATCAAACTGAATTATTTTTATCTTATTGTCCATATACTTATACTAGAACTGTTAAATTGCTATGCTTATATTTTTATTGCCCATTTTACATCTGTTCATATTTATTTCTGGTCAATAGACTTTTAATCTTGCACTGTTGCACTACTGGACTAATTTGCACCACTACCTTGACACACACCCCATACTGGACCACAGTACATTCATGCTCATCTCTACCACTGATCTCTAAAGAAAGTTATTCTTTAGAGATCAGTGATCTCTACCCTTAATATTTGTATTCCATTGTTCCTTTTAGTAATGTTGATCTAGTCATGTTGTTTTGTTGATCTGCTTCTTAACCTGTGTAGGCCTACACTGTAGTATATGTTGTGTGTACTTTTTTAAGCTGCTGGGACCTTCAATTTCACCACGGGGATCAATAAAGTATGTATCTATCTATCTATCTATCCTCTTTCTTTCTTTCTTTCTTTCTTTCTTTCTTTCTTTCTTTCCGCGTTCACAGAATAAATGCGATCGCCCACTTACAAGATAAACACGGTTTCTGCCCGTTGCCACGGTTTCTCCTCCACCACGCAAACATTTTCCTCAGAGGTCGAGGCCGTTACAGCAGGCTCAGGCTTCTTCAGAAATGAACTTATCTTAGGCAGTGTAGCTGCATTTTTCCTTCTCAGCACGTTTTTTCCTCTTAGTAGGCCTACAACCGCTGTCATAACTTTGCATCTTGACTTGCTCACTGTCAGTTTTGAATTGTCTAAGTTCGCGCTCCCGCACAGATTCTTCGTCAACGCGTCATGAACTAGCCCAATGTAGAGCAAGGGGTGTGTGTGTGTTAGGAAACATACTGTATAGACATTAATTCGATATTCTGATGCTATTTTGGTGTGTTTTTCAATTTATATAGCTGGCTAATTAACATCAGTGACAATTTAAAATTACATATATTGTTTGGTGTTCACCTAAGTGGCAGGGCTGACTGTTGGGGGGGCCCTAAACTTTGGGGGCCCTAGGCGACTGCCTTGGTTCGCCTAATGGTAAGTCCGCTCCTGACTGTATGTAAAGAGTGATTGTGTCTCTTCTGAGTTGTAAGGCCTCCTTTCATCTCTCTGTTCAAAAGAGAATCACAATTTGCATAAGAACGAACACACCACAAGCACAACACTGGAACTGCCTCCATGCCACTCAATATAGGTCAAGATTAAAGTCTGCCCTTCTCACTTTCAATGTGTGTGTGTGTGTGTGTGTGTGTGTGT
>JAGFZM010002157.1:50941-63450 GCA_017657215.1 Limnothrissa miodon | reverse complement strand
TGTGTGTGTGTCAGATGTGTGTATACCGGATGTGTGTGTGTTTGTGTGTGTGTGTGTGTGTGTGTCTGTGTATGTGTGCCTCTGCCTGAAAAGGAGAGTGCTGAGAGTGGCTCTAAGCAGCAAATCTATCTAGAGCCTGACTTCAATGAAGAAAGCTCCCCTACTGCTCTTATCTCTGAGCTCATGAGTCGCCACCATTTCATGTTTATGCAATCCGTGTGTATGTGTGTCTGTGGACGCTCTCTCGCTTTCTTTCTCTCTCTCTCTTCCTCCATCCCCCCCTCCATCCCTCTTTCTGATGCCACACACATAGGCTCACCAGAAGCCCGAGTCCTGCTCAAAGCATCCATACTCGTGTTTTGTGCAGTAGAGTCTATTATAGGGAGGTCCATCAGCATCAGGGTCCCCCTCACAGTAATGACCATGACTAGAAGCCTTATGCAGCAGAAACTTGACAAACTATTTTATGGCTGGCTGGCAGAGAACTGTTGAAGGCTTACATCTGTGGCCTGCTATTTTTTCCCACGCTTAGGATGAGGATCTAGTAACAAGTAACCATTATAAAAGATTTGGTATGGAAGATATGGAATCAAATCCATGTAAGCTAATAGCCATCATCATTACTTTTAGTAAAGTAGTATCCCAAATTAAAGAGGTTGGCTTCTGTCCAAGCTGAGCCACGTTTGATTTGTGTGCTATGAATGCATACCCATTGTCTGTTTATACTGTATATACTGTATCAAGGCCAAATCCAATGCATTTAATGATGCTGCTTCTGTAACTAAAATGATATGCATATCATGCTCTGCTACAGTCAAGCAGGATTTGATCCAGATCGTGTGCCTTCCATGTCTTGTTGGAGCCATATTAGGACTGTACTGTACCATAGCCAGATCACAATTAGATTCTCTCCATGGGTAGATGAGCAGTGCTAACTATGTTGCCTCATTGCTATAACAGAAAAAGAGTGCAGCACAGCATCAAAAAGTTCATCAGCTGATTTCTTTTCTTCATGCGGCCGCAGAAGAGGTGCGTTTGAAAAGTGAGCAGAAAATCCCAAGCTATTGTCTCCGAAAATGATGCTCACACCGATTAAAATCATTTACTTGTCCACAGACATACCACAGTTCTCTTTCACTTCTAGCCGAAAATGGATAGAATGAATGGATAATGCATGCTTCATGCTTTATTCTGCTGAATTTAACACCAACCCTTTTGAAAAAAGGGCAGCAAGCGTCTGCATCATGCGCACAAGCTGGCATTTGCCAGGCTCAGTGTGACGACAGAAAGGTTATAAGTAACCCTGCTTGCTTCCGCTCTGCCTCTTTTGCAATTTCATGCGCACACTGTTTTGCTGATCGTTAACTATTTTCAACCCGGCTTTAGCCCACACAAAAAAGCTTTTTTCAAAGCTCGAAGAAAGAAGATTTCCGTAAGATCGCTTGGATGGCTTCCCTCCTTCCCCTCTACCCGACCTGCTCCCGGGTGCCCGCTAGTACCTAGCTCCTCTCCAGTTAGCCCGCTAGCCGATCCTTGGCTATCAGCCCTGAGTTTAGCGCAGGGGACTATGGTCCCTGACACAGGCTCCCCCTCCCCCAGGTCTCTTTCTCCTCCACCCGAAGACATCGTCATGGAAGGAGTCGACGACAAAGAGATGGCGTCCTGGGATTGGCGAAGACATGTCGGCGGAGGGACATCCAGACGCACGTGGCACCCACATGGCTAAGCTAGCCCGTGAGCTAGCCAGGATGGCTACCCTAGCTGCAGCCATATCTCCTTGTTGCGCCTGTCACGGCCAACGTTCTTTTTGGCCAGGCACTGGAGCATCAAGTCGGCAGCTCTGGCTTTGCGACCAGTCCTCCCTAAGAGGGCTCCACCTCCACCCGCTGCTCCCGCGGCGCCATGAAAAAAAAAACTGCCGCTACCAAGTCTGCGCCTCCACCAGCCTCTGGTCAGCCAGCCTCCGCCTTGGCAATGCCCCCACGCCCGTGGACGTGCATTCTCGGACACGCGCCCGCCCAGCAAAGAGCATCGGCAGCGGCAACAGTGCTCCTGATGCGCTCTTGTGTGTAAAGCAGATGACATCGCGCACCCTTTGACTATTCTGCACATGTGTGCTTCCGAAGGCACGGGTCTCCGCTACGCGGCTCCCGGCTCGGAGCGTTTTCCCTCTCTGATTTGTCTTGTTCACAAGCCCAACGCATACACAGGCCCGTTTTAAACAGACAATGTTTGATGAGCCCTGACTTTGGTCGGTGGACCCCCCCCCCTTTTCTGTCTGTCAGCCCACACTGACCCGCGTGGGGTTGTCTGCACTCAGACACCCCTCTCGCGCGTGGCTGGCACATTCTCACTGCGTGACACCACAGGAGAGACACACCCTCTGGCGCGTCTGCCAGCCATTTCCCTAATGGCACAGTCACACACAGTCAGCTCTCTCTCAGCCAGTTCAGTCCGGCACCTATCAGACGCCGCATGCAGACGCTTCTCAGTTTCGCAATCAGCCTCTGCTTCTCTGTCGGTCCCCTCGTTAGTGCCACCAGGGGGCAGCATTGAGCTACGCATGTCAATGCTTCTGCCCAGTTAGGCCTCTCTGCTCAGTCAGAATTGGTCTTTTGCACAAGCTCACGTTGGGTTCTCTCAACAGTGACGAGGGGTTATCAGCTTCAGTTCAGGTGAGCGGTCAGTGGTGCCCTCAGAGAGGGCCCCGGTACTGAGACAGGAGCTTCAGGAACTTCTACAGAAGGGCACTATTCAGCCGGTCGTCCCGGCTCTCACGCACGCAGGTTGTTACAGAACGTACTTCGTTGTGCCCAAAAGACGGGCACTTTTCGCCCTATCCTAGACCTCTGAGCGGTCAATGGATGTCTCAAACGCCTCTCGTTCCGCATGCTCACTGGACGATCAATGGCTCAGTCCGTTCGTCTGGGGGACTGCATGGCCATGATAGACCTACAGGATGCCTATTTTCATAGGCATCGTTCCCAGGCACAGGCGTTTCCTGCGCTTCGCCTTCGAGGGCAAGGCATACGAATACGCAGTCCTACCATTCGGTATTCCACTAGCACCCCGATGCTTACGAAGTGCGTGGAGGCGGCGAACTATTAGGCGACTGGATGCTCCTCGCGGAGTCCAGCCAGCTCCTGTCGTCTCATGTTCACTTGGTGCTGCATCACCTGCACTCTCTGGGGTTCCTTGTGAATACTCCCAAATGTATGCTCTCTCCCTCTCAGGAGGTCGAGTTCTTGGGCGTGAGGCTGAACTCAATGAGAGCGACGCTCACCGTCAAGAGGCGGGAGGACATCAGGGAATGTCTTCGTCACTTCAGGCTAAGCGCCTGCGTCACGGCCAGGCAGTGCCTCAGGCTGACAGGCCTCTTGTGTGCAGCGGGAGTTGCCATTCCGCTTGGCCTTCTCCACCTACGCCCACTACAGCACTGTTGTGTCTATTCCAGGTCGAACCCCGCTCGCGTTGTCTCTGTGTCCAAGCGCATGTGAAAGACGCATTGGCGGAGGCCCACGACCTTCACCAGAGGCGGTGTGCTCAGAGTAGTGTGCCATCGCCGCGTGTTGACCACCGATGCATCCATGATCGGCTGGAGCGCTGTCTGTTACGAGAAGAACATGTTCTTGTGTGCACGGACAATGCCACAGTGGCTTGAATCGCCATGGCGGCGTGCAATCTCAGGGCCTACCACGCCTGGTGTCCAAGGTCCTCAGATGGCCGTCCCAGCATTTCCTGTCTGTCAGGGCAGCCCATCTGCCTGGTGTGCACGACACGGGTTTCGGACCTCCTCTCCGAGGCGTTCTGCGCGCGACAGACTGGCGTCTCTGCCCAGCAATGGTCTGCCAGCAGAGCGGGAGCACACAGGGTGATTTTGAGCGCTCCTCATTGGCCATCTCAGAGCTGGTTGTCTGACCTGGTCATGATGCTAGACGGCCAGCCAGTTGCGCATCCTCTCGTCTCACGCTTTATGAAGGGTGTCAGGCGGCTTCGTCCCTGCACTGAGCGTTATGTTCCCTCCTGGGACCTGGCTACGGTCCTGGGTGGCTTGGCTTGGCGCCTTTTGCCCCTCTAACGGGCATCAGTTTGAAGCTGCTCTCATTGAAGTGACTTAATTCAATTCAATTCAATTCAATTTTATTTATATAGCGCATTTTTACAAAAGGCATGTCACAAAGCGCTTAACACAAGAGGCCCAATGAGCAACAGGGGCAAGGAAAAACTCCCTAGCAGCGTTTTTTGTTTTTACTTGTTATGGTAGAGGAAGAAACCTTGGGCAGTTCCGACGGCTCAAGGGGCTAACCCAACTGCCTAGGGCAGGTTTTCAGTCTCTCAGATGGTGAGTAGTCCACTATTATTCCATTAGATACACATTACAAGAAAATTTTGGTAAATAAAGTAAAGTAATATAGGAGTCCCATTAGAATCCCAGGATATAGTCCCATGTCATTAGGCGCAGTCAATCCAGGGGCCAGCTAGAGGCTGTATCAATCATGTCAGGGTCATCTGTGAAGTTGAAGGCAGACCACCCAGGAAGCCAGAGATGCAGGATCAGGCAGTGGAAGGCAGGGGTGACCCTCAGCAGGGAGGCAGTGGCATGGACAGTGGAGTGGGTTGAGGACCATTCATGAGTGCCGCCGGATCACGTTGGAAGAAGGTCCCAGGAGAACCCAGGAGGTGCAGGCGCAGGCAGTGGAAGGCAGTGATGACTCACGTTAGGGTGGTAAAGGCATGGAAAATCAGAGAGGAGATGAGTTAGAACAGTCTCCATCAGATTTCAGAGATAGAGAGTTATATTACATGTGAAACCATATACAGATGCTGGCTAAGTGAAGAGAGAGAAGTAAGTGGAGAGGAAAGAGAGAGGAGGAGAAAGAATAGTGAAAATTGTACGGGTTAACAGATGGGTGGATTGTGGCGGCATTAAACTATAGCAGCATAACTAAGGTATGATGTATAACAAGCCAACACCACCAAAGGAAATGGTCAGTGGCCACCAAGCCCTGGACTTACAGCAGAGGCAGTCCTTTCCAATAATACCCTGAGGAGGTGTGGCTTACCATACACCATCCCTAACTAAAGGGGTCAGTAAATAGAAAAGTTTTGAGTCTAGACTTAAAGGTGTTGAGAGTGTCCGCTTGACGAATGTTAGAAGGGAGTTTGTTCCACAGGACAGGCGCACGATGGCAGAATGCTCTTCCTCCCATTGTCGATTTTGATATTCTAGGAATTACTAGGAGACCAGCATTCTGTGACCTTAGGGGTCTTGAAGGGTGGTAGGGAACAAGTAAGTCTTTAATATATGTTGGAGCAAGGCCATTAAGGGCTTTATATGTTAGGAGAAGTATTTTAAAATCAATTCGGCTTTTAACAGGAAGCCAATGTAAGGAAGCAAGGACAGGTGTGATATGTTCATATTTTTTTGTCTTAGTGAGCGCTCATGCTGCAGCATTTTGTATTAGTTGAAGGTTTTTGATGCAGCTAGTACCACATCCAGAGAACAGTGCATTGCAATAGTCAAGTCTGGAGGTAACAAATGCATGTATTAGTTTTTCTGCATCCTCAAAAGAAAGGAATTTTCTGACCTTAGCAATGTTGCGTAAATGAAAGAATGAGGTTTTGGAGATATGCTTTACATGACTATTTAATGAGAGGTCTTGATCAATATACACCCCAAGGTTCTTGACCTTTGTGTTAGGTGTGAGTGAGGTCACTAAGCTCTGATGATGGGGTAAAGTATTGGTCAGGTTTTTAGGGCCAATCAACATGACTTCAGTCTTATCAGAGTTTAAGCAAAGGAAATTCTTAGTCATCCAGTTTTTGATGTCACTGAGGCAGGCAACAAGTTTGGTTACTGGCGTACAATCATTAGGCTTCATTGAAAGGTATCGTTGGGTGTCATCTGCATAAGAGTGGAAGGTAATGCCATGTTTTCTAATAACAGATCCCAAAGGTAGCATGTAAAGGGAGAAAAGCAGAGGTCCCAGTACTGATCCTTGGGGCACACCATACTTGACTTCAGTGTGGCATGATGCTTCATTATGTGCATGTACAAACTGGTAACGTCCAGTAAGGTATGACCTGAGCCAGGCTAATGCAGAATCTTTGATGCCAATCATATGCTCAAGTATATGTAGTAGGATGTAAGTGTCGAAAGCAGCACTTAGATCCAGTAGGATTAATAATGAAATGCATCCATTATCAGATGAGATAAGGAGATCATTGTAGACCTTTACTAGGGCTGATTCTGTGCTATGGTATGCTCTAAAGCCAGATTGATAGGTTTCCTGAATGTTGTTAGCGTCTAAGAAGGTACAAATTTGCTTAGACACTATTTTTTCAAGAATCTTGGATATAAATGGGAGGTTGGATATAGGTCGATAGTTAGCCAGGACATCAGGGTCAAGGTTGGGCTTTTTGATTAAAGGCTTAATGACAGATGTCTTGAAAAGTTTGGGAACATGTCCTGCTACAAGAGAGTGATTTATAATATTAAGTATCGGCTCAGCTAGGTTAGGGAGAGTAGCCTTAAGGAGATCAGTAGGAATTGGATCCAGTAGACAAGTAGAGGCCTTACTTGATGAAATCAACTTGATAATTTCAGATATACTGGCAGGTGTAAACGAGTCCAGGTATGCTATAGGTCGGCTAGGACTTGCTGTTTCCATTATAGGGGAACCAGCTGAATTTGAGGTTTGAATGGTGTTATTCATTTTACCTCTAATAGATTCAATTTTATCATTAAAAAAAATCATGAAATCATTGCTGTCTAATGTTATTGGAATGGAGTGTGTCACTTCATTCCTACTTTTAGTTAAGCGCGATATTGTGTTAAAGAGGAATTTGGGATTGTTTTTATTATCATTTATAAGTGAGGAATAGTATTCTGTTTTTGCATTATTAAGTGCTTTCTTAACTGCCCTCTCAGTTAGCCCTGACTATTACAGTTTGCGCATGGAGATGCCAAGGTTACTCTGCGCCATTAACCCTTTTTCGCGCCCTAAGGTGCTCTCCACGGATCCCCGATCGAGGGTCATTGAGCTGTCTGCTCTACCTGAGTCGGGTGGCACTGTGCCCACTTCCCTGTGCCCAGTCAGGGCGCCGTGTGTGTACCTGGCACGCACACAGGATGTTAGGAAGACAAATCAGTTGTTCGTCTGCCATGGTGAGCGTGCGCTGGGCCAGCCTTTGTCTGCTCAGCGCTTATCTCATTGGCTTACTGAGGCTATTAAGCTCGCTTATGATGCAGCAGGTGTTCTCCCGCCTGACTGTGTTAGAGCCCACTCTACTCGTGGGGTGGCGGCCTCATGGGGCTTTGGAAAGGCGTCTCTATTCAGGATATTTGCCAGAACGCTTCTTGGGCATCTGGCAATACCTTTGCGCGTTTTTACTTCTGTCCTCAAGTGCCTGCGCAGGTGCACATGGCAAAAGAGGCAGATCGGAAGCAAGTAGGGGTTACTTAACCTTTCTGTCGTCATGCTGAGCCTGGCAAATGCCAGCTCGTGCGCATGACGCAGACGCTTGCTGCCCTTTTTTTCAAAAGGGTTGGTGTTAGTTAAATGAAGCATGCATTATCCATTCATTCTATTCGTTTTCGGCTTCTCGTTCAGAGAACCGGAGATACATAAGTAGGGTGACATCAGGTAAATTGGGCCAGTTTTTGGTAAATCGATTGGGACAATGACACAATACCAGATTTACCATTTTCATGCATTTGGGTGTGTGTGTGTGCCCTGTGAGTGTGTTGGTCAGTGCTCAAGTGTGTGTGTATGTGTGTGTGTGTGTGTGTGTGTGTGTGTGTGAGTGTGATTTCAGGTAAGCATTGGCTGTGCCCTTAGGGAGAATGTTCTTAATCTCTGCAGCCTTTAACAAATAGCTGGCAGTGAAAATAGAGAGAGTTCCACAATAGAGAGAGTTCTCACAGCCTCTGCTCCTGCACCCAGAGAAAAAATTAGTGTGAGTGTGTGTGTGTGTGTGTGTGTGTCACTTTCTAAAAACTAAGCACAAACCCAGAAGCCAGTCCTCTGTGTGGCATTTAGAGGGTGTTAAATAGGAAATTACAAATTGGCCTTCTGATGGATCAGCTGTTTTCTTTGGCATCCAGCACATGTGGAAGCACCTCTCTCTTTCTCTCCATTTCTCTTCGCGCTCTATGCTCCCTCTTGACAGCTACGCCAGACACACACACACACACACACACACAGACACACGTACACTAACACACACTACAGCAGCCCACACAGCTGGTTCCGGTTGCCTGTACAGTATATGCCCCAAAGGCCAAACACCCACTACAGCAGCAGACACGCACGCACGCACATACGCACATGCGCAGCGCGCACACACACACACACACACACACACCTGTGGTACCCTGTGTACCTCTACAGTGGGTACCAGTCATGGCTGCTACCATACAGGTGCCTGACAGACAACTTAGTGTTGCAAGGCGAGGCCTTGGTTACACAACAGATGCCTTAGGCTTACAGGGCATCTCCTCTCACAGCGGCCTATTGTCCAGCCTGTGGGTGGCTAGCAGGGCTAATGAGGAATTAGAATGGCCTCTCTCTCTCTCTCTCCCGCTCCCTCTCTCTCTGGAATGCTCAGTATCTTTCTCAGCTCTGTGTTCAGTATCTATATTTTGAACTCTGTCTCATTCTTTCTCTCTCTCTCTCTCTCACACACTCTTTTACACAGTCACTTTCTCTGGCAAAGGATTTCTTCCTTTCTTTTATCTATTTCACTCTGTCACTCCTGCTGTCCATCATTCCTCATATTCCTATGCACCAGGACTAGGCCTTCTCCGCACCCATAGGGGTGGAACTATCCCACTCACTCATTCACTCACTCAAACATTCATTCCCTTACTCACTCACTCACTCACTCACAACATCATTTGTTCACCCACTCACTCACTCAGTCACTCAAATATTTGCATAAAAACCTTCTCATATCTTTCTTCTATCCTAGACCTGCCATGCTCCTCCCACTGTGATGCTATTGGCTGTTAGCTCCCTCCATGCCTGTGACTGCAGATCTCTGACTGAGTGACTGCTGATGCTCAGCTTGTGTCCACTGCTGTGCTTAGGCTGTCACTGTAGGTCCTGTGACAGGGACTGTCCTTTTTTTAGGACTGTAATGGCTCCCATGGGTTGTGTGTGTTTGCGTGTGTGTGTGCGCATGTCCTCGTGTGCATGTGTGTGTGTGTGTTTTTGGGATTGAAGAGAATGACTTTGTGTCTCAGCTGCTCCTATGGTGGTTGCTTAAGAAGCAGAGCAGTTATTTTTTAGTTTAGCGTTTGTTTGTTTCAGTGAATGAATCTAATCCAAATATAATGTATTTATTTGGGTTTAAAGAGTGAAGTGATCTTAGGGAAACAAAACACAATCCTCTTTGCATGACATTATTTATTAATGTAAATCAGTGATGGGGGTCTTTTACAGGTTTCTAGAGACATACATTGATATATTCTTCACTTCACTCTTCTCCTTTTCTATACTGTTCCTGTCATTTTCCCTTCTCTTCCTCTCTATTTTCTTCTCTTCCATCTTTTCTCCCTCATTCCCCTCTTGTCTACCCCTGCTCTCGCATTCTTCCTCCTTTTTATCACCAATAACAGGCATGACCTTGCAGAGGAAACAACATTGCCACTCGTCTTGCCACTGGGCACTAAGCCATGGGCAGTGAAGCAGGCTGTATTGAGTGTGCTCTGGTGTGTCTGTCTGAGTGTGTATGTGTGTGTGTGTTTGTGCGTGTGGTGCGTGTGGTGTCTGTGTATCTGTGTGTGTGTGTCTGTGTGTGTGTGTGTGTGTGTGTGTGTGTGTGTATAGCTCGGCTAAGCACTGGGGACCCTCATCCCTCTATTAGTCTGCCAAAGCCAACAGCGGGCCAACTGCATGAGAGAAGGTGCGGGTGGGTGGGGGGTTGCAGGCCTCTGGGGCACCCAGAGATGGGTACTGCCAGGCTCGATGATGCCAGTGCCAGGTTGCCCTGCTTCGGACCTCTGCCAGGTCAGGGTTGCTCCCAGCATGCCTCCCATTTACCACTCGGACCAGATAAGCGCCTTCTGACCCAGTCGGCCAATTAATGCCCTCCGCCAGAAGCCTGCGGGCATACGCCCTCTGCCAACCTCTCTCTCTCTCCAACCTCCACAACGACTGACTCATCCTCTGTCCATCTCCCCTCTAGTGTCCCTGTTGTTAGTTTGTTGGCTTGTTTGTGTGTTTGTTTCTGATTGATTGTTTTCCTGTGTTTTGCTGTGAAAAGGCACAGAGCGTGGCCTGGGAAAAGATGCACTGTCGGGTTTGTTTGTGGGGTTTGTCTGTTTGTTGTTGTGTGTGGTCGTCCTTGGTGACTGTCCGCCCTTTGGTGCTGACCTTGCTGCGATTCCATTGTTTGATCTGAGTTTGTCATGTCTCTTTTTAAAAGTTGGAGAACAAACTGGTGAAATGAATCGGTGGGCTTTCTGTTTTAAGGAGGAATAATCTTGGAAGCCCCCTGAGTCTGTCTCTCTCTCTCTCTCGCTCTCTCTCTTTCTTTCTTCCTCTTTTTCTTTCTCTATCACAAGACTGGTTGTTATTCACTTTATAAGTTAAAGACCAAACTGGTGAAATGAAATGGTGGGCTTTTAAGAAGGAATAATCTTGGAAGCCCCCTGAGCCCCCCCCCCCCCCCCCCCCCCCCCTCTCTCTCTCTCTCTCTCTCTCTCTCTCTCACGCTTATTTTTTCCCTCTATCCCAAGACTGGTTAATATTCGCAACAATAGTGTATCATTGATGTAAACATTATTTCCAAGACCAATCTGGCTCCATAGAGAGAGTGCTGCCAAAACCAGCAGGACTAACAAAGGTTGGTCTGCCAGCGTTGGCGGTCATATGTGGTACGTGAGCCGACGCTCTGCCAGGGACAGGACAGGGACAGGCAGATTTGGTATGGAGGTCGTCACAGGTCTATTAGATTACAACAGATTACATTTGAGATTGCAGTACGTAAGGGGGGCTTCTGGTGCTGTTTATAACATTTGTGCCAGCCAGGCTAATACCACACACACACACACACACACACACACATGCACACACTAACACACGCACACACTAACACACACACATTAACTCACAGACACACATAGTTGTAGCCTTTCATTACCCATGTACAGAATGTCAATGTTCAGGTGGATCAGGATCATCTCAGGCAGCACTGCCTTTCACATCACCGGCTGTGTGATTTAGACCACATTTCACATTACAGTTTTTTTAGCCTATTTGAGATGATGCTCTAGTCTCCAGAAAATCTGTACAATTTTACCTTTGTTGCACTAGCGTTAGTGCTTGTGCTCCGACTGGATGGATTGTCAGGTCAAATGCATCAGCGCTTCGACTCCTTTTCTGAACAGGGAACGACCAACTTTTAATGACCAGACGCTCAGCTTGCGGTTCACAAAAAGTATTTTAAAACTCAAGGCCAATTTATAGAGTCCAGTCTCCCACTGCTTCACTGCTCATTCCAGTAGCCCTTTTGCACTGGCTACATTAGTCTTCAGTTCTGAAGAAGCTTTCTGGATGGAAAGTGATACGCCTTCAAGCTCAAAAAGAAGTCCAGTTGCCTTAACTAAATACTATGACTACCACAACCTGGATGAACGAGAATATTCACAGACTCAAATGATGTTTGCCAAAAGAGTATGTGATCTGTTTTAATAATCCAACATCAGCAAAGTTAGAGGGAAAGAGTGACCATGCATCACATGTGTGTGTGTTTGTGTGTGTGTGTACATGTGTATAATACCAGGTCTGCACGTGACAGTGATGATGATGATGAGGATGACCGCCGTGGGCGTAGCTGCACCCTTCAGTACCAGAATGCAATGCTTCGCGTCCTCACACACTTTGTGGCTGAGTCGGCGGAGGCCCGCGGTCAGCTGACCTATATGCTGGGCACTGATTGGCAGACAGACATCACAGGGTTGGTGTGGGACTTCCTGAAGGTGGAGGACCCGCACATAGTCCGCCTGCAGGAGGGGCGCAGACTGGTGGGAATAGACGCAGGCATGACGGCCATACAGGTATGTGTGTGTGTGTGTGTGTCAGGGTGTTTGTGTCTGCTTCCTTCTCTTTCTCTCTTGTGTGTATGTGTCTGTATCTCTTTCTTCTATCGTTTTTGTGTCTGTTTGTCTGTGTGTTGATGTGAGCACAACTGCATATCTCTATTTCTCTTTCATGCTCTTTCTTTCTTATGTGTGCATGCGTATTTGTGTGTCTGTGTGTCGGTGTGTTCTGCATCTGTCTCTGGACCCTTTCTTTCTTTCTTTCTTCTGTGTGTGTGTGTGTGTTTGTCTGTGTGTCAGTGTGTGTCTCCATTTCTCCCTTGCTTTTTCTTCCTGTGTGTGTTGGATGTTTGTGTGTGATTAGGGGACTTTTATGAACCGTGAAATCCACACAATAATACTTCAACATAATCTACTCTGACAGGAGACATAATTGGGACTGTCAGAAATCAGACCCCCCCCC
>JAGFZM010002157.1:19575-35862 GCA_017657215.1 Limnothrissa miodon | reverse complement strand
GTGTGTGTGTGTGTGTAAACGGTCATATATGAATTTGGTACCAAAGGGGTTAAAACCATGCAATGGTACATGTCTACCCACCCCTTTCCAATCTGCTGGGGTGTCTCTCCGGTCAACTGAAAACAATTGCAGGTCATAAATGTATGAAAGACAGTTTCAGAGGAGCTCATCCCCAACCGTCCACACACATACACACAAACACAAACACACACACACACATCAGTAACCAGTGACTGCAAAGCCACAGCTAGGAGATATTCAGCAGAAAACTTCGAATAACACCAGAGGAGTGAATCTATTACCACTGACAACTGCACCAGTTACAGTACTTCTCACTCTTTTTCATACACTCTACCGTATCGAACCTCTCATAATTAACACACACACACACACACACACACACACATTTTATACTTTTATTTGGATCTCATCACAGGGGAGGAATTACAGATACAAATAGCAATAGAAATACAGTATGCTGTAGGTTTGGACAGATGTGGTCGAACATGGAATGCATTTTCAATGCATCACTCCAGCACTACTGTGTAAGGGTAGTTATACCGTCTTTGTCTGTGAATGGATACCTACAAACTACCTACTACAAACACACACAAATAATATATAAATAGCTATACCAGATGAAGGCAGGACTAAACATGTAGTTTGATCCATATGAATATCAGTCCTTATGTGACAGCATGATCATTCTAAGCTTGTGTCACCATGGGGTAGGTGCGAGGACTGTTTGCTGCACACAGGATCAAAGCCCTTATTTGAATATATGTTTTTAAAGGACAGTGCACAAAAGGATGCTCCTGTCCCCCAATCCTAATACATGCTGTCACCGAAGTTGAAACCTATCCACATGCTCTCATCAAAGAATTCACCGGAATGTAAAATGGAGGAATATAAAAAATATGAAAAGGAGCTGATTTCTTTCTGTTCTCAGCACGAGTGCCGCCCACCAGGCATGGCCTCCGCAGACTTCACAAGAAAGAGGAGTTGTATTTTTAAACAGCCGTCTAGTCTCTCCCTCACCCTCTCTTTCTGATATATATATATTATCATACAATTTCAAAAACACCATACGCCCATCCCTTCTTCCCCCGTGTTATTTCACCCGAGAGCAGATGTCCTTGTTTGCGAACAAGCGACGGCAAGCAAAAAACACCTCAGCCAAATAAAAACATCACAGAGTAGCTGGGTAATTTATGCACACGTGCCAGCCACGGCAGGCTTTGTTACCTTAGGGGGATGAAATTGGCCTATTTACAGACACTGTTTGGTTGCCACAACCACATAAACTTGTCAGCCCTCAGTCTTCAGCACCACGGACAGGGTTTGCCTCCGTGGAGAATTTATAAATCCCCAAATGCATTGCTGATCTAATCTCAATTAACCACGATAACACAACTCAGCCACGTTGCTTTTCAGTAATTAAAAGTGTCTGACTGTTCAATTATCTCCTGCTCCATTTTCTGTCCCAGGGTTTGTGTGTGTGTGAGACGAGAGATGCTTGAAGTGTGTGTGTGTGTGTATGTGTGTGTGAGAAAGAGAGTACACAACACTGATGTAGTGGATGGAGTTTGTTCCTATTTAGGTACTTTAATGAGATTTTTAGTGATGGGGTCATATATTTTGCACTCAACAAGAGACCCTTTCAGCTGACTTAATAGATTAAAATGGACGAGAGAATTTAATTGAAGCTCATAATATCCAAGTCTAAAATAATATTAAGTCTAAAAAAACGTAGTTATAACAAAACTTTTTAGCAATATTTTTGTCCAATATATCACACTTTTGAAGTAAAGAGGGTGCTTGGTAGTGTCCAAAATACTGCAATTCCAGACTACAAGACATGTATTAAGTTTAACACAGTGACAACGTAAAACATGACAACTGTCAGACTTTTATTGTTACCAAGAGGTACAGGATGGTGTGACCTTGACAGTGCCACCACTGTGTAATGAGAGCAGCTGTGTGTTTGTGTGTTGTGTGACAAAACGGTTTCCATGCACGTGTGTGTTTATATGTGTCTGTGTCAACTGTTTGACGAAAACTGAACTGTTCGACTTAAGCTGAACTGGTACAGTATGTGCAATTGATTAATGCCTTGAGTGCTTGACTGACAACAGTTGGATGTTTTAGGCAGAAATGCCAAGCAACACCCTCTACAAATTACATCTCTAGGGCCTTTTCTTAACCCTCCCCCAACACACACACACACACACAAACACACAGTGCATTTAGGCGATCTAAAGAAGTCTCAGGATGGAATAAATAATGAGAAAAGTAGCAGCAGACACCTCCACCTAAGAGAACTGCTAATGTATGTGTGTGTGTGTGTGTCTGTGTGTGTGTTCATGTGGAGGAGATTTGATATATGAATGTATGTACGATAGTTTGTGAAGTTCAAACAAATCTGTCTTTCTTGGCCTTCTGGATGATCCAAAGATGTCAATCAACTGGAACAATCGTCCCACTTGAAGAAGAAATGGAAGAAATGGAGCCCTGTGTGTGTGTGTGTGTGAGAGAGAGAGAGAGAGAGAAAGAGAGAGAGAGAGAGAGAGAGAGAGAGAGAGTAGCCACACACAAAAGCCCCAGCTTTGGTGATGAGGAACTCATTTCACACCCGGTCTGATGAAATCAAGCAGAAACACCACACAAAATCTTTCTCACAAAAACTTGTGTGTCTCTTTCACACACACACAACCTTTGATTCCCTTTATCTTGATCCCACACACATACACACACACACACAACAAGCATGCATTAGTTTCATCACACACTCCAGTGAAGTGGTGTTTACAGACATAAATCTCTTCCACATATGCTTTCACAATCCATAGTCATTCACAAACCGAGAAAGAGAGAGGGAGAGAGAGAGAGAGAGGGGTGTGTGTGTGTTTGGGGGAGGGGGGGGTGGTTGAGAGAGGGGGATGGCACCCACAGATATTCACACACATCTTCTTTTGATCCAACTTCATCAGACAGACACATATCCCACAGAAGTGTTCATATTTGCATACAACACACATATATAGTGAATAAAAACACGCAGCGGACTCAGTTAAAGGAAGATGCATTTTAATGGGTACAAAACAGAAACGACAACAGACACACTACAGCACTTGTGATTAGACGCTCAGTCAAAGCCGCTCATTACCATAATGAGTGTGGGAGAGATAAACCCATTTCTGCCAAGCCCCTTACCCTTACTTACGTACAATCACACAGACCACAGGCGGGTGGGCAGGGATGCAATCACCACTCGATTACTGACATACCCACAGGGGCTTTTGTTTGGAGACGGCTTCCCCCACTACCACTGGATCATATCAAAGCAGATCACCATCAACATCCACACAGGCTTCTCAAAATAGCAGAAAAAACAAGACTGAGTAATACCATGTGGCTTGTTTCCTCTGACACAGAGTGAATCCAGGTGTGCCCCCTTAGCTCGGGGCTAACAAAGATAATCAGGAGCGGAATTCAAGCCAGTTAAATCTTTGCTGCTTCAGAGCTTAGAGTTAAGGGAAACATTTGGGCAGCCTTTCACTGCAGGTAGGCCAATTCTCTTCAAAACTTGTATGCATATATTTAAGTTTTTGATTGGATGTATTTTTAAAAGTGCCCAGATCCAATATATTTACACTCCTTGACTCTTGAAAACCCTGAAAAAATGTGCAAATGTGAACTTGTCTGTGGAGTGTGGAGAGGAGAATGTTGGATTAGGAGCTGATCAATATCGAAGAACAAAAGCTTCTAGTACAAAATGTTAAATAAGAAAAGAATGAGAAGGTGTGTCAGGAGGTATTCTTTAGGCCTTGGTGGCCTTGTCAGTCGTCTGCAAACTATCATCCACCACCAGATGACACACACAAAGGCATAGCTGTAGAGCTGTACAGCCAACAGACTGTAACGGGCCAATCCCAGCCCTTAAGGTCCGCATCGCTTGTCCCTGCTGTCTGCGTTTGCTGAGTTAGAAAGTCTGCGTTTGCTGAGTTAGAAAGTTAGAAAGGCCTCGGTTGCCCAGTGTTTGCTGTTCTAGCGCGTTGAATCTAAGTTGATTTGGGCGGGACATGTCGACTATAAAGATGTCCCATGAAGAATGTGCGCTCGTAGGTTTTGTCCATGGTTGGAGACAGTTTTTCAGAAGTGTTTTTTTTTCCGGTTTATTGCAACTTGTTGTTCATAACTAAGACTAACAGACTAACTAAGACACTTCAGCGTCCCGACGTACTTTTGTCGGGACATGGGACAGGCCACTCTAAAATAGGGACTGTCCCGGTCAAACCGGGACGTCTGGTCACCCTAAAAAGCCTATCCATAGGTGAAATGTCAAATTTGTGCAAAAGTGATATCTTATAGCAACAACACCTCATCCATGTTGAGGCATTACCGTGCATAATGGCAGAACTGATTCTGATGGAAGGTGTGTAAACAGTATATTTACTTACTGTTATTAAATTATTTACTTACTGCTATTAAAGCTTAGTAAGTTGGTTTGTTCCCTTGGCTTAAGCTTCAGCTTCCAGGAAACAAGAACTGGATCAGGCATTGCTTGACATGATTTTGTCACTTAACCTCTCCAGTAGGGTTGGGTACCGAAACGCGGTACCAAAAGGGACCGACGTAAACGGTAGTAACCAGACCGAATAAGAACGAACATTTCGGTGCCTGACTTTTTTTTTTACCGCCACCTGGTGTTCCGGTGTCAATTTGCATGACAGTGCCGCTACTCACACTTGTTGATCAGAACTGATAAGTGAGAGGGTCAGTAAAGATGCTCCAAGGTTCAAAAGGTTTGGCTGCATTTCACGTCTAAGGATGCAGACTCTGCGACATGCATCAGATGCCATAAAACATGTACATGCAAGGGAGGTAACATGTCGAATTTGATGAAACATCTGGCGACTCATGGAGTTTATTTAAAAGCCGAACAATGCACCGTGTTTGATAACCTACGTGACGCAAGGCCATGCACTTCAGTGTCAGCCACGTCGGACAAATTGAAGAGAGTCCCAGCCCTGTCGGTGTGGTGGTGGACATCACCGATGATGATGATGACAGCAGCCTTTCCTCTTCAGGTAACGTTAAGTCTAGTAATTTAATCCAACCGCAAATCATGCATGTCAAGTAGGCTAGAAAACACCGTTGCCATTCAACAGCGCGAGTGACAACGTTTGCTTTGTCCATTCAGTGTCCGCGGACTTTATGCTTAATATGAAACTCATAACAACTTGTGTATGTATGCAGAATCTTTTTAAATAACTTTCAACGCCAGATTTAGCAGGCGCAATTTGCAACTACACTGGGACTAAACAGATAGGTTAACGTTAGCTAAAGATTGTAGGCCAACTGTTAACGTTACATTAACGTTAATTGTGTTCGAGGTTACACCTACACTTGAGATACAAGGCTATAGCCTACCGTGTATTAAATATTTCTGCTACTGATTAGTGTCAGATATTTCCCTGCTTAAAGTAAAAGTCATAATATGTGAAGACAAAATGTTGAATTTATAATCAGAAACGTATGGGTAGGTTGGTAAGGTATAGGCTACCTGTGTTTGAGGCTATATGGAGAGGGGGAGGGGGACAATTGTTTGAGAGGGCTGATGTAAAGTGTCCTCATCAGTCAGAAAAGCCTCTTTGAATGTGCAGTACTGTTGTGCAATATCTTGTTCAATATTTGTGTTTTATATTTGAATCTATTTTAAAAGTATTAATGTCCAGTATAATACAATTTTGATACAATATTGTTTTATTTGTATACAGCATAATTTTATTTTAATTTTATATATTGGTTTATTTATTATTACTACTACCATGTGGTACTTGTATTTATTTTGTTTAAAGATTTAAGTTAATATTGTGTTAAATGGAAATAAAAGGGAATTGTTTTTTGACAAAGTGTGTTTTTTTTTTTTTTTTAAGTACCGGTTTGAGAACCGTTTAAGCACCGGAACCGTTTAAACAATACCGAGAAGGCACCGGTATCAGATAAAACCCAACCGATACCCAACCCTACTCTCCAGTTACAAAAACATCTCTTCACTGATCCCCATTTATATTTATGTTACAAAAGCACTTTATCACATTTGTACATTCATCACAATAATTTCACCCCCAATAATAATTTAAATATATATTTAATTATTAATAATTAAATCATTATGATTTATTATTACCAGTATTTATAGAAATGTACCACAATTGGGAAAGTGCCTGAAACTTCCTTAAATAAGCATGGTGCAATTTTTTCCTTTTATATTTATTCACCACTAGATGGCCTTAGTAAGCATTTGAATCTTAAGTGAGGCCTCGTTAAATGAACCTTTTTGCAACACATTTTGGTGAAAAGCTTCAAAGCTTCAACAAAGCCTCATCTTGCCATCACTAGCGGTAGGCCTATTGTTGACTGTCTACAGTGTGTTGACATCAATATGACAAAAAGGCATAATTCCAGCTTAACTCCCCAAATGGACTACTGAAAAAAAAAATGCTGCTTGTAGACCATACATTAGTGATGGCCACATCGTATTGAGACTTCGAATGAAGTCTTGAGCATTTCACATATTTTTTATCCGACGCTCCGTATTGAGGCGTGTGTCAAAATGGGGAGATCACGTGACGTGACGTTTGAGGCCTCGGTTGTCGCACTTGCTGTGCTAGCGCGTTGAATCCAAAGACTGTATGCGGGACATCTCGACTATAAAGATGTCCCATAAAGAATATGCGCTGGTGGGTTTTTGATAGCCTAGTGGTTGGAGACAGTTTTCAGATGTGTTTTTTTGCGGTGGATTGCAACTTGTGCTTGTACTAAGACTAACAATAGAGATGGACAAGAACAAGAAGAGGAAGTTTTCGCCTGTTTGGGAGTTCTTTGATCAGATATCTCGCAGTAAGGTGGTAACGCAATAGTTTAAAAGGCTAGACAGTGTTACTTAACGTGTAAAGATATTATCAGTAGCTTAGTGTCGTCATATGTTAAATTTACTTATAGGCCTACAATATCCATCAGTGAAATGTCAAATTCACTCCCAATTATAATTTTAAATATATAATTATATATTATTGATTATATAATTATATATTATTTCCTGTATTTATAGAAATGTACCACAATTGGTAAAGTAGGCTACCTGAAACTTCCTTAAATAAGCATGGTGCAATTTTTTTCCTGTTATATTTATTCACCACTAGGTGGCCTTAGTGAGCATTTGAAACTTAAGTGAGGCCTCATGAAATGAACCTTTTTGCAACACATTTTGGTGAAAAGCTTCAAAGCTTCAACAAAGCCTCATCTTGCCATCACTACCATACATAAGCTGTTATCGCAGTCAATGTAGAGAAAGTCACGATCTACGAAAATAGCTTCAGACAAGGTCCTTTATAACATTGCATGAGCACTCAGACACAAAGTCTTTTTTTTATGTCTCACTTCCTTTAATCCAACACTTGTCACTCAGATGTAGACAGCAATATGTTAAAACACAAATGCCACGAGCCCGACGAGACAAGTCATTAGCTAGTACCAGCCTTCACATGTCCACTGTCTTTAGTGATGTCCAGGTCCAGGCTATATTTGCACTCGCAACACAGGCTTGGATCACAGACCTGTCTAGTCTCTGTCTGTGTGTGTAGTCTACTGATGGATATTAAACAGTAACACATAGACACAGAGCCACTTTTTACACAACCCACGAGAGAGGCTGAACCTTATTCACACGGTTGAGCTAAAGCTAATTATTGTAGTTCTGGTGTGAAATACTAATGAGTGCACAGGGTTCAGCTGTTGTGTGTGTGCATGTGTTTTCATTCTCCGTGCCGTAATGGAGGCAATTTGCGCAGGGGTTAACATAAGAGCAACACAAATCAGAGTGTAGTAGACGCTGAGAGTGTCTACTAGATGCAGAGTTGATGAGAGAGGAAAAATACACATGCACACACACACAAAGTGATTTTTAATTGCTAGGTTGGAACAGAATTCTTCGCATTCGTCTTGTGCATATTGGTAAAAAGAACACTTCTGTTTTAACTTGCAGACGTCCTTCATTTTACAGAACATAATCACTTAACAGGGTACGAAACACTGCTGTTTGGATGAACACAAACAAACATCACACCACAGCATGCAATTCATTTTCCACACCCCAGCAGGATGGCACTTTTCTCAGTGTTTTCTCTGTTAGTCCAACGCTTTCGTTCTCCTCTCCATTTACATTATCCCTTAAACGGACCTTTCCTTTCTATCAGTTAGGCACTCAGAGGTTTCACTGCAGAGATTAATAGGTTAATACACTGATTTTGTAAAAAAAAAAAAAATCTGTTTAAGGTTACAAGTGGGAGGGCTAAACATTCATTCAACTTTCTCATTCAGTCATTCTAATTTATTCTAGGTAGTATTTCACAAATTGAAGTCAATAGGTGCAGTCGATACCCTTTTTTTTCCTCTCTCGATAATACCTGTGCACCTGTGGTTGATAATGAGCGCTGCTTATGTTTGGGAAAATGACTGTATGCCTTTGGGCGTCCTCTCCCTTGGTTAGATTTTTCTGCCTGAAGGCTATTAGCTTGCAGGCTGCTGGGATGCCACCATCATTTCACACCAATTTCATTCGATGTGATTAATAAAAACTCCACGATGAGGGGACAGCTGGCCTCTTCACACACTCAGATCTGCTGTGTCCATTTTCTCTTGTTTATTCAGTTCTCTATTTACACACATGCATATGCGCGCACACACAAACACACACATATACACATACACACACACCCCCCCCCCCCACACACACACACACACACACACACACATATACATATCGGATCAAAAAACACAAATCAGAGTGTGTAATTATAATGGGTTATGATGGTGTTATGTTGTGCAGGTCGCTCCAGAGGGAGTGTCCAGTATAATCTTGCTACAGAGTTCAAGTTTAATGTGAGAGATTCCTCAAGTTAAGGGAGAGAAGCAGTGGTTAATAAAAAAGGATGGTGATTTTGAAAGAGGTATCATTTTTTAGGACTTGCACAAAAACCTATCAGCAAAGAACTACCAAAAATGTCTTTTGCAGAATGATGTAAAACTAATTCTTATACAAACATCACGTTCAAACTAGCCATATTCCAGAAGTGCAATTTATGGGAACGCAAAAAACAAACAAACAAAAAACACACAAAATATCAAAACAATAAAAATACACTAAACAAAGAGGCAAAACAAGCAAACAAAGAAACAGCAGAGTCAAATAATAGAGTGGATGAAAAGCTTTTCCAAAACAAACAAGAACACTACCAAACTCCTGCAATGCTTTTCTTTTGACTCGAGGTATGGAGTGATTTCACTCTGCAAAAGAAGCTACAAATACTTCTTTGTTTTCTGAAGTGCCAGTCATCACTGATCATTTTCACACACACACACACACACACACTTTTGAGTGCCGGGCACGATTGATCATTTTCACACACACACAAAAACACACTCGCTCTCTGAAACATGCAACGAGGGTCAAGGCACCTGTAATCTCAACGTTCTAAACGTCTTTCACCTCCATCGCCTTCACCTTCTCTTGAGTGGCTTCCTATGAACCTTGTGCAAAAGATCCTTGCCTACCATGCAGTGGATGTTCAAAGGGGGGTAATAAAAGAAGGGGGCAAGTATGACAAAGTAAAACAAAAAATAAAGATATTTATCAATATCTTAATAATAATAACAACAATCCCCAAACAAATCAAAACAACAACACACATTGTTTTTTAGGACACAAGAAAAACAATCCAAGGAAAAGACTGTAATAGGAGGCACTTCTTTTTGGCACTGACCATGACATGTTGGGTGGGTGGGTATGGGGGTACAGGGTTTTGAGATGGTCAGGTGGCGACCTCTGAGGGATGGGGTCAAGAGCTGGACACGGAGGGCCGGTGGCTGCTTACTGGACGGCCCTTCTGCTTGTCATATTTGACAGACACGATGAGAAATAGAAGCAGTGTCACGCCCTGGATGCCAGCCAGCAGAAAGAAGTAGTAGTTGAGCTTGCATTCGTTTATGTTGCCTAGAGAGAGAGAGAAAGAGAGAGAGAGGGGTAGTTCAGCTGGGAGTAAAGGGGGATAGCCGTCCAAGGAGGCCTGAGTGACTACACAAACTCCAAAGAGGATTCCACAAACAAACATCTTTGTTTGTTTTTTATTATTTATCCACATCCTATTTCCTATTTCCATATGGTTTCTCAAATAGTTAGCCGTCTATCAATGGTGACATAAAATAAAACAAAGATATTTTCTAAGCAGATAGTAGGAAGGCCTATAACGTATGGTAGAAGAATACTTGGGAGCCCTTCACTTCACAGTGGATTATGAATCTACGAATGAATTTACTACGAGCTGTGATGTTAGTGTTTTTCCAGCCAGAGAGATTAAGTGCACGTACTGGGTAGGTATCAACTCGTCTAAGTTAAGGGAAGAAAACAGTGTAGTATGGAAAAACTGTGATGTGTTCTGAAATTGTTATTTGTGCTTTCTAAGCACAAAACAGTTTACGGTTACAGAACGCGCTTTAGGATATTGAGTATTGTGTTCTCAATTATTACATTTTGGAACACTGGAAAAATGTTAGCATTGAATACAGGTTAAATTCAAGTTAATAGTAATATAATCATACCACTAGCAAATTTCAATTTGATCTACGGCTTCTAACTGCCAGACTGCTCCTATAAAAAATCCCAGTCCTTCTTCGTTGTAGGCCTAACTGTTGTATTAGTCACTGGAGTATTAGGCAAGGCAAGTTTATTTGTATAGCACATTTCATACACAAAGTAGCCAGTTCAATGTGCTTTACAAAGATAAAAATAAGATTAAAACAAACAAATAAGATTAGGACCAAGTAAAGTTAAAAAGAATAAAGGGTTGATAAAGGACAGAAAATAAAAATAATTTAAGAATAAGGATTTCCCCAAATTTACAAATCTGTAACCTACAAATGTGATCCTATACATCCAGCAAACAGAAGCACTCCTGTATTGCAATGGTAACTATTTAGTTAATTAGGTAGTCATGGGAAGGTGGGGAACTCAGCTGAAAACGTCGGTCTGCCTGTCGGGCGGGCTTCTTTGACATCCCTCAGCTGTGCCGAGTCCTCTTAAGGCCGTAAGCCGAGGCACAGCCATAAAATTTTACTACAAGGAAAAACAGCACTAACCCCACAGGTGCTCTGTAAGGCAATCACAAATATAAATAGTAGCCACCTACGAGTGCTCTTCAGGAAGTTAGTTCCAAATTATTAGTATGATTACGAAATGGTTACTGAAACCATCATGTTTTTAAGGTCTTGGTCTTGATTGTGAAAAGCTCAGTCAGAGTCAGCTTCTTCAAAGACTCAGCCTCCATTGCTTAAAAAAAAAAAAGGTCTCGGTCTCAGCCCTTCAAAGACAGAGCCTTGTGTGTGGTGTGTGTGTGCCCCTATGAGTATGACTTTGTTCAGATTTATTATATTCAAGTCTTTCATCTACTCCGCTTCAAATTGGTCTTTTTTTACTTTTCTTGATATTTCTCACCTTGGATTATATTCTATGCACACCATTGTGTGTGAGAATATCGTGATTGTTATGGTCATTCCAGTGAAGCTCATTGAACTGAATTGATTGAGTAAATTAATAATGTTACAAAGGAAGACAGAGAAATAGAGAGAGAGAAGTCAGAATAAGTGAATACATTTGGGAATGACTAAGTATGTGGACAAATGAATTCTGCATTACTGAATGAATTTTGAATGAAAACTGAAATGAATGAACGATTTAAATGAATGGTGTTAAGCGGAGATGCTCAGAACAAAAGCAAAGTGTTTAAGAGATTGTTCAAGAGGGGATGGACAGCGATGAGAGAGAATGAGTGCAACAGAAAGAATAAGGCGGACAGGGAGAGGGCAAAGGGCAACAAGTAATAAGAGACTGACAGAGAATATAGCAGAGAGAAGAGTTGAGAGTGGAAACATGTCACTAAACACAGGATATTGACTAAGAGTCAGGGCACGATAGATACACAGCAAAGATATATAAGGGAAACAAAGAAAAACGTGTAAAAATAGAAAAAAAGGAAGAAAGAAATCCTGACAGGTGGAGTGACACCAACACCCACCCACCAACCCCCTTTAAACACCCCCTCAACAACCCCTTCTGCAGAAGCAGAAGAAACTTAAGAAGAACAATAGTCCACAATAAATAAATAAAAATAAAAGAAGCAAGGTGAAACAATCAGAGGACTTAATGGCAAAACAGGCAATCTTTTTACTAGCTTTGTGGTAACTTTTGTAATTAAATGGCTCATTACAAGTTGAATGACTCTACTAGTGTAGACTTAACAGTGAACTACATTTGACGGATCTGAGATGGTGAGGCAGTAAAAAGGTACTGAAAACGGGATGATTACTTATGGTACGGCTTATCACTCAAAGTAATGCATGAAATCAATCGCCGCTGGTTCCTATTATTTGGTTTGCGAACAAATTCACATGAATTGTTGAGAATGTATAATGTTATTGTTATACCTTTAAACCCTCAAGGACAGGTGAAGCCTTGACATCAAATCAGGCAGGCAGAAATGAAAATAAAGAGGACTTTATTGATTTGAATATTACTTATCATAATATGTTTGCTATCTCACCTGGCCTTTCTGCAAAAGTGTACTGGCACACACGGAAAAGATGCTTTGGTACACTAGAGGCCGTAAGTAATGTTTGTTTCATAACAGGCATTAGGCATGACGCAGAGCTCTCTCTAAAGCAAACATACTCAGACTCGTGGGTTATTGCTTTTCTAAAACAACTGGCGTGGTTTCATTAAAGGAAGATACAAGAACAAGAAATGTAGCAAATTATTCATAGAACATTCCTTTGCAGAGAATTATATTTCCTCTAGCTGAATAACGCACAAGCACTGCCATCATTCACCTGCCTATGGCACAGCAATATCGTACAAAACGTGGTTGGATCCAGGTTATAGATATGACAATGGCATGAAACATGTTTCAACC
Organism: Limnothrissa miodon; assembly: GCA_017657215.1. NCBI lineage: Eukaryota > Metazoa > Chordata > Actinopteri > Clupeiformes > Clupeidae > Limnothrissa > Limnothrissa miodon. The sequence goes on along the minus strand of JAGFZM010002157.1, from coordinate 22,834 downwards.
AATCACAACAATGGACCGGAACTATTTTAGGTTAATGCACTGCGATGGTTGCATGCCCTGTCCATGAGGGTTTCATACAGAGGATGGGTAGAACTGTTTTTGCTGGTGGTGATGTGTGTTTCAACATGCACAGTAGGGCGAGTACTGATAACCTTGTCGTGGAGTGTATCTGCCCCCCCCCACAAAAAGTAATCTATCCAGTCTCCAATACCGCTTATCTTTAGCCCTCTGGAGTCATCCTCACATAACACACACACACACAGTCAGGGAAAAGTCAATGCTACAGGCAAAAGTTCTGTAATTCCTTTCAGCACTTCCCTTGACAAGAGGGAAAATATGCTACTAACAGCTATTGGTATGTGTAAGTGTGTGTGTGTGTGTGTGTGTGTGTGTAAGTGTGTGTGTGTAGCTTCTTTACCTAAAAGGCTGGGGCTAAGTGTGTTTAGCTTCTTTACCTAAAAGGCTGGGGCTAAGTGTGGAATATTAGTTCCCTTTATATGATAAGGGCGCAGCTGCTAAGGAATTCATCTCTCGTTTAACACACACGCGCACGCACACACACACACACACACACACACACACACAGAGCTTTCATGACTGAGTAGGAAAAAGGCAAAAAGGAGAGCAGAAGTAAAAATGAGGGCAAAAAGTGAGGGGGGAACAGGATGAGTGCTGACAACAAGAGGATGAGCGAGAGAGCAGAGAAAGAGAGAGCATATCTGTTGAGCTCAGACGAAGTGGAGCACAGGGCCTCCAGGGCTGCAGGCTCTCAGGAGGATGAGCTAATCAAAAAAGCCCAGGCAGAGGCCTCCGACATGGGGCTCTTTCTCCCCTCCACTGACTCCGCTCCTAAGCATTGAGGGCTGTGGGGGATGGGGAAGCTCACTCGTCCAACTGGTGGCTACATGTAAGGCAAAGGCCGGTAACTAAGTCTTCGACATAATGCTATTGGCCAACTTACAACATTTTTTTGTGCAGAAGAGTGTTCAAAAGAATATGTGAAAAAAATGTATATGTGAGAAAGAATGAAAACATGTTTTTCTGAGAGCATGAGATATGACAGAGGAGAGAGAGAGAGAGAGAGAGAGAGAGAGGTGTATGACGCACATTCACACAACATGTGTGTTTGTTTATTGTTTTTCTTTTCTTGTATGTCTTTTATATCTTTTTTGTAAAACTTTGCCATACAAAATGCAAACATGTCATTCCAATAAAGCATATTTGAGCTCAAATTAAGAGGGAGAGAGAAAGAGAGAATGTACAAGAACACGAGTATACAAGAACTCATGTCCTTGGTATGGGGATACCGAGCTTTTATCAATGTGTCTTGTGCTGAAAGAATGAAATAGGTCAGCCTCTATTTAATAATTGGATGTAAGGGCCAATTCCAAGTCCCTGGTCTTGGGGGAGAACTCTACAGGGACACAGAGGGAGAATAGATAGGGAGAGGGGAGGGGAAATTTACGCTTGTGTAATGTGTGGGATATGTTTCACCTTTTACTCTGCTTTCCATAGTAATAATTTAGGGCTTGATGTTAGAGGGTTCACCAAACCGATTACCACATTTGAAATGCTGTACATGTAGTACACACAAACACACACACACACACACAGGTACCTACCCACTCACAAACATATGTTTGTCTCACCACCATAACTTCACACACACACACACACACACAGTACTGTAATGTCTTCACAAGATCAAACATGACCTATAGCACTGCTTAGCTGTAAGCTATATGTCTCAAACACATTGAAAGTGGTGTGGCTTCCTGTGTGTATGTGTGTCTCTAATGTGATGTGCTAAAATCGAGTGTGTACTGTACCCGTGCTTTTGCCAAAAAGCCCTACATACAGACATAAATGCTACATAAGCGGACGCCACTGTTCCAGGGCTGGTCTTTCATGGCCATGAACAGATGAGTGTGGGACAAGGCCACAGCCTTACATAGGAGCTACACAAATGTTACTCTAACCTTTTAGAAATGCCATTGACGATACACTGTCAGTAGAGCAGAGGCTCCTCCCTGCTATATGTCCCTAATGTAGCAACTTGCAACTTTGTTGCAACTTTAAGATTAAAATCACACATTCATTGCTAATGCACAGAAATAAAGAAAGAATCATTTTTTTTTCATTAGAAACAAACTATATTGGTATTCACAGACATTTTTTTTATATAATAGACCTTATGCATCTGCATTTTAAACCTAATAATTACATACAAATCCTACAGTTTTGTAATGGAGCAATCTTCATGTCAGGGGGTCAGCAACATTCATTATTTCCGAGAAACATTCTATGTAAATTCACTCAAAAATGAAAACTCACAATGTGTTCTTTTTAGATGTGTTTGTGTGTGTGTGTGTGTGTGTGTGTATGGTGAAATATAAGTCTGTGAAGTTATATAATGTAAGTATGTGAGTTAGATAATGACTAGAGTTGTTTCTTAAAGCTATAAAGATTTAACTGAGTAATAGGATAAGGAGAATAGGACAGATGAGTTCCACTGTTACATTGCCCTATCTATGGAAATAGTGTGTGTGTTTGTGTTTGTAAGGAATGGTATGGTAAGTATGTATAGGTGTGGTTGTTAGTGTGTGTGTGGCTTTTTATGTTTACTAAAAGCCTTGAGACCATAAATCAACATAAAATGAAGGAGTAAGCAAACTGGTCTGTAGGCCCGTGCCAAGAGCTTGGAGACGGGCCGACCGCTCATCACGACCCTGTCTTATCTCTGAACGGGGTCAATTAGTGTTCACATTGAAAGAACAGCTCAGCACAAACACACATCTGCCCCCTTTCTTAATTCGCCCGACAGTCTCTCAAAGTGTGTGTGTGCGTGTGTGTGTCTGTGAGGTGAAGTACAAGGCTCAGTTTGAGTTGCTCCCTCACTTTATGTGTGATGGCTGTAGTGGTATTTGAAAGAGAGCCTGGCGGTCCAGAATATCGCTGGGATGTCATATGGACCAGGGGAAGTTTGGCAGCTTCCCGTCCTTGAAGGTTTTGCCAATATCTAACCAGTGAAGCATTACCTTTCTAGTACAAGGAAAAAAAAAACAAATTAAAGAGGAGTAATATTCACACACACACACACACACACACACACACACACACACAAACAAACCATGCTTGAACAGTCAAATGCACTTTTTCCAATCAATAGTTGTACCATACTTGTTTGCCAAAAAAACATGGTTGTGTATTGGCAAGAGAGGGAGATTGTGTGTGTGTGTGTGTGTGTGTGTGTGTGTGT
>JAGFZM010002156.1:599956-612435 GCA_017657215.1 Limnothrissa miodon | reverse complement strand
GTGTGTGTGTGTGTGTGTTGCCCCCCTTCTGCCCACTCAATCTTTCTATCAGGATAAATGAAATGAGCTCCAGCTGGTCCCCAATGCTAATGATATAACCTGTTTACTCACACTGGCCTGATCCAGCCTGGCACAGAGGCACTGTAAGAAAGAGAGAGAGAGAGAGAGAGAGAGAGAGATTGAGAGATTGAGAGATTTCTACATACAGTACATACTACATATCTACTCTAAGCATCACAGCAACACCTAGTTGTGTCCAAGAGTCCACCCCCACCCAAAGGCTGCAGTGCCTCGGTGCCAGACCAGCAGATGTATCCATGGCAATGGAGCCTGGGGGAGCATCAGCAGTACTGGTGCCAAGACCTGCCAGGACTCTGCCAAGCCTCTGCCTCCCCTTGCTCCACTTTAAGCAACATCTGCCCCAATCTGCCCAACGTGCCGTGAAGCCCAACTCTGGGCTGGGCTCAGCAAGCTCATTAATAGGGGGACCTTACTGCTCACGGATCCATCCGGAGTACCAGTGTGGGACACCAGTGGTGTGTCGATTGCCACCCTCCCAGAGGCTTCCCATGCCACCCCACACATACACACACACACACACACACACACACACACACACACACACACACACACACACACGCACACACGCCAGTTGAAAAAGGAGCAGACCAGTCATCATTACGAACCCCCACAGAGACAAGCAACGGGAGCTGAGATTTACATCGGCAGCCGGTACCACGACACCAGCTATAGCACACGGATTCTAGGCATTCTATACATTCCACAGCACAGGCTGGCCGGGCCGGGATGAGCCTAGCCCACTGCAGCATTCCGGACTCCCACGGGATCACACGCCAGCTCCACCGCAACTTCCTCCCCTGCTGCTCCGCTCTCCCCACAACCACAAGAGACTTTCCTCTGCTCCTCCTCACAGCCAGTCACGCTCCAGCACTTAGAGTTCATCAGAGGGCCGGGGCAGTGGACACATTCTCACTCCTCACGTCTCCTTCCTCTCTGCTAACAGCTCTGAACTCGCCTCACTGACGGTGGGCTCATCTCAACACTTTAGGAGAAAACTTCCAAAAGTTCAGTCAAACTTCCGAGAAGCTCTTCCGTGCGTACATTAAAAACCCTTTTCCCGCTTTGTAATTTCTTCACCTTCAACCCACTTCTACAACCTTCACTCTATCGCTCTCTCCTTTCGTCGATCACGTGTCTCTGTTGTTTGACGTCTTCATCAGTGGGATGAGGCGAATTCGCCCAACACGCCGCACCGTTTTCGGCAAGCAAAAACACGACAGCCGTCGTATTTAAATGCCTGCAGGCATCTCAACCAGAGAATGCGCGGCGCATGACTGGGGAAGGAGAACAAGATTGTGATCGAGGGAGTGACAGAGAAGAAACCAGACAAGAAGAAGGACAGACAGCAAGGAACATTCTAGTCATTAACTGCATACAGGGGTGTCTCTCTCTCTCTCTCTCTTTCTCTCTCACCTCAGATAAGGAGTAAGTGGGTGTGAGTGTGTGTGTGAGTGTGTGTGTGTATGTGTAGGGGTGTCTCTCTCACCTCAGATGGGGAGTGAGTGAGTGTGTGTGCATGTGCGTGTGTGTGTGTGTGTGTGTGTGTGTGTGTGTGTTCCATATTGACTGAATGCTCCATGGTTTTGGGTTGTTAAAGGAATTATCCAAAGTGAATCAACCTGTAGGCCTGTGTTTGTATGGCTGTATGAAAGAGAAAGAATTTGGTGCAACATAAACCAAATGACGAATCGGTAGCCAACACTAAACGATGTGGGCAAGAACAATAAATTACATTGTTTTATGCAAATCTGTTAGCATTAGCTGCCACCTTCTAAATACATTGCACCAAATGCTGTCTTTTTCTGTGCTTGGTTTGAGTCATGGGTTTGTGCAAGTGCTTAAACTGCTGTGCAAGTACATAGTAGAATGTGTTTGTGTGTGTGTGTGTGTGTATGTGTGTATGTGTGTGTGTGTGTATACTCACAGCCTCTGTGTGGATGGGGTGCACAGCGAAGAGGAGGGCGGTGAGAAAGGCCAGGCGACTGTTGTCAAACACACAGAACTCGCACGTGTGCAACAGCAGCGCCGTCACGGCACAGTGCAGACACACGTTGACCACATGGAAGTAGAACGGGTCCATACCACCCAGCACGATATTCAGCCTGTGCACACACACACACACACACACACACACACACACACACACAGATTAAAAGATAGCATTTTCAGTTACCATCATCATCCACAAAGTTGTTTCTGTCAGGTTTTAGGCACCTAACACACTTTCATTTATTTACAACATTTATTTACAGCATTTACTTTCAGGCTTTTGGCAGCTTTCAGAGACCAGGCTGATGCATTAATGAAGTGCAAGCGGTGTTGCGTGGACGGAGAAGACGTGAAACAACTTCCAATATTATTTGGGCGGCCACTCACCGCTCACCACAGGGGGCACCTCTTTAGGATGGCACTGTCTCTGAATTGAATTAGGCTCAATTGTTCCAGACAGATTCCAATGACACACTCTCTTCCATTGAGATTCACAGAGCAGCGGGAGTGAGGGCTTTGCTCCAAGAATATTAGTCACCACATTTTATCCACTTTAATAGTCGGCGCAGTCCCATCTGAAAGTCCGATCGAAGAAAACGGTTTCTAATTAAGCAACGTGCAGCATTTGACTGGGGTTAAATCCAATCTGTTAATGAAATTAGATGCATAAAAGATGCATAAATTACTGAGGGGGGAAACTCTCCTCTCCTGACAGAGCAGACGATCAATGTCATACCACACTGTCTTTGCAGGTGGACACGATTGAATGGTGAACAGCGTGCTTTCCTTTCCAGAGTGTAGCGCCAACTACATTATCACTTTGCTAGGTTAAATATGGTGGTGGTGTTGGTGTTGTTGGTGGTGGTGGTGGTGTGTGTGTGGGGGGGGGGGGGCGCCCTTTGCAGCATGGCTGCTTTAAACACAAGGTCAGCGGTGTCTTGAGCCCATATTTCATGCGGGTGATTGCTGTGAAAGGTGGGGCGGTGAGAGGGGCATTAAACTCCCCACGCCGTGCGGCGCCAGCGGGCCCAGGGGATTAGCTGATTGGTTGAGGGCGTTCCGTCACGGAGATGTGCAGATAGTCAGGTTAATGTGTTTCTGTCTAAAGGGAGATTGGGCTGCTGAGCAGGTGGAGGAAGGGGTAGGTACAGGAGGGAGGAGGAGAAATGAGAGAGTGTGTGTATACGTGTGTGTGTGAAAGAGAGAGAGAGAGAGAGAAGGGGGCACTGAAGAGGTTAGCATGACAGGCAGGCACAGGCCCCCGTCCAAGCATGACCAATCTACATCAGGACAGGTCACCTCCCCCCACCGCAACCCTCTTTCTCTCTCTTTCTCTTTTCTCTGTCTTTCTCTCGCTCTCTCTCACTCACACACACACACGCTCTCTTTTTTCTCTGTCACTCCATACGTGTTTCATTTCTTCCATCTTCCCCATCTTCTCAATCTTGAGGAGATTTCTTATGCCAAATCATCCATATCTTCTTCCCTCATGAGTCAATGACTCCTGTCCCCCAAGTTTAATGTCAAGTCAAGTTTAATGATTACACTGACAGACTAACATATTTTGGGCAAAGGACATAATATATATCTAATTAACGGAAAGGAATTGAGCACAATTCATAAAAACGGCAAAATCGACATCAGCCATCTAATAACAGAGAACTGCTTTCGGAAAGTAATTAATTTCCTTAAACTGATAATCCTTTTAAAATATTAATGCAACCCTCAAGTTCCACATGCTAGCTGTCTGTGCTCTGGTATACTGTAGGCAGTGGTTTTCTCACTTCAGCGTGGAAATGCCTTTTTACACCCCAAAGTTAACACTAGTAGGATAACTCAATCACACTATGACACCTTTCCTCAAGCACCTCTGGAGAGTGTATGTGTAACCGAGTGTGTAAAAATAGCTGTGCCAGTGTGCAGGCAGTCAAGCCTAGGTAAGCACTGATGCTGGCCCTTGAAACATGAGTCATGCTCCAGACCTGTCACTACGCATTTGGCTTTATGCTTCAAATTTTGCCTTTGGGACATCTGAGTAGAAATGTTTGTGTGTGTGGTGTGTGTGTGTGTGTGTATGAGTGTGTGTGTGTGCATGCATGCATGAAAGCGCATCCAAACAAACAAATAAGAGCAGGCATATTGAAGCTTTAACCTAACAGCGTGTCTATTTGTGTCCTTAAAGAATAAGCCTTTCACATGGACAGAGGGCAAAGTGAGGTGAACCCGTGTGTCCCACGCAATAGCACCACACCATTGTCCTGACTGACCACACTCCAGCAGCAGCAGCATGGTTGGATTAGTCTGGTCTACAAAAGGGCTTTTTCTCTAAAACTAGCTTGTATAGATGGGCCAAATGAGTGGAAATCTCTCAGTCAAATGGGCCATGTGAAATGGTTCTCGTGTCTCTGTATCGTGGCTGCTTGCTCTTGGTGGATTTGAATGGCACGGCAGCTGGTGATGCCTCGCTGAGGCACTGGTAATGCTCGGCCTCTCTCATCACTTGTAGCACAAATGAGCCACGGGGCACTAACCATTAACTGCAGTGTGAGTGAGTCAGTATGTGTGTGTGTGTCTACAAAAGGCCTGTCCTACAAATGCAGAAAACGCACACTCCTAGAATCTGTCTGATCTTTATTCCCTACATTAACCTCCTGTGTGTGGGCAATACTGGCATATCAATCAATAATCAAGTTGCACAAGAGTAAAGAGGGCACTTTGAACAATATAATAATTTCACTCTCCATGTCATTTCTGTAACTGGTAAAGGAATACCTAGTGTGGATGTATTTTTCTCTTTTTGGCTTGTGAACATCTTTTCTTTTCCTACAGCCCACATCCAGCACCTTATGGCATCTCATTATTTACAGAAAATTCACCCAGCTGTGCTCAACAGATGAGGGAAAGGTGGGGTAATTGCATTGCTATAAATAGAGTCCAACATCAAGGCCATCGTTTGCGTCGTGCCTGTTCACCTTGAGAAACCTATCAGGGTGGGGGATGATCGACTGACTTCATGTTTTTTAATTTTGTGTACTGGATGAAAACCTACGGGCTGCCTCTTCCACTTTAACATCACCGCCACCGGTGAGGCATGGGGGTAAAAAAAAACGTTAAATCCCTGTCTTCCTGGATACACTGACAGCTCAAGTCAGCATCATAGGCACAGGCGAATCTAAGCAGCGTGAAATTGCTTCTACTGTGCAACTCAATCAAAACGGTTTAAAATGCGCCCCTATAAAGCGAACATTTCTCAACAGATGCCGCTAATCAAGCAGAGAGGTTTCGTCGACTTGAATTAAAATTAAGTAACGTTATATCGTTAATACAAATATAAAGCGCAGATACATTTGCTTCCGGCTCAATTCGGTCTGTGAGAGAGACTGTTTCTTCTTTTGGCAAACAATCACCATACGGGGGAAAGGGTGTGACTAAGCGGTCAAATTCATTTCAGGATTCATTTCCAGACCCCTCAGCTTTGGACTGGGTCCAGAATAAATACTACAGTCTTTGAGGGGGCTTACGGAACACGCCCTCCTCGACGCACACGTTTGAATTTGGTAGTTTTTTGTAAGTTGGTTTTGTTCACTTACTAAGAAATATTGCACGCTTCAAAAAGTTCTCTTTTAAACCTGGCTCTTCCCAATGACATGTGGTGAATATCCTTAGAAGAAACTGAGCACATTGCACACTGCGCAACAAGTGGTTGCAATAGTCCCCGCCGATAGAACACAGCTGCGCTCACCTTCACTTTTACGATTTGCATCGAAATACTGAGTGTTCCACCTCGGTATATATTTTAGTCAAGACACATAAGTTAAACAGTGAGGCGAACTAAAGTGCACTTCCCTGTCCAATGCGCAGCATGATAAAGCCGTAAAGGAACATCACTCAGTAATGATAATGTTCCATGACTATGTTGCAATATGAGGCCAAACTCCAATCGCTGTTCAAATCAACAGACAACTAACGTTAGGAGGCCAAAGTAACATTGCATCCTATCATTTACAAAACAGACATAACCCGAATGGATTGGACATAACACTGTATGAAGTGAGAGCACGCTAGAGTGCAGGACAACTTACTTGAAGGTAAGAATACACAGAGGTCTGTAGGACTTGTGGCTGGTGTTATCGGACATCTTCTTTCCCCAGAAGTCATTACTAAAAATGCTTCTTAAATTGGAGCCAGGTCGAACGTCCGGGTTGTTGGTGATTGCCCACACATCGTCGTGCACGAACTCCCCTCGCAGAGAGTTGGTGTAACAGAGCCCGCAGACCGCTAACACCACAGCATAGCGGAGGATGCCTTTCCCCGGCCCGGGTAATGCAGTGAGCCGCAGGGGGCGGCTGATCTTTTCCCGGTTGTGTGCTGTCATGTCGCTTCTTGACTGGCACGTTGATCGCGCTGGGTAGGGTACCAAGATGCGCCGAGATCCATTTCCAGGCAGTTCATAGACGCACTGGCGGCGAATAGAACCAGCGAGAATTCTCACTGCAAAGCAAGCTGAGAGAAACCGCCTCTTGACGCATGCGCTATGTGCGTTTACAGAGCGTGTGTGTGTGTGTGTGTGTGTGTGTGTGTGTGTGTGTGAGAGAGAGAGAGAGAGAGATTCATTAGCACCGCTGAGACTGGAAATCAATAAAAAGCACTGAAGTATTTCGGACGATGATTGCGATGCAGTGCAGCTGACCTTTACTTTCATACATTATAAATAATAAACATCTCATTACCATGCAAAGGCGCTCTAATGACTGATTGTTATTCATAGTTCGCATTAGGACAGTGAGAAGTTTATTCTTTTTCTTTAGGGAAGGAAATGTGTTGGCAAAACTTACAGCACTCAAGGACTAATCTTCACTGGCTCAAATCCTTTGATGAATAATGCATTTCACGAGCGCCATGCCGCCACAGCGCACGAATTAACATATTGTCGCCTGTTTTATATTGCCTGCAGCTAAGCATGAAAAAAAAATGTTCATTACATAAAGTTAAAGATTGACCAGTCAGATATATAGCGTTGTTCCAAGTTTTGGGTGTGAACTGGCAAAAGGTCAGTCCTATTAACAAGATAATATGGCACCATCAAAACGGCCTTAGAAACTTAGAAAGAAAGTTGTGTACAGAGCTTATCCGTCTGTCTGTAAAGCTTGATGGGTAGCCCACAAGAATCAGGACAAGAGATGAACTTGGAAATGAAGAGAATAACTTGGAAATAGAAAATAAAGTCCGAAACACTGTGTAGAATACAATTACCAGGTTAAGAGTGTTTTTTTCCTGTCTGCATCACTGTACACAGCTAATAGTTTATTCCTGTTTAAGTGTCTGGTTAAAGTAAACACACACACACACAGGACCATACATTTGTTATGGGACCCTGGCCACTCTGGCCCCCATTTACATTTACACATGCAGTGTTTGCCTGATTGGGCAGTGGGTAGAAAAAGATTGTGTGTAGAAAAAAAAGATTGATTATATTTTCCTTCCCCTGAGAAAAGAGACTGCAAGGTGAATACATGTACTGTAAAGCACTTTCAGCTTAGTTGATGTTCATATACATTCAATCAAAGGTTTGATTCCATGACATGCTCACTCTGTGTGTGATAGAAATCACACTTTTCACCATAACCTATATGAAAATTCCTCCAAAAATGTGCACAGACATACACACACACACACACACACACACACAACCACCAAAAATATCCTGAAGAGACACACTTGCCAGCCTCCGTCTGTGCAGCAAGAGCCTGATGGATAAAACAAGCTCAGTCTTCAGACGGATGGGTGGGTGGAGGAGAAAGAATTAGGTCTCTGTTTCCCTGTGGGGTGAGCGAGGCTTTACCATGGCTCTGCAACCTTCACGCTAGCAAGGACGAAAAGTGCCAGACAGGGACATCTGGACCAGAGTTTTTTTTTCCCCTCTGAGCTGCAGCTTACACCCAACATATCACTGTTCGCCAGCGCAGTACCCCACACACACTCCCACACATAAACACCAGTTAGGTGGTCTGTCTGAAATGGAAAATCTGTTTCATGCATTACACAGGGAACACAATTAAGGATGTTTAATTGTAGTTTACATGAACTGTTGATTAAATGTAGATGCTGTGCCGTCTGTCCCCTGTCCCCCTCCTTAGGAAGGGACCAGACCTCTTTCCTTTAGGACATTCTCCATTCCACCACAAATGGAGAAATGTATAAACAAGCAATAATGTCCAGGTCCAGACTGAGAGGAGCAGATATATGCAAAGCCAAGAGCAGCCACACATAGGATAGGCCCAGAGTGAAGGAGGGGGCTTGAGCACAGGCAGAAAGATGTGTCAGCATGCCTTTGGCTGGAGGACAGCGCACTGATCCCCCCACCCACACAGAGAGAGAGAGAGAGAGAGAGAGAGAGAGAGAGAGAGAGAGAGAGAGAGAGAGAGAGAGAAAGAAACAGAGAGAACAAACTCTTTTCTGGGTATATATACCTAACAAGGCTTTCAACTTAATCTGGGGATGTCCGTGGGATAAAGAGGCAAACAGAACAAAGGGGAATGACGTCAGGCAACCGAAAAAGAGAAGAACTAAAAAAAAAAAAAAATCGGTTGTCCTCATCTGGCGGGACTGCACATCTGAAAAGAACACTTGGATTGCTAGCAGTCACCACAAGGACAATTGTGTAAAGACTTGTTTGTTTGTGTGAGTGCATGTGTGTGAGTGTGTGTGTGTGTGTGTGTGTGTGTGTAGAGGTGCCTTCAAAAAGTGTTGAAACTGTAACCAGGCCCAGAGTAAAGATGTCATCCCGGGTTCATTCCTACACAGGTGATTGGGTCCCTGTCACACAACATCAGAGAGACTCAATTTGATTGTGGCTTTTGCCACATCATTGCCTCGCACACAAGGGAGCCGAGAGAGAAATATGGAGCCTTTCTGTTGCACACAATTTAACAAAACAGTCAAGGTCAAGGCCAACAGGGAAACACACACACACACACACACACACACACACTAATATGCCCAAGGACACTAGCTTCAGGGGGTAGAGTGCTCCTGTGTTATACTAATGTGTTCGCTCATTTGACCTTGAAAATGATTAACACCGAGATGAAAGATGTTTGGCTTAAGCTTCCTATAATACACATGGCAAACTATTGCTGCCTGTTAACATCCCCTGTGGTGAAGGGCTCACATCAGCCTGAATGTACTAGCACAGAAGAGGAGAATGGGGAAGAGGTGGGAATTTAGTAGTGCGGAGGAGGAGGCTAATGGGAAGGAGGTGGAAATTTCCTAGCAGTGAAGGAGAATGAGGAGAAGGTGGGAAGCTTTGCCCTGCTAAAGTGCCACGGGGTGGGGGGGGGGGGGACAATACCCCGGACAATATTATTTGATGTGTGTAAATGTTACTATGAAAAGAAAACAATTAAACGAGACACCGTGATACTATTCGTGATGAGTATTTTTTTTATTGTTTTCCCCATGCGTAAATTCTCTAATAGATCCACTCCCAGTCTTTAGCCTCTGGAGCCCACCTCACTTGCGTTCTGTTTTTCACTCCCCAGGGAGTGTGAAGAGAAGGGTGAGGGCCAAGGTCAAACGAGAGACCTAAAGTGTGTGTAGTCACAGTCACAACGGTTCGCATGTGTGCTCCGACAGACATCATGCTGCAGCCAGGCAGCTACATTAACACGGGAGTAATGGAGCAGCTGCTAACTGTGGGGCCTGAGGGGGGGTTATGCTCTTGATAAGTTTGAATTCATAAACAGGTGCTAATGCCAGGCAGCGCTATGCCTCTCTCTCTCTCTCTCTCTCTCTCTGTGTGTGTGTGTGTGTGTGTGAGAGAGAGAGATAGACCATTCCCCAAAGAAATAACTCACAGAGGCCAATCACATATGAAAGGCTAAACATATTCCACTCACAAGTACGACTGAATGCGGCAAAAAAAAAACTAACAAATTTATTTCTTCATTCCCTTGAATCCATGGTTTTCTCAGCATTTTTTCACAGATATTTTACATGTGTAAACAATGACCCATAATTACTTTACTCTCAGCAGGTGCCCCAAGGTCATGCCAACGCATCACACCCAGGCTATTTACATCTCATAAACACACATTTTCATCCTGCTCCCCTGACTATTCATGTAATCGCTCTTGTTTCCCCTGGCAAACAATTTGTGCCTTAATGCCTCTCTCTGCTTACTCTGTTTGATTGATTTGAATATATTAAGCCGCCCGGTCATTCTTTAGTGTTTGTTATTTGTGTGAATGTCAGAGATTTGTAAAGGTGTGTGTGTGGATGGGGTGTAATCCCCGTGACTAGTAGTAGAAGTGGCGTGTAAAACAGAGCCCAATGGCCTGTGAAGAGCACAGCCAAATGGCGACTACCGCTCACAACACACTGGCATGCTTACAACAGCAAGCAGGCTCCATCATGAAAGCATTTGATTCAATCATTACAGCTCAGTGGTCGATTGTCTGCTAAACGAGGCGGTCCATTTCTAAAGACGGCGGCGCTGTCAGGCGGGCGATGGATGACACACGGTTTAATCTCTCGAGTGGCTCATTCTAAAGAGCCGACCCATTAGTGGAAAGGTGGGACAAAGCACCTCACTCGGGCTGGTGAGAGCGAGGACCCGGGACACAGAAAGGCCATTTTGATAGCCCTTATGTATCAGAGAAAACGCTATGGGCTGTCACAGAGCCCAGGGCCCAGAGCCCAGTTCGAGCTTGCCATTGTGACATTCAAACTTAGCCCCCGCTAAGACTTAAAGATCTCATTCCATCGTATTTTCATTAATTTTGTGGTGGTCTCTTGTCTAAAATAATGTCATGAGAGTTGGTTTCGACAAAAATATGCTGTGGTTGTCTTGTTTCAAGCTATTTTAGTTAGGTGAAAACGAGTGCAAGGATAGTGCGAGAGGATTCTTATGAATATTAATGATATGCAAACGTATCGCCTCTGATTGGCTAAAAGCACTGTTACGCTCCCTCTAGTGGGTCTGTCTGCAGGCAGCCTAATAATGTTTTCATGAGGGCGGGCTAACTGCATAGCTAATTATCAAAGTGACGTAGGCTTGCACGGCTTTTCCGATTTGCTTGTTTTTCTCGGCTGTTTTCTATCACAGGCGAATACAGACTACAGGGGTAGGAGAGCATTTTGAAGTTGAGCATGCAAGTGCAACTTGGGCTGACCTATGGTAATGTAAAAAAATCAAGTATTACACTGTTTATTTTGGAAGGAGACCTTTTAAGAAGAGCTAAGCAATGTTCTGTTTTTTTCTCTCACGAGCTCCCTCTAAAGACTGCTGTATTGCATTGTATTGCACTGCATTCTATTGAATGAATGTCCTTTATTGTCATTGTCACAGGTACAATGAAATTGAGAGATGTCTCTGGTCAGTGCATCCTCACATAAAATAATAAATATAATAAATACTTAAGTGCTAATACAGTAATACACCCAAGCAAGGCCTAAGCCATTCAACAAGACATGTCGCCTCACGTTTAACAACAAGTGCACAAATGAGCAACAGGGGCAAGGAAAAAATCCCTATCAGCATTTTTTGTTTGTTCTTGTTTTGGTAAAGGAAGAAACCTTGGGCAGTTCCGGAGGCGGAGCCGGTCCACGCTGCTGAACATTGCAAATGCTGTATCTGCTGCTATAGGCCACGGTGACGCATTCTACACCGCTCGTCGCCGTGTAATGACTCATTTTAGCATCCTAAACAGTGTGAAACGGATTAATTAAATGAAAAATGTTGCATAGTGGGCCTTTAAAACAAAGATTTTAGTAGGCCTAGCATGAATCAACTTCATGATTAGCCAGTTCATGTCAGTTAATGAAGAGATCCAGTGTTATCCAATGAATAGATATTTCGTATGAGGTCACTGAGTGCTGTTGTTAGGAAAAGTAGGCTATAAGAAAATATGATACAAGGACTGAATTGCAAATTAACAGCTAATGTGAACTGAATGGAGTGTAGTATTATGAAAATATGTTACTAAAATGTTTCCTTTCCCAATTCATTTAGCGTTAGGTGATGTTTAATTCAGTTATTGGTTAGTTTTTTTTCTTATTCTTTTTCATGTTTACATTGAATAGAAGGAATATGAACTGATTCAAACTCAGTTTCTCCTTTAAGTCTTTTGGGCAACAAATAAATAAAATACTCTTCAATAGGGACAAAATGGTCCATGTTTTCCCATGTGCTTCAGTCCAGTCTCATCAGCGTCATCTTATCAGAGCCTGTCGGTTGCAGCCTCCCTCTTCACATGGCCAACACACACACACACCCCTGAAGGATCGCAATCACAGCTGCACTGCCTCTGGGAACTCAAACACCTGAAACTGAAGTGTACACCATCACAAATTCCTCCCACAAAGCTAACCAAACAGGAAGTGCACACACACACACACACACACACACA
>JAGFZM010002156.1:587764-599946 GCA_017657215.1 Limnothrissa miodon | reverse complement strand
CACACACACACACACACACACACACATCCAAATACAGAACACACAGAGCCCTTTTCCTACCACACACACACACACACACAAATCTTCTTCCTTGCTAGCTCATGTTATATGGATGACTGCGAGAGGCTTGTGGAGCAGGCAAGCAGGCATTTGGAGGGAGGGAGGGAGCGAGGGAGGGAGGAAAGGGAAGGCAGGTCTCAGGTGGGGACAGATGCTGTGTGAGGCAGGCCCCGGAGTGACACATGGCTCACCTGAGTGCTGCTGTGCGCTGAGCTGCCCTCCGCTCCCTCTCCCTGGCAGGAAGTGGGTCAGAGGCCCTGACAGGCGCGGCCATGCAAGGCAGAGCTGTGACAGCTGCCACAGGGGAACAGGCACACAACAACAACACTCCCTCCTTCTTGCCTACGGGGCCCACACACCTGCACCGCAACACACACACACACACACACACACACAAAGAAAAAAAAAAGACTTGGCACTACTGAGGACTTAAGCAACCACATGCATAAGAACGCTCAACATGGATGTTGTGAACTGATCCAGGGTCATGGGAAACTGCTGTGACAAAACATTAGCCCGCGTCATCATACAACTCTCTGCTCCTAATGGACCGTTCTGGTGTTGTCAATCAATTGCAATCATCAATACTGTTTAACACCTAGTGTGCAATGGCGTAAGGAGGAGAACGCATGATCAATTAACAGTAGGTCACTTCAGGCTGCGCACGCGGCTCCAAAAATGTTTCCATAGTTAACGGTGAAAGGGAAAGTCTGTTGGCGAAAGTCGTTCATTCAAAAGCCATTCCCACGAATGTTAGCGGGTGTCCACGCACACTGTCTGACAGGGAGAATGATATGCCCATTAAGGAGAATGGCTTCATGAAAGACTGAGTGAGTCTTTCACTCTGGTTTAATTCAAGCTGCAGGCACAGTTCTAATTACAAAAAAACCTCTTAACCCTCAAGATGGACAGTCATAATCCTAGGGGCAAAAAATATGATTTTTGTTAAGGCATACAGCTAACACCTTTTGGGATAACAGCCTTGATTCTGATTCTGATACAGTGGAGCACAGTGGAGGTGTTACACAGCAAGCAGGAGTCAGCAGCTCTACAGTCCAACTAGCAGACTGTAAAAAGAAAGGTAGGGAGAGAACATCACTAAAAAAGGAACAAGAAATTACTTGTAAACCTTATGGGAGTAGGATAGTGTTTTTGTCCAGGAAAACAATGCAGCTGTTTTCCCTATCCAAATGTGGGTCTTTCTCTCAGCACAGAGAAGTCCAAAGTCCAGGATGAACAATGAGAGACTCATACAGTAGATGAGCTCTTTTAGCGTCCACCTTAGGTAAATAACCTGTGAAATAGTTGTTTTGCCTGCTAGCCTCTATATTGAATCTCTGCTGAATAATATTAAGCTTGAAGAAGAAATCCCGGGGCAAACATCTGCGTTGGCCGTTAGACACACTAACAAACAAGATGTGGGATCCCCTGTTGACCTTTTCGGCGGACTATTTGAGAGGCGTGCCAGCCCTATAGCACACGCTCACATCGTCCATCACAATTTCGCCCCACTCACCTGTCATTACTGGGGACGCACAAAGGCCTTTGAGTCGAGCCACAGCAGAAGGGCCTGGGGCTGGTGCTTGGCTCAGCACAGACACACCCCTGGAGGACCTGCGGTCTGATGGCAGGGATTTCTGCATCATGTGAATTCAAAGGCTTTTAACCCGGAATCAATGGAGTGGAGGAGCGGTGGCCATGCAAAAGGCTCATCTGACTGCAGGAGGTTCTGGGACAGTAGGCTCGTACAGATCAATAAAAACCTCGACAGCAAAAAGTCTATTGGTCTTCCCAGAATTTTTGAACCTCTCTCTCCATCACTCCGTCTAACACGCACACACACACACACACACACACACACAAAGCATCTGGATGTTACATAAACTTTTATGATTTTTTTTTTTAAGTTAATTCCGAAAATCTGTTACAAAAAAAGAAAAAAATAATCAGAACAAACAAACAGAAGCCAGCACGTGAGTGTACTTGTGCCATCATCTACTCAGGTCAGATTTCATTTTATGCTAAAGAGGAGTGTGCACTCACTTGCGCGCGCACACACACACACACACACACACACGCGCGAAAACGTACACTCAAATGCACACATGCTCTTTAAAGCATTCCAAAAGTCCTGTTGTAGTGTGTCCAGAGGAGGACAGCGCTGTCCTGTTGGCGTATCCTCACCAAAAATTCCAACTGTGCCCTTCAGCTACACAACCTCAGGCCAGTCTTACAGCAACTCAGGACAGAGTCAAAGTCAAGAGAAGAAGAAAGACACCGATATGTACACACACACACACACACACACACACACACACACACACACACACACACACATATATATAGAAACACAGCACTGGTGAATGAGTGAGCTGGTGAGCTGGCCCAGAGTGGCGTTTGAGCCCAGCGCCATGCGGCCTCAGCACTCCAGTCCAGTCCAGTCTAGTACAGTCCAGTCCCTCTCCCCGCTGATGGGCAGCCAGTGCTGGGTCATGCTGTAGGGGAGTGGGCCACAGCCACCCCGGAGGGGAGGGGGGGGGGTCGCTCTGGTTATATGATTGATTGAGTTAAACCAGTTCATGATGGTAATGGACAAGTTCTGATCTAGACTTAACTGGTTCTTAGGTTAAATTGGCTAAACACCCCAGCCCACCACGTCCGCTTCGTGTGCTCTTCTAGCGCTTTCCATCTCCGGTTCAGCTGGGAAAAGAAAGAGAGATGGAGACAAAGATAGTTTGACATAGATATATATATATATATATATATACACTTTTCAATGCCACACACACACACACACACACACACACACACACACACACACACACATCTGACATCTCCCCTGACACTCTCACTCTCACACACTCTCTGATTCTCTTTCTATCCGTGTCTGAAAAAAAAAAATGGACGTGTACCATTGAACCGTCCACAGTCTCCCCTAACTACACCTCATTTCTCTTCTTCTGCAAGCCCCTGCGCTGTCTCCTGTCCTCATCATTTCTATTTAACAGCCTGCTTCCATTGAACTCTAGGTAGGGTCAACTGTTACACATCCATCTGACCTGTTCCTACCTACATGTGGATGCAGCCCCTGCAATACTACGCTGGAGGACACTGACCAGATAAACACCATTTACCTGCCTGTCCTTTCAATCTCTCTACAAAGCCACACACAGATAGCCACACACACACACACACGCTTGTGACTCACCACTGTCCCTTGCTGGCTGCTCTCCTTTGCTGTGACAGGCTGTAGATCTCCTGCAGCTGCTTCTTCTGGTCTTCGCTGAGTGGGGCCGTCAGGCACTGGTACCAGCCTGCATCAGAGCTCTGCACCCCTGCACCACACACATAATACACACACACACACACACACACACACACACACACACAATACAAGAAATGTCACAAGGCACATTTGCTAAAAAAGCCTGCAAATGTGTGTGTGTATATTTTATATATATATATATATATATGTGTGTGTGTGTGTGTGTGTGTGTGTGTGTGTGTATCCAGCTATCCAAGGATGTGATGTATGGGCTAATGTCAAAGCTCAGTACAGTTAAAGCCTGCAGAAATGCTCTGTCAGCAGGAGTGAGTGTGTGTGTGTGTGTGTGTGTGTGTGTGTGTTTGTGTGTGTGTAGCAGGTCAGACGAGCAGCTGTCTCTCCACCTCAAAACAAAAAAGTGACCTCAAGCTCTCTGGACAGCTGCCACACAAATATTTGTTTAACAATGCTGCCCTTTTTCAACTAGGTATTTGTGCAAAAATCCTTTCACTGGCATTTCCATAATGTAATGCCTGCTGTGAAGAGACATAGTCTATCCTTCCAGAGATTTCAGATCCTATCTTCTATTACATTGTTTTCATACATTCCATACTTTCACATTATCTTCTCCACATAGGCCTTGCTGAGGCGGGAAGTGATTCTGCGGTTACATTTATTCTACATTCTAATCTCATTTAATCTAATCTACTTTAATGAAAGAGAATAGAACCTGATTCTATCTCCATCTGCAGTGTAGCGCTCATATTGTGCAAGCAAACGACATAGAAATGCAAATCAGGAGAAACACAAAGAAATATGAGTCTGAAAGTACATGGCATGTGTGTGTATATGTGTGTACATGCATGTGTACATGCGTATGTGTGTGCGTATGTGTGTGCATGCATGTGTGTGTGTGTGTGTGTGTGTGTGTGTGTGTGCGCACACTACGTACGTAGCAAAGCTTCAGTGAAGAACTGGTACTCGTCCTCTCCGTTGTCGTAGTCCAGGGGCGTGCTGTACTCCTCCAGGGGTGTGCCCTCCAGCCCCTCTTCGTCCCAGTAGTCGTCGTCATCGTCGTCCTCCTCTTCGTCTCCCTGGCTGGCCGGAGCGCTGCAGGACTGCTGCATGGCGTTCCGGTTCTCGCTCACCTCGTCCTCGTCACTCGGAATCTCCTCTGGAATAGACACACACACACACACACACACTTCAGCACCTTTCCCACTGAGAGGAAGCATGTGCAGAGCGGGTAACACAAACGAGTCTTACAGGAAGAAAGAGGAAAGGAAGTTAGGAATGAACAGCATGGAAGAGATATGGCAGGGAATAAAGCTGATTACTGGATGAGGGAAAAACAGTACCAGGGTAGATGGCAACATGGACAGAGCAACATGCGGTGAGAAACATGTTCTATGATGTCCAGCGCCTTCACACTTTGCGCTTTTTAAAATCTCTTCGCACCTCAAAGACCTTAGTTTGTTGGAGGAGGCAAAGCAAGCCATAAAAGTACAACACAGGGAACTGTTCACTTTGTACACCTTCAGATACAGCTCCCAAACATGCCACATGCAGACGTTCTCTGGTGAGACTGCAGTTGTGGGGTTGTGGGGTGTATCAGGGATCACATTGGAGCACGGAAGCCTGGGTGGAGGACTTTGTGGGATGGTGTAAGACAAACCATTTGCACCAGAGAATTGGTGGAGGGCTTCTGGAGGAAACCGTGCTGTCTATCTTCACTGAGCAGGCAATGGTGGTGATGGTGATGGATATTCAAATACCAAGGACTGCATCTTGATGCTAAACTGGACTGGTCTGCCAACACTGACACACTCTATAAGGAGGCATAGTACCTCAGAACACTGGGGTCCTTCAACATGTGCGGCAAACTCCTCCTTAGGCGCTACCAGCCTGTCATGGCGTTTAGGCATTTATACCACCCAACCTGTGACAAACACGCAACTTTAGCCCCTGAAATTATAGCCAGTTTAAAAATAAAAATGGCTACAAAGAGTTTTTACCACCATCCACTCAAGCTCATTCTTAGATATTAAAAAGCCCTTCAACCCAGAAATTACAGTTAGAAATGATGTATTAGAAGAGTTTCATTTTTAGACAGTATGATTTGGAGTTAATAGGGGGTGTTTTGTTTAGTGTCTGTTTAAATCTATGTAAATGGAAGAAATGGTTGATTTCACACTTGACAGTCTCTCCATCACCCATTAGAGGCAGCAGGCTCATTCCACTTGAACTCCAATGCACGGGAACCCCCCCACAGACACAAAGTCGGCTGTTTCAGCAGGACCACAGGGGGGTGATGGGATATGTAGTGTAATTAATTGGTACATTAGGCTTGACTCGCACCTCAGGTTACTGGGAAGCTTTTATAATCTGTGTCAGAGTAGAGCTATGGGAGCACCCAGACTCAATCCTTTCAGTCGCAGGAGGAGGAAGGCGAGGAAGAGGAAGGAGAAGAAGAGGAGGAGGTGGAAGAAATCAAACTGTGTTTTAAAGTTACCCCACTGCGCTTCGCTCTTTAATGCTCAGCAGTGTTCTCTTTAAATTATTATTGTTAAGTTTTTTTTCTTTTATCACAAGAGTGAGATGCCAAGAGCCATCAAATCCACTAGGTGGAAGAAGATAACAGTGCAGACAAGTCAGAGACAGAGGAGGAATTTTATGAAGGGCTTGAGAGATTGAAAACTACTTATACGCTCTGACAAGCTGCCTGTGTTCATTCTGAGCGGCACATGATCCCATTTCCCAGCATGGCCCCCGAGCATCGCTGCCAAACACCAGCGCAGCGTCACCTGAAGGAACAGAGGCTGGCGACACGTCTCCCTTGTAACGAGGAGAAAATGCCGCTTTTGGACTCGCGGCAGGTCATTAAGCGTTCCCTCTCAAAGGCACAAACATTAAAAGCTAGTCATCCGGCACATTCCATCCATTTACGCTGGATCCAGTGACAGCCAATTATGAGCAGAGGCCCCATGGAGAACACAGCTGAAGAGGAACTGCATGCATTACGCTTACACACGGCTGACTGAGGAACACTCAACGGGGCGGAATTCCTCCAGCAATGCAGCATCTTGTCAAGCGAGAGATCTGAAACTGTGAAGGCTTCTGGCTGCGTGGACTGTGCCAGCAAAGATGGTGATGTGGGTGGACTTGACAGGGAGTAGTCGGTTCAGTAGTACAGGATACAGTCACTGTAGTCAAAGTGCTGAACCAATCGGACATCCCACAACACACATTTTACATCTTTATTAGGATTGACACATAGACGTTTACAGCATCACAATCCAAATGTAGTCAAATGGAGTCTTTAAACAGTACCAAAACAATCTGCTCATTGGGTGTTCTAGGGGTAAAGATGACAGCTACAGTAGGTCTCCAAATGAAGAGAATTTCAACTAGACACTGAACAATATTTTGTCGAATTGTTTATCCCTTTTCTTAAATTGTAAAGAGGCAATGGACACACACACACACACACACACACACAACCAACCACACGTGCTCTGTGTGTGGTAAGATAGGTGTCCTGTGTCTCCTACCGTTCTCATCGTCCTCTGTGCGCTGGGCGCGGGTCAGGGCCTCCTGCTTGTGGAGCATGCGGGAGGCGTAGATGTGCTTGAGGCCCAGGAACAGCAGCAGGATGGAGGGCACGATCTGGCCGGCCACCACCTCCACCACCGCCGGACGGCCCGGCAGCTCCAGCAGCACGCTCAGCCCGATGATGCACATCTTACGGTCGTGGAGGCTGCGCGCACAAGAGGACATTTAGAGTCAAGTGTTCATCTAGCCCCCTCTAGTGGTGAGAGTCATGTTTCATCATGTGGTCACACACTCTATAGCATTAGTATGCTGTCGATGCAGCAATGTGTCTTGCAGAAGACTGAATTACATAAAACATGCATGATAACTCATCATTAAGCAACGCTGACTTTAGTCCATCTTACCCCAAGAAGAACTCGGTGTCGTTCATCCACTGGTTGATAAACTGTGCTGTGATTGGCTCCGGGCTGTGTGGGAAGCGGATGTTGTCCAATGTGTGCAGTAGGAGGGCGGGGCTGTAGTAAAGGGCAGCGATGGCCACCTGCAGACACATGGTCCTCAGCTCGCTGGACTTCACCCCACGCGTCAGACGCTCCAGGACAGCCTCCACAAACAATGGGATGCACTGGCAAACAAACCAGGCATGCGTGTGCACGCACAGACACACACACACACACACACACACACACACGCACCCACACACACAATGAAGAAAACCTTCATGACAATCATGACAGTTTTGCTTTGGTTATATATTTAATAAAAGTTCCACACACATACAGATGCACACACACACACAGTCTCCTGAGCAGCTCTGCTCACCTGATCGATGCCCCTGCCTCGGCACTGCAGGATGATGACCTCCAGGAGCTTGGCAGCGTGGCACTCGGCATCCTCTCCCGCGTCGCTCGTTAACACCTGTGAAAGTCAAAGGTCAAAAGGTCAAACGCAGAGAATCAGCAACTCATTTCTGAGCTGACAAAAACTGGTCTATTGTCATGGTTACTGGGCGTAGAAACATTGGCCTCTGCTTTTTTCAATTCCATAAAAAAAACTCTCAATAACTCAAATACTTTGCTAATATGTTTTAACATTCACGCAGAACTGTTAATAATTCATCATTAAAATTCACATGACTTCAAATCAAATCAAATCAAATCAAAAGGATTCCTCCAGACATGTCAGGCTATTAGAAGCGTAGTATATCATCATTAATTAGTAACAGAAAATGAATTCCAATAGGATTTGCATGCCGTATTAATGAAACCAGAGTCAAGTGCTTCTAGTTCATAACTCTACACACACATAACTCACAAAAAAATGAAAATGACTTTTAAAAGACTCCACGTACTTTCTTACACATGGTGTAGATAATCTCCAGATGTTTGGGATTGGAAAGAAGAGTATCGGTATCCACGGTCACATAATTATGCAGCAGAGGCATCATGTCTGTGTGTGGAAAGGCAATCATCAATACACTGCGGTACAGTGCAATTTAATCCATATTGACTAAAGACTGTTGCACAGTATTTACATTGAAAAGCAAAATCCACTATCTGCTTTTGACCTACTGTCTCCAACCCTAGCCTGTAGGCCTACTGAAAGAGATGCACAACCAGAGCCATGCAAAAGCAAGCCTAGGCATAGAGTTACAGCTCTTGTTATCTGCTAAATGTTAACTCCAGTTCCGGTCCTGTGAAGACCATCATTAGACCCAGCACAGTTAAGACTCTGCTTCAAAGCAGCTCTTAAAAATGTATCTCAGGCTACTCAGGCTATTTTCTGCAATTTCTGACCATTTCTGATCACAGACTTTGTCCATTATAAAATGCCATTATATACATTTATGCAATTACATACGTGCCCTTATTCTTTAAATGCCAGACTGCCACCACTGTAGGATGCAGGGATGCGACTGGTGCATTCAGACTGGTGTATTGAGACTGGGCCTCACCTGTAAAGTAGTCAAAGCAGTCGTGCTGGAAGACGTTGAAAAGCACCCCCAACAACTGCCACATCTGTGGGGAGATGGTCTGGCAGGTTAGGCCGAACGCCAGCGACAGGATCTCCTCATAAAACTCTGGAGGTAGGAGAGCAGAGAGTCAGAGACGGAGAGAGAGACAGAGAGAGAGACAGAGAGACAGACAGACAGACACAGACAGAAATAGAGAGAGTGAGAGAGTGAGAGAAACAAAGATCAGAGGCCAGAGCAATATCAAAGTGACAGTGAAGTTCCACTGAAGTTCCAACACGGCATCATAACAAGCTGTCAAAACTTAAAATCAAACACCACCTCCAAAATCGCTCAAAAATCCTGTCAAACACTGTCAACTTTATCTCTGTCAGTCTCTCTCTCCCTATATGAAATCCCTTCTATCAGAGGCCCCATCCGCCACTGTGATCACAGCCAGTAAGCCCACTCCCTCGGGGGGTGGGGGGGTTGAGCCCGTCCCCACACCCACACCCTCCGCCTCTGTGCAACTGCAGCCAGCAGCCAGTCCTTTTATCACTCCAATACTTCCATTAATGCTCTTCCTCATCCATTCTGCCCGCACAAAGCACGGCGCCGCCATGACAAGGAATTAAACACGGAGGTGACAATTAAAACATGATTGAGTAAAGCCGCCGGGCCGCACCAAGATTAATGGACTTTCATAATGAAATGTCATAATCATTCATCCTGGGACTTAAGGTGGCCCATTTGTATGCTGGGCAGGGACGTTAAGAGTCTTAGGTGTGAGGGCTTAAGAGAAGCTTCTTATGAATATTCATTCTCTGTTTAACATGCTTACATTTGGCAAGACAAAGGAAAAGGTTCGGAGCGTGTGGCAAAGAGCCGAAGATCACCAGAGAAACTGTTTTTGCCAACGCATTAGTCGTAGCGTTGGTGCACACTGAGCGTGTGCAAGGGATGCTAGATAGCATATGGGTGCGGTTAGCGGGGGAACCAGGCTTAGCTTAATCATATACAGCAGCAAGGAGCACTTAAGAGGACCAAATGCAGTAACGAGGGAAAAACTTGAGAATGGAGAGAGTAACAAGAGCACACACACACGCACGCATACACACACACACACACACACACACACACACACACACACACACACCTTACCTATAATGGGCTTCTGCAGAACCAAGCCAATCACCTGCAGGCAGATGCCTTCTAACTGCTGAGTAATCTGAAAAGAAGAAGAAAAAAAGAACAGTACTGAAAACAGTTGTGTGAGCATGAGAAAGATTTGTTTGCGTACGTATGTGTGTGTGTGCGTGCGTGTGTGTGTGCACACCTGACCTGTCCCTACCTCTTTGTGGTCCTCCATGACGGTAAGGATGGTGTCGATGGTGCTGAGAATCCCCAGAGCCATGACTGTCTTATCCTCACACTCCTCATAATCCTCACTCTCCAGCACCTTACGGAAGATCTCCGCCTAAACACACACACACACACACACACACACACAGTTAGAAGTTGTGTAAGTATACAAACACACTCTTTCACATTCACACATAGATTCCTGCTTCTGAATTATGCACAATGAGATTAAGACATAACTTTCAATACAAAAATCAAAGTAACTATAGCTACAGTTCATGGAGAGCATTGCACAGCCGAGGATACAAATGCAACAGTACTACTATAGTAGTCATAGTAACACTACTGGACAACAAGTGGGGGCTGCAATGGGGAGGTCTAGCATATATTAACCAACATCATATATGCAATCAGCTGAAGCTGGAGGGGGGATGGAGAGTGGCGGGGAGTGAGGGATATTGGAACTGGAGAGAGAGAGAGACTCAGGCATCCTGCTGCAGGATCTTTAGGGCATCAGCAATGTGCACTGGGTTTGGGCTAATCAAGGGATCGCCCGCCGAGAGGGCAATTTAATCCAATTACCTCATTAACTCCCGACACATAATGAGGGAGAGACAAGCTGATGCCAGCCTGTCCAAATGTATGTATGTGTGTGTGTGTGAGTGTGTGTGTGTGCAGCCGTGCGTGCATATCTGTGTGACAGAGGTTAGACAGCTAGAAGATTGTAAGATGACATTATAAAGTCATCATGTCATTAGGAAATTAGTGTTCATTTCTGCTGGTGTGATGTATTAAGTCTCTGCTCCCACTGCGTTTCTCAAACAGAGCTGAAAGCTCAACCGCGTTCACTCCCACGGGCATGGCACACTCCATCCACCAGCGCATCATGGTTAGTTAACATGTTTAGTTAACTGCTTCCACTCCTGTTTACAAATAAATCAATAGTAAATATGCCAAACCGAAGACAGGAAAAGGGCTAAAACAAACTCCACCTCAGTCACAGTTCGGGTCTCAACACATCATCTCCAACGACACACGGAGCGTTTCGCTTATTCATTTGGAATTCACCGTTTTTACCCCAACTGCTGCTGTCCCCAGCTGGTGGAGATTCAAGCCTATTGTGCCTGAGAATATCCATTCAAGAACATCCATTGGTGCCGGGCTACTATGAGTACCACTTTACGCCATGTGCCTCTGGTGTACGGGATCAGCCAACATTGTGGAATTTAAAATTATATAGGAGCCAGTGTACATTTACATTCAGATTTATGCATTTAGCAGACGCTTTTATCGCCTTTAAAGGTCTCCTTCCAAAATAAACCGTGTAAGTCTTGATGTTTTTACTTTACCATAGGTCAGCCCAAGATGTACTTCTATGCTCAACTTCAAAACGCTCTCCTACCCCTGTATTCGCCTGTGATAGAAAACTGCCGGGAAAAACGAGCGAATCGGAAAAGCTGTACAAATGTACGTCAATTTGAACATTAGCTATGCAGTTAACCCGCCCTCAAGAAACGTTAGGCTGCCTGCAGACAGACCCACTAGATGGAGCGTCACAGTGTTGTTAGCCAATCAGAGGCGATACATTTGCATTTCATTAATATTCATAAGAATCCTCTCGAGCTATCCCTGCTCTCGTTTTCACCTAACTAAAATAGCTTGAAACAAGACAACCACAGCATATTTTTTGTCGAAACCAACTCTCATGACATTATTTTAGATAAGAGACCACGACAAAATTAATTAAAATACGATGGAATGAGATCTTTGAGGAGAATAACACTATGGGGGATAGGAGAGCGTAAGTGGAGTCAGGTGCAGTGCAGTGAAAAGTCATCAAAGTGCTAGGACAGAAGGTGCTCTCTGAATAGTTGGGTCTTCAAGAGCTGTATAGAGTCGGAGCAGCAGAAGGCCTTAAGAGCTGTATAATGTAGGAACAGCAGATGGCCTTAAGAGCTGTATAGTGTAGGAGCAGCAGAAGGCCTTAAGAGC